>VXAX01002222.1:60426-100207 GCA_013399835.1 Leptocoma aspasia | reverse complement strand
AAAAAAAAAAAAAAAAAAAAAAAAAAAAAAAAAAAAAAAAACCACAAAAAAAACAAAAAAAAAAAAACCAATGAAAGCACCAGCCTTTTTCTGAACTGTTTCAGCTTCTAAAACTGTTTTTACAAAGAGCAGTTCAGATGATTATGCAAAACAATGAAGGGCATAAAAGAAGAACGTGGAGGGGAAAAGGAGAAAAATAACATCTTATAATAGAACAGTTTGGGTTGGAAAGAACATTTAAGGTCATCTGGTCCCACCTGCCTACAATAAACAGGGACATCTTCAACTAACCCAGTGGGTCTGAATTTCCTATAATCTACACCAAACTGATCATTCTTTTTACTTTACTGAGGTTAGTGGAAATGCTATCTTCATCACACATAGACATAAAGCTGTATTACACCAAAGTAAGGAAGGGAAAGAATCAGGCCATTTAAGTTGTCTGTGTTTCACTGTTTTCTCTGGATAAATAGTCTCTTTCCCCTGTTTTGCCTGAGCCTTTCACACAGCCACAGGGGAGAGAAAAATATTTTTTTAAAAAATAGGAACGCATGGCTGTAAAATCACAAACATCAACACTGAAACTTGGGAGCAGATGAGATATTGTGGATTATGATTTTTAAAATTATTTAAATGTAGACTTCATGCTGGGGGGCTTCCTCTGATTAATGTTTTTCAAATGCTTTAAGGACATTAAAATAGAAAACAGAAAATACAATAATTGTTCAAGTAATAATTATGTATTTAATCCTCCTGATCATAATTCTTTAAGAATGAAGACTTTACAGGATGATTAAAATGTGTGATACTAGGTTTCATTATTTTTTAAAAAGTAAGAATCCAGTGAAAAAGAACAACAAAAAAAGGGAATTTAATTAAAAGGAACCTGATTTAGAGTTGACTGATATTTTGGGGTTATAGAAGAGAGGAGAACAATTATTAAGTACTCCAGAAGTCAGCACACAGACTGATTTTTAAGTGCTTTGAGGCAAAAGAGCACATTCCCTATCATGAAGGTTAATGATAGGACTTAATGGAGAATTTATACTCCTGTTGGCAGACTGGACCACTTCTGTCTTAACTGGCTGACATCAATGGAAAGATGTTCATGAAGCCACTTCAGTGAACATCTAAGTGCTATGTTTAGAGCCTGGTAAGATGATACAGTGCCCTTGCTCTGCATCTGCACTGGGTGAGCAACTGGGAAATGTAAAATGGTCCCGATGCGCTTACTCCAACAAAAGGGGACCATGGGGACAAAGCTCTGGTCAGAGCATTGAGAGATATAAGGCCTGTTCCTACATCTTGCAGTGTCTGAGATTAGGGACAAGTCACTATACTGCTCTTTGCTGCTTACCCCACCTCATCTGTGGAACAGTGATGACATTTATCCAATTTCATAGAGCTTGCTGGAATTTGTGGATGTTACACCTTGAGTACCATTGTTCTACTTGGTAACTGCCTCATTATAATACCCAACTGTCCAGGCAGAATATCAGACTTAACAGCAATAATTGCATGCTTTTCTTGTTTGTGGAAAAGCATCAGACTGGCTTTACATTCCCAGTTGCTCACGCAGAGCAAATATGGAGTCACAGAACTATCATCACAGCAGTGTCTAAATATAGCAGTTAAATGTTTGAAGTCTCTTTGTGATCATCTTTCCTCTCTGTTTTGATCCAGTAAGAAGAGATAGTCCATAGTCCACTCTGGCACCTGGGATATAAATGCACAGCCATACAGTCAGCAAATTAAGATTTAAAAAATACATATATAATCAAATAGGCACATAGTGCAAAATACGTGGCAAAACCTAGCTATGAACATAACTGAACAAAATAATTTTGGACTTATATTAAGTGGATTTCAGATGCAGTAAAGTATGATGGAAATTTAAGTGGATTCTGGATACAGTAAAGCATGATGGAAATTAGGAAAAACGTACATTATAAGTGGCTGTAATGTACATTGTGCACACCAGGTAATAGACAGTAATTTTTAATTAAGATGCTTTTAAGAAAAAGAGTGACTCAGTTTCCTGTAATTCCTTGTCATGAAAAGGCACTGTGTTCTAGCTGAAAACACCAGGGGTATTTAGCCCAACAAAGGAACTTTGAGGAGAGAACAGGGAAATACATGGATTTTGTCTTTTTGGTTTTTTTTTTTTTTCCTTTGGAGAGAATGCCTTTGCTTCACAAAATATATCCTGAAGAACACTGTAGTAAGGTCTGAAAGCAGATGTATATGTGCCATGCTGTGGCTGTCCTGCAAGCACAGAGACTAAACTGACAATTGCTAAATGACATTTGGGGTTTTTTTCCCCAAAATAAACCATGAGCTCAATATCAGAAGCATTGATACCAATACCTCAGTGGCAGGGGTCAGGGCTGGGCTGCATTAGGCTGCCTTTTCTAGGGTCTGCTTCCTTAAAGACAGGGCAGATGAGATGGCTGGGAAATCATGTTCCATCTCTGCCCTGAAACTGGCTCAGAAGAATGTCATATATCTATCCTTTTTCCTGGATTGTTTTGGGTTTTTCCAGCTATATGCTTGTGGCAGGAGAGTCCATATCTTCTACACATCCAAGGAATCTCTCCAATGACAGCACTTGGATACACAACTAGTGTGTTCCGAGGTAGTCCAACTTTTCCATGCTGAGGACCATCCTTCTGATGTCAGTGTAAGGAGGACTTGGCTGACTTCGACCATTTAATCTGCAGCTACCAGTCTTTTTGCCTGGCTCAACAATTCTCATTACTTCAAACATTGCTTTTTGAGTTTTCAAGAATTATATTGGTTCACATTCATGTAGTCTGTAAGCACAACTAGCTAGCACCATTTCTTTTTGGTTTTTTATTTTTAATGTGGGGAATCAAACAAAATGTCTCTGGCTTTTGATCTTATTTGAGAATGCTTTTTCTTTTGTTCATTCTGTGAGTGCAAAGGAAGAGTTGTGACAGACAAATCTAATCAGTGACAAATATAATCAGCAACAAATATGTCCATGGCTTGTCAAAACAATTGCTGTGACAAACTTTGGTTCCCTTTTCAGGCCTGTCACTGAGGAGTTGTATTAGATTAATGTAAAGTATCGATTGGCATGAACAAATTCTGCCAAATGGAATAAGTTGAAAAAAATTTGATGGGTTATTTATTTATCTTAGCAGGCTTTCTGCTGGAATAAAAATTATCCTCTTTCTTATAGTTATTGCAAAAGACAAAAGGCACAATTTCTGTCTAGCATACTGTGGTTGACTAGAGAGAAGTTTGTGTGCCTGATCCAAACTAAATGGATAATTCTTTGAGATTCTGTCGTTCACAAATATGACTTATCTTAGGCAAATCAGTCTACATGCTCTTTTACTTCCCATTCTTAAACACAGATGCTGTCTTGTTAATGTTTGCTGTAGATACTTTGAGATTCTTAGACTAAAGATGTTTTTATACAGTACAAATATTTATAATGATGGTCTTTATAGAATCAGGTTTCAATTTCCAAAAATACACCCATAAAATATGCAGTGCACTTTATGGTTGCCCAAAATAGCAACACTCAAAATAGAGCTTGGATGCCAATATGCTATCTAGAAGAAAAATTAAACTGATCCTAGAGCGTGGAAGACCAGGCTCTTTGGTTTTGCCTGTCTCTATGTTTGGTTACTGTTTTCACATTAGGATCAAAAACTGAAGGAGATGAAAGCTCTATAGGACTGGATGCTTCCCAAAAAGGATTAATTAAGAATTAAAAGGATTTTACCTTTTAACTGATCTTCACATCTTTGGTAGTATGTCATTTCAGCATCTCTTGCTGTAAAGTGTTCATTTTAGACTCAGTAATCCCTCAGACAGTGAATTAAAACTCACTGATCCTTGAGTCTGCCAGAAGAGGGTATGGCCAAGATGTAACAATGACCAAATATAGAAAGATTTTGATCTTGGGTAAATTAATTATAGGGCTGGCTCTTCTTAAAACCAGACCTGACTAGGTAGAAAGAAAGATGCCATCACTTTTAAGTCAATTGCTAACAGTTTTAAAAATACGTATAAATAACTTTTTGGATAAGAGGTGGAGCTGAATCTAGTTTGGTTGTTGCTCTTCTGTACCAACACTAAAATTCAGGGAACTGGGAAGTTCAGGAAAGTGCTGAGGAGGTGAGCAAAACGAAGTGCAGAAGTTGTGCAATCTATTCCCAGAAAATCAAGCTCATGGTGGACTTAAAAGATCATCGTGGTAACACAGAGCCACTAAATACTGAGTCCAAGTCCCATTTGAAGATCTGAGGCCCAGAAAGAAAGAATAGAGTATTATTACTGTGAAGTCAATCCAGGATCATATAAATCAAAGCTCCAGAGTAAGGGTGTCTGTATTTCCTTTGATGGTTAGAGAGCTCAATAGTTACTTTCATTTTGGCATCCCATAAGCTAACATTAGTTATGTTGATAGTCTTTGCTATAAACTCTACAAACATGGGATACTGAATATGAAAATATGCTAGAGCAGCTTTACAACTTGGGCCACAATCTGATTGTGAGAGGGAACAAGACTCCCTTATGTGGTGACAAGCAGTGCATAATGAACTCCAATCTCAGGATCTCTTTAGACTACAATGGGCTTTTTCTTCCCCCAGCTCTGCATTAAGAAAACATCAATTCATTTCTCCACAGGCAGGATCATGCCAAAGGCAGCATGTTTGATGGAGACTTGATTGATGGCTGAACAAACCTTTAATATGTTCTGATAGACTGTTGGCTTGCACTTTCTTAGAAGCACATGCTTTTTACTGATGTGCCTCCACAGGACCTTCTCCTAGAGGGCTGAAACTACATGGCAGGAGAAATACTGAAGGAAAAGAGCTTCAAAATCTCTAAAAAGCATGTTAACTACAGTTATTATGCATTCACTAACTAGCTGCCCATTCATACTGCTAACTAAAAAATAGGCCTGGAGGAAACAACACAAGCATGTGTATGTAATTTTTGTTTGCGGATGTGTGTGCCTGCTCACCACAACATAAAAATTACTGTTTGAACCTCAGCTGGATTACCGTAGTGTGGAAAGCGAATGAGTGGCAAAAATAGAGGTTACAAGAGACATAGAGGTGAAGACAGATTGTCGTGATGATTCAATTAAAAAAATAAAACAATGACCATAACAGTTGGTAAACCGTGACTTCTCACATTATGATGTTCCAGTTCATGTACATGCCACAGACACCTATAGGCTGTCTTCAGACACACTGAACTTTAGTGAAGCAGGCATGCCAGATATCAGCTTCTAGCAGTAGTCTGGATCATTAGAGGATTGTCTGGTTTCTGGTGGAACCGACACAGGTGTGGAACCCACCCCCATGGGCCCTGTGAGGGGAGTTCCCCTTGTGAGTTCTGTGCCAGGAACGGAAGACGGACAAGACTCTTGGTTTTTCGGTCTTTGGTCTATTGTTTATTTTTCTCTTATCAGAAGTCTAGTACACCACACTTAGCACACCAGAAGCAAGGCACAATATGGTCATAAGACACACAGATTCAAGGTCTTTTAAAGCTATTTCACCCAATTAACTCTTAAAAATACTTGTTTCTTCTTTTCTACCAATAACTCTTATTAATCTATTCATGTAACACCTACAACTGCGGCTTTCTCTAACCAATAATTTTATGCCACCAACACTGCAGAAAATGGAGTAGGTGAAGAAACAAGAAGGAGATGAGACAACACCCAAAATCCTCCATCTTGCCTCCTATCTACTCTCATACTAAAATTCCAAAACTCTAACTTTTTCACCCTGTGATAAACTACATTACTATCTACCACTACCTAATTCACACACTTGTAGATTCTAACTCATCCCGAAGTCTTGGAAGCCTTCTCCAGGGATGTAGGTTAAAAGCCTACATCTTCTGTTGAGGGTCAGGACTTCTCAAAACAGGCAGAGAAGCATTCTCTGTGCCCTGGACTCCAACAGAGGATAAAATAGTTTGAGCCAGGTAGAAAAATTCTGAAGTGAAAGAAAGAGAAGGGACAAAGTGAGACTAATGTTTGACAGTTAGTAGAAGTGCTGCATTGTGATGGATAGTGTAATGCAGAGCTTCATGAATACATTGCTAAAGTGCCTTGGTATTCAGAGTTATCCTCCATTCATTTGCAAAAGTCTGAAATACTATTGGAAAAGATTTTAGGATTAATTAGAAAAGTGAGAGTCCTACCAGGAAGATTTCCACTCTGTAAGTTGTATTCCCTTGACTGTTAAATCATCCTTGAACGAGACAGTTTTATCCTGCTTTGGAGAGGATAGGGAGGATCTAGAGCATTACACAAACAGATGAAGACACTAGGACCAGGAGGGAGAGAGGTCTGTTGTTGGCACTTCCTGTGAGATGAGAAAACCTCCTAAGAACATCCAGCTCTCCAGCATGATAGCTTTCACAGAGGTATTAACTCTCTGCAGGCTATTTGGGTCACACATTTGGGTTTCCTTAGCATAACTGCTTTGGTTTCTGGTAGACCCAGAAGCCATTCCAAGGAAAATACCTTTTGCTAATGCTCATTCTGTTTTGGCACCTGGCTTAAGCTGTTCTGGCAAAAAGTGAGCTGGTGTGAGCTGTATCACCACTAAGTGGTTTTGGTCAGACTGGTTTGACAATATTTCTAATCTTTCTTAAGAGTAGACCAAATATGGCTCTGCCAGAAGTCTGGGAAGCAGTCTCCAAGGAGAATGTGACTCAGGCAGAAACTGAGGTGGGCCCCAGATGAAAATGCAATTCAAAATCGGTTGACTGTAAAAAGGCACAAAAAGATAAGGCTTTATGAGTGCAGTGATCTGTAAAACAGGTTCTCCTATTAATTTCTTGTTTCCCATGTAATGCCAGGTCTATTGCTTCACTGTCTTCATAAAAGACTAAACACTCTCTTAAAAAGAAAAATTTTCACCATGATTCAGTTTTTTTTCCATATCCCAAGGCACTATTTTTTATTACTTTTAAGGCCAGCATAAATCTCAGAAATTACATCAACTTTCTATGGAATAAAACTTGTGTGAACTGAAAATCAACCACCCTGCCTAGTTTGGAAAATTTTTCATTGAGCTAAGGATTTAGAATAGTGGAAGAAATATAAATTACAATGCACTATTCCATTCAAATTCAAACATTTAGCTTTGTGCTTTGAGTCAAGTCTATTTTGCTATGAGTGGTAGGTCTACTGAGTATTTCTAAATCAAATTCAAGCTTTGCAATGAATCTGCCCCTCTGTTGCACTCAGGTTTGCACGCTAATTTTGTTTTGTGTTGTTTTTTCTTTCTCTTTTCTCCATGGCAACACTTAATTCCTTAAAATTGGAAAACTGAGAGCTGATTACTGACAGACAGGATTATCTTGGTAACTAGGTGTTAGGCTTTAAGTGTTTGAGATGGAGTTTTCCAGACTTGCAGGGTGCATCTTGCTTTCTTCAGATGAAAACAAGCAGAACTCAAGGTCAGCCTTGGTGGTGGAATATGCCTCAGTCAGCTCTGAAGAGCTCTTATGGAATAAGAAATACTGTTCTGGCCCCAGGCGTTATATCACTGTAACACCAAGGTGATTGAAGAAAAGCATTGATAAGAACGTGTCTTGATAACTTGAGCATAAGGTACTGAACATAATTCTTAAAAATCATCTGGCTCAAAAGGGATGAAGTTGCTGTAAAACTTTTAGTTTTGTCTGGGGTATTTTTTTTTAATTATCAATTATTAATTGATTAGTTTTTGCTGTATCTTTCTCTCCACACACATTTCTTGCTTGAATAAGATGACATTTTTTCCTCAAATCTTGCAAAGAGTCATACTAGGGAAAGAAAAGGTTTGAGAAAACAATAAGCAAAGGAAGTCCTCTAACTGTAGACAGTGAGTTATTTATATTCATTTTTAAATCTGGAAAGTTAAGATATTAGCAGTTAGCATTGACATCTATTGTGATTTTTTATAAAAACCTTGAAATTGAGTATCAGCTCAAGGACCATGCCCTTTTCAAATAAACCATTACACAGAATGAAAAATACTGCCTAGAAGACACTTCTCATTGCACCTTTCTTCTTGGATTCTTGTAATAAATGAGCTCAGTGCTTTGACAGAGAACAAAATGTTGGCTTATTAGGTTTTTTTTTACATTTTTCTAGATGAAACCGAGGCACACATTGACTATGAAGATAACTTTCCCGATGACACATCAATACCTATTGCCAAGAATAACCATGGCAATGCCAAAGAGGAAATTGGGCAGGAGCAAATACAGCTTTCCTTTAGTAAAAATTCAGAGGAAGGAAGAACTGGAAGTACCAAAGGGGTTACTGAGCACACAGACATTTCTGAAAAAGGAAGCAGGGCACCAACTGAGTCCCCTGTGTCACTCCTAAGCCAAAAAAACTTGTTTTGGTTTCCATCAGAAACTTTCAGTGAGCCTGAACCAGAGAAAGAGACAGATGATTCCACTAAAGCACAGTTTTCTGAAGGTGATAACCACATTGGTGTGAAGACAGCCTATGATGAACCTGGTGCCAAAATGTTTTATGACAGTGAGGATTTCCCCATTGGACCCATTCTCACAACTAACTATACAAAGACAGCGATGGATGCAGTTGCCATCACTGACGAGTCATGGTTGGATGGATATCCAGTAATACAAGAGGTGGTAGAGGATGATGAAGAGGGTGATAAAGTTGATGGTTCAATGGGAACAGAAGATGACATCATCCTCACAACGGACCAACCAAATCATGTGGAAGCAAGAAAACTGGGAAATGGCAGCCCAGCTCCAGAGGAAGGTCTAACACAGATTGTGGCAGCAACAACAGAGGCAGATGACGAAGGGGCTAAAGAGACAGCGGTGCCACTTACATCAGTGAGTGGCCTGGAGAGCTTTAGTGCGAGCAGGGGTTATGATGATGCCATATGGGAACATCCAGCTACATCTCTGGAAACTGTGACTCAGGAGCCCACTACAACGATGCTGTTTGACATAAGCAGCTTAAAAACACCCATGTCAGAAACCTCTGTGACCGTCAGCCCCTCCAATCATACTCCATACATAGAACCAAGAGACACAACCACCTACCCAGAACAAGTAGCAACCACTGCACCAGCTCCAGACATCATTACTGGCACAGCATCCCAGGAATTAGCTGAGCAAGAAAATCTCACCCAGGGCCTTGGAGAAAAGCCTGTCCCCACTTCTGAGCCATGTGAGGGAGGGGATTGTCCCAAGTCCAGTAAAGGTGCTATCATAGCAGTAATAGTGATTCTTCTCTGCTTGTTACTGGTTGCAGCTGTTCTGGCAGTGTGGTTTTTCAAAAAACGGCAGCAGAAAAATTCTGTTTATAAACTAAATGGAAGGTGTCAGGCCAGACATCACTGTTACCACCACTACCACCACCAGCACATCGAGATGCAGAAAGTCTAACCAGGGGCCTTTTGGCAGAGAGCAGAAGAAAAAACATATTGATGCTAGAAGAATGACTCATGGATGCTAAAATCCAGCAGTGCAGAAAGCAGAAGAAAAAAAGAATGCTAGAAGAACATAGAAGACAGAAAAGATTTCATCCTTTTGAAATTGCAGTCTAGCATATTCGACTTTTCAGAGCTAAAGAGTCTGTACATTTTTATCACAAGAGTCTTTTGGAGATACCAGCAGGATACGGTGTGCTCAGTAGTACATCTTCAATTTGTTCCGCTTTTACATTTTGCTCCTATTAATAATAAATTAGTTGATTAATTTCTGTGTTACCTGGTTATAATGTAATGGTAGGGCTGGTCAGGCCTCTTTGGTCTGTTCTCAGTGGAAGAGGAAGAGAAGGAGGGAAGCATGGAAGAAGGATGTTTTTGGAGGAACCACACACTTGGTGTTTGTTCCTTTTTTAGAACCTGCCCAAGCTGGTCAGGATAAACCACCATAACAAATTATTACCTGATGTGCCTTAAAAAGAAAAACTATTTGCTACCAGACTTTAACGGATAGTATTGCAAGATTACTAAGGTAATTTTCTTCAATATTGTGAATTTAACAAGCCATGAATGTTGGATCATTATGCTGCTTTTATGGAAGATGTTCTTTTAGCCTTAGTGAAGAAATGCCATTTTTATTACTAATCTTCCAGTATAAATTATGATGTTTCCCTGGAATTCAGAGAACACTGTAAGTGCCATTCTTCCTTGAGCATGAGCAGGAGAGGAGTCAGAACACCTTTGAATCCAGGGGTTATGATGAATATCCTCTCATTAGAGAGCCAAACACTGATAAAGCACTTTCCAGGGGAACCCTATATAAAGTTGGCTGTTTTCTGAACATGATGTTAAGTGACCAAGATACTGAACTTTAATTCACAGCCAGTAGTATCTCTGGCAACTGAAGTCACGTGTAATACTTTTGCCATGTGAACTCTGTGGAGGGACTGATTTTTCACCATTCTGCCCTTGCATTGGCTGGAGAGGTGGACATTGGCTCTGGGAGATGGGCAGCCCTTTTGCATACTGCTTATTGTAGTTTGAAAGATAAAGCACACCTGGGAAAGAAATAAATTGTATCTAGCTGATAAAATGCACTCAGCTTCTAGACTGCGTGTTGGTACAAAAGCACTGAGGCTTTTCCAACAGCACATTCCATCTCCAAGAGTTCTGAAAATAAACAGGAAGAGAGGGGAACATGTTTTCTAGAATCTCTTAGCATAGTTTGTGTGAGTTTAGTATGAGGTCTTCCTTACATTTCTGAATGAACAAGAGGAAGTCTGGCAACTGTGAACAATCTGCAGGTCAGAAATAAATTCATCTGCCATTCAGCCTTAGTCAAAGAGTAAGAAAAGGTGCCTGGGTGGAGTTCATTCCATGCTCTGGCTTGAGTTGCAGTGGTAAGCACCTCTAACTCCATGGAAGGTAGGCTTTATGAAATGGAGTGCAGAATTGGGCCCATCTTACATGCAGCCATCAATCTCAGGTCTGGTAAGCAAAACAAAGCATTTTTAGACAATGGCTATGGGTTATCTTGGAGAGTTTGACCTCAGAGGGGTAAGAGTTGAATCTTGTTACCTGGCAAGAGCCGCAGTAAATAAAAATAACAGAAACTGTACAGATTTGTAAATATGTCTCTGACATATGCATGACTTTATGCTTTTAATGCATTCTACACTATGAAATAACTTAGAATTTCTGTTGTAAACTATTTTTTTAAAGCAGTTAAAAAAGAAAAACCCAACAATGGATTTCACACCAAGCAACTTTATGAGACTGTTAACTCAGCTAAAACATATAATCTGTAATCCCATGGAAATATGCTGAAAAATAGATATAGAAACATCCATCAAAAAATATTGCTTAACTGAAAGGTACAAGTAGGTGTTACACTTCTGTGTAGCATCATTCTAAATGAAAAATCAATTCTATTTGTCAGGAACTGAATGTGTAAAAATGAGACTCAAAATATAATTACAAACACAAATTATACAAGGATCTTATTTGAGACTTAGAAAACACTTGTTATTCATGAACCAGAAGAAAGTGTACATTAACATAATGCTTTGGAGGTATTTAAATAAAACTCAAGTTACCAAAACACCAACAAAGGAAGAGTGTGCGTGTGTTTTTGTGCAAATCATCCAAGGAGAAAAGATAGGCCTGTTACTTTCATAATTCTTGTAGAAGACACTTTGATATTAAAAATATCAGCTAAAAAGTGTTTAGCTTAGACTGCCAGCCCAGTTCTGCTTTAGAACATCTACCTTCCTTTGCAGCATCATCTGTTTGTGTTCACAATATTCACTTTACCAGGGAGTTTGGGAAAACTAATAAATGGATGGGGAAAAACAGTTCTTCAATTACACATTTGACTTAGACTTCCTTCTGTGTGTGCAACTTGGCTAATCATAGATAATGGGAATGGCAAACAATATATACATTGTACGATGAATACAAAATCTTAACATGATAAGGTCAAAATAGAGCAGGAGATGAATTACTTAGGAATCAAAGCTGAAACTGCCAGCTGCATGTTGAAATTAAGAGAGGAAAAAAATGGCAGGAATACCAGAAGTGCTTTTGTGATGGTGACATCCAGCCATTGATCTGTTATTCTGTGATAAAAGTCAGGTATCATTCTCTTCTAGGGAAACCACATATTACAAAAGGCTGGCCAGAATTTGCCCACTGGGGTCAAGACTGAGATAGGATCTCCCCCTCCTCTCCTTTCCTTTGTTAACCTATTAACTTGGCCCCCATTTCATACAGACATTGTGCTATGGTGTCTGGACAGAGACTGTACAAATTCACTTCAGCAGCCTGAAAAGTAACACTGTGGGATGTGACATCACAGCTGCTGGCAGTGTTTGGGGCTTCAAACCCACTCAACCAAAAGGAGGTTGCTTCCCCTTGTACAGAAACACTAGGTTTCATGTATTTTAGGTGTTTGCTAAGTTCTCAGGCTGAAATCCCCTCAATTTCTGTGCTTGTCCTAGCAATATATGGTTATTGTGTTGTACTGCCTTATTGCTTACTGTACCTCAAAAACTATTATGCTGGAGATTTGTTGCCATAGGCATTGGACCTGATTTTTTTATTCAATGATTCACCTTTTTTTATACCCAATAATTTGTAATGCAAAGATAAAACATAATACATATCTGTGAAAGATCAGAATATGTAACTGTGAAAGACCATTTAAAAATTACCCTTAATAAGAAATTATTACACTACCATAAGACTTGTCAAACTACAGGGTTTCCACCAGCTCAGGATAAGTGTTTAATCTTTTTTCAAATAAGTGATAGTGAGAATGGGGCAAAGGCAGAAAGCCCCTTCTTTTATTTTCCTTTAAAGTTAACAGTCATATAAAATTACTTCTCTGATATTTCCACTTGAAAGTAAGCAAGTTCCATTATTTTGCAAAAGAATTAATCAGGGGAAAAAAGCACATTTGTTACTTTATGATGCTGAAAAGACCTACCCATCAGATATATCAATGGGAAGAAAAAGTTTAAAATAATCGAAGAATACATAGAAAGTTTTTCTACAGGAAAGGTTAGCATTTATAAACTTCAAAATTCGGATTCTCTACAGAATTTCATTTCCATATAACATCAGTACTTTAAGGAGAGAGAAGAGGGGAAGGAGGAGATATGGATGCCTAAACCACTGAATATTTCCTTGCCAGAAATAAATAAATAAAAATGTACCTATTTATTTTAATATTTTCTCCTAGGCACTGAAGAGGACTTAAGATACAAACCCCTGATTTGCTGGGGTGTGCAACCCAACTTACTTTGGCTATTTCTTACTTAACTCCTTTTTTGTATAGAGCTTAAACTCTCCACACTAGGTCATTCAAGTCTTGAGTCACCAGGAAAAAGAAGTCGCTGTTTAAAGTATGGCAGACAACCAAAAGTTCAGACAGCTGCAATGAAGGATTAGTTGTGGGTTTTTCTCACTGCCTTGCTACAAACTGCATCACAGCTCTATGTTCAAACATTATTAAATGGGAATGTTTTCTCTGGCACTGACTACTCCTCCCCACAGTTTAAGTATTGAATTTTTTTAACTGAAGTAGCTTTGGTTTACAGCTCACATTAGAACTTAAAAACATATTTCCATAGTAGCTGGCATATGCAGGGAACTGTTTATTCTCAGTACCAGCCATAATAAACACTTGTACTTTTATAATCCAACAAATCTTTGTCTAGTCACAGCTCCATTTTCAGAGCTGTAAAATTTGCATGCTATTTAAACCATTTTTCATGAAGACTCTCTTGAAATGGAAAGATTTTCTAAGCGTGCTTCCATTATCAATACAGACCAATAATTCACTGTAAAGGATGTGAAGATAAATGGTGGGTATTGATGGCAGGAGTCTACTGAGAAAGAACTTCATAAAGCAGGACATGCTATCAGATTTTCAGGGGGATAGTTTGTCTGGAAAGTATGGAGAAATGACACCTCGTTGGTTGGATGGGCACTTTGAGTGAATTAAGAACAGCAACTGACTAACTTTCAGGTTTATATTCTAGCATTCCAAAGCAGTAAAGCTCTGGAAAACTGAGCAATTTGCATTTACGTTTGTGTTGTGCCTTCTCAACAGAAGTAATGAAGGTCTACTTGCAGGATTGCTACAGCAAATGAAAGGGCCCAGCAGGACATTTGTATTCCCATTGAATTTGCCAGAACTGATCATTCTAAAAGTATTCGTTTTTCATAGTTGATTTTGTTGGCAATAGAAATAGAAGTATGGAGCCTGAAATGCTCTTTTATGGGAGCAAAATCAAGCTTCAAGGAGAAAAATCACTACCGTCCTTCTTCCTTTTTTTAATGAATGTTGCCATTTGTAAGGATGAATTCACAAGGAACCAGTAATAAAAAGAATTGCTATCAGTAAGAGTAGGCATTAATTTGAAAAGGCTTATACTCCTAGCAGAGTTTGTGAAATGCACTGATTTTCAACCTATGCATGTCCTCCTTTACCCAAGCTTTAGTTCTTACATAAGAAACACTGTCCTGACTGCCAGTGGTTTCTGTTTCTGACTCAGTTTAGTCTTCAGCTTCCAAGCAGTTCCCAGTCATGCAGGACCCCATTCAACAAGAAAACAAGCTCAGGACTCACATGCATGCAGCCCCCTGTGCTACAAATCTGCCAGAAGATGAACTTCACCCACCATTCACCTCCAAGTGGTGATGGAACAACATACAGATGGAATTATTGCAGACTTGCTTGTGAGCACTGACAGAGCATCAGAGGCCAATAGCAGCTACCAGGATAGTCAGCTTTGTTATTAGAAATGTCAGTAAATATTCAAAAGTGTAGCTGTACAGCTCTACAACAACAGGCAATACTACCACCAAGGTGGACAGAGACACAGTACCAATGCTGATTCAAATCTGTCACATGAACACAGAGTGTGTTCAACAAGATGATGTTCTCATGAGCATCAGCATCATACTATAAATCCTGCCAAAAGTACCGACAAATCTAAATATCCCATCAGGTTAGGCAGAAACTACTAACATCTGAGGCACACAACTCACAACTGCAGGAATTTGGGGTGGCAGAAGGGAGGCAGGAATATTCTCACTGCCTCCCAAGAAGAGTTGGCAGGATCAGAGAAGTGGAAGAAGAGACACAAAGTTATTACAGTCACATGTAAATGTTGGCATTTAACAATAGCAGCAGAAAAACAAAAATCAGTTAAAAGAACCTGAGAATGCTGAAAAAAGCCACAATAAATACTGAAAGACTGGAAGACGAGCTATTTCTCATTAGAAAAGAACAAGGGTTTGAGAACTACTTGTACTTATTAAGATGGAACTGGCTTGGGACTATACATAGTGGAAATTAAGAAAGCCAGAAAAAAATTCACAGACACTTGAACAAAATGAAAAAGGGGTCACAGTGCCATCTCACGAGGCCACAAGAGTATCAGTTGCCTCCTCAAGTTAAATCAAATGGTAAAGGACATCAGACTTACTTTAAGTAGGCTTAAGAAAAATAAATCGTTGGCTAATGGACATCTTAGTAAATCATGAAATCCCCACTGGAGAAGGCACAATGGGAGGGGAGTTTAGCTGCAAGATCAAGAGCTGAGGAAATGAGTGAACATGAGAAGGGATTAGCTAAGGAAGCCTTGAAGACCAAATCACAAGCTTGCCAGAAAATTGATAATACCTGAGAGACTTGCAATAACCATTGAAAAACTGTTCAATGAAGAGGAAAAATCAGGGTTCATAGGCACCAAACGTATTCCCACTGTAATCTGTTGAAGTCAAATGAATCACATAACAGGTAACTCTGGGGCTTAGTTTTTACTGGTGGAGTGAAAATATGGCAGTAATTTACTGTGTCCTTTGCTCTTTTAAAAACATAGTAGGTATCTCAGACAATTAGTGCTAGAAAGGGGAATGGCGTTCTTTAACTGGAGAGAAATAATTTTCTGTTTGCAAAACAAAGAGGTCCTGGAACTTATTTTCTCTCATCTTGTACCTACTATAGTCTATGCTACTTGTTCCACCAACAGGCAACACCTGATTAGGAGCTTTATGCATGTGTTATTTCCACACAGGATGTACAGTCATGGAACACCTTGGGCTCAGGAACCTGAATTACAACCATCACTCTTGGAGCCTTTGAGGCTTTGCACTGCAGTACCGACAGACAGCATACAGGACTTGGGACCACAGGGCACCACAGAAACAAACACCCAGGCAACAGCCAGAGCTTGGCAGAGCTCTGAAGTCAGTTTGGTAAATGGTGATAGCAAAAAAGTGAACTAAAAATTCTGTAAAACAAATGTAGATGGATACATCCATCTCCAACCAGTTCCACACCCTTTAATGGTGGAATTTCTGGATTTGAATGGTAGAATATCAAAGATGAAGCTATTGGCTATCACAGAATCCCAGAACTACAGAATCACACAATATTATGAGCTGCAAGGGACCCACGGAGTTCAGCTCCTGGCCCTGCACAGGACATCCCCAAGAGTCACACCATGTGCCTGAGAGCATTGTCCAAACGCTTCTTGAACTCTGTCAGGCTGGTGCTGTGACCACTTCCCCAGGGAGCCTGTTCCAGTGCCCAACCATGCTCCGGGTGAAGAATCTTTTTCTAATATCCAACCTTAATCTTCCCTGACACAACTTCAGGACATTCCCTTGGGTCCTGTCACTGGTCACCACAGAGATCAGCATCTGCCTCTCCTCTTCCCCTCACAAGGAAGTTGAGATCTACTCACAAGTAGACTGCAATGAGGTCTCACTCATCACTGGCTGAGCTCCCGAGGACAAAATCTGGAGTTGTCCATGCAGGCTGGAAGGCAGAAGGACAAAAGGGGACTCCAGAGCAGTAACCTCTCCTTTGAGCATACACATACCTCCAACAAGAAAAAACTAAGGATAAATTGGAGAAGCTACCCCAGTAGGATATTACATATATTTCATGGGGTGAAGTGATGGTTTACAATCAACTGCTCGTAAAGAACTTTTAAAAGCAAGTTTCAGTTCTTACATAAAATTACAATGAGCAGACTGCTAATATTGTGTAGAACAAAACCATGAGGAAATGTGATACATACAACCCTCTGTCAGTTCAAGGCACACAGCAAGCCAGATTCTGGTCTCCTTACCACAAGCTGAGCTGGGCAAATCTCCTGAAGTTAAAAGGTTCTTGATAGATTTTCATTTTGAGATTAAAACAGTCTGCCCATCAACTTCAGTGGATTAGTTGTGATTTATATTAAAGCGGTTAAAAAAGCCAATCTGATCATTCACACTCAAATTCAAATGTTTCATTGCTGTCATATGCTGAAGAACACTGAAACCTCATCCGATGGATTCTCTTTCTTATTCCCTATAGACACTCAATAGTGTAGACTACTACAGCTTATATAAACTATAGCAGCAACAACTTGGCAATCTAATGTAGATCATATTTTGCCTTTTAAAAACTCAAAATAGATTAATTTTTTTGTAATTCACTTCCATCCAGCTGAATTACAGTTCCATCATGGGAGGGGAATGCTCATCTCCCCTTGATGCAAGCAGGATGAAACCTCTTGCAGGACTTGATCCTTGAAAACAAAAGAGGAAAGCACAGGATGAAATCCTGTATCCTTCTCTGAGTTCAAGGGGATTTTTGTCCTTCAGAAGAATTAGGCACTAATTCATTACTCTTCTCTATCACACCATTTTTTGGTTTGTACCAATACTTCTGTATTGGACTCTGCTGTACAGTTAATAAAAAGGACAGGAATTCACGTGTAAATATTTTTCATTATTCCACTGAAAATCACCTCCGTTTCCACCTGTACTTACATTTGGACGAAAACTATGCAGATAGTCCCACCAGGCTGAAAAAAACACGCAAACTATTTTTTTACAGAAGAGAATACTAAATTCATCAATCATCAGTATTTCATAGACTGGCCCCACCTCAACAGGAACCACAGACTGTTTCTACAGAAAGAGTAAGAACTGGTAGGAAGAAAAAATTATTTTTATTCAGTTTCACATAGTGGAATTTAATTTAGCTTTCAAGAAAGATCAACACTGCTTTCAGAATTCTTTCAGCAATGTTTACGTTCATTAGTCGTACTTTGTTAAACACCTTATTTCAGCTATTTAAATGTACCTTAATATCTTTCAGGTGCACTGGGATTCATTATCACTTTATTCACCATCACATAAAAAGACATATATAAATAATACAATTCATAGCTCAGAAAGAGGAACTGTTATGTCTTCCATTGTTCATAATCTGACAAAAGTTGTTGAGAATTTAGCCGTACTGCTACAACTTAGTAGAACAGCACCAAAATGAGGAACCTTAGTGTTATCCCAGAAAACAGATATAGTCTGTTTTGTTGTGTTTGTGTAAGGGAAAGAAAGCTCAAGGGGGAAACTCTTGTGCACCAGTTCTGCACAGTAAAAAGCCATGCTCATAGAAGAGTCAGTGCAGCATGGAAGTGACCTTTCAGGAGTGGATCTTGGGACAAAAGATGCAGCTTAAAGAAGCACCTTTGAGGTATATCTAACTGGAACTACAGGTGATCAAAAATAATAGTAAGGAGCAATGGTGAGTCTTCACTTCTGTAAAATACTTCATGGTGGTTTCACTCATCAGGATTCCTTATTTTCTTCCACTTCTAACAGCTCATCAAGGAATTCCACAACTTCACCCTAGAAATGATTAAATTTAACAGAAAAAAATTAACCCTCAAAATTGGTGGGAAATTTGTGCTGTTTTAATAAAAAAAATAAACTGCACCCTCCATGCAGACACTAGTACAACAAACCTATAAAATGCAGGTAAATAGCCCATACTGATGTAGCACAAGACTTGCAGTGACAGACCTTAAAAGGAGAAAATGTTATACCCTTCACAGTAAATCCTCTTGTACTTCTACAGTTACTTAGACAATGAAATCCTCAAACTTAGAGAGGAATAAATATTTAAAGCACCTGTTAAATTAGGAAGTTGTCAGAATACCATAAAACATTAAAAAATTTTAGAAAGCTTCAAAATTCAAAGCCAAAGCATTTTGTAGAACCATAACTTTGACTTTGCATGTCTGCTCTAACCATTTACGTCCCCTGTAACGCCCTTCAACACACACCTTCTCCATTTTCAACCACACATCTTCACAAGCCATACTTCAACGCAGCAAAAATGTGAAGAATCAGAGATACTAGAATGTTTTTCATACTGGAAACAAATACACTGGATTTAGATTCAGACCAGAAACTTTACAAGCTCCACTCTGCTAACACAGGGCACCAACACAATGTAGCAATACAACTTTATTTAAACTACTCCTAACACAGTTCTGTGTCCTATACCTTAATAAAATGTCTTCCTGCAGTCAAGCCTGAGTACTCTGAGATGATACTGCCCCACTGGCTGGAACTTACTGCCTTGTCAACTAAACTACAGTAACTGAGCTAAAACCTTCTGTGATCACTTTTCACCACCTTCAATGGTGAAAAGCAGGTGGTCAACAGCAAATGTGCAGCAGCATCTCAAACTACTCAACACTGCCTGTAGCAGCACATTTGCTGGCACCCTCAGAAACACCGGTATTTTCTGTTTTGCCTTCCATGCACAGTTCAGAAACACTGCCTGAGAGGGGAGACCCTGTAAGAATACCTGTGCCTACCCTCACATTTTGATACAACTTAAAGTATAGAGATGCAGATGCTCAATGCTACATTTCCAACCTTTTACTCTAGTAACTACAATGTTCTGATAAACTCTTAATTTAACTCTGTTTTCTTTAAACCTTCCTGTCCTTTCTTTCTTGACAGAAAACTATGGTCCAAAAAGGTGTTTGGATGTCATTTAGGTTCTTTCCAAAACAAATTGTCATTTTCTGCTGGAAAACCTGATCAGCTCATACTCACCCTCATATTTGAATGAATGAGAACTTATACCAGATATGTTGAAGGCAAGTCATCCTTGTTTGGATGCTCATTTTCCCTCTTTCCTTCACCAACCATTCCAAGTATCTGTGAACTGTATTAGGCTTCCGAGTCTGTTCAATTGATGTTTACAATCCCAATTACATTTTTAGCACATTTTTGTCTAAATAGACAGGTCTAAATTCCTAAGAAAGACAGCATCTTCTAGACACTTACATTCTGAGACTCAAAATTTTACCGTTTGGTGAGAAAAGGGCATTAAAAATCTGTCAATTAAAACAATAAGAGGAAATAGAGAAATTTTGTCTATTTTGAATACAATAATGGTATTATGGATATTGTGATTAAAAAGTACTAACATCACACTTTTAGGAAGTATGACTAGTCAGGAGAGAAATAATGAAACTAAGCAAACAAAAATAAAAGCTGGAGGAAAGCTGGCTGAAATAAGTGCTGTTCTTGTTCCCTGCTGCACAGTTCCATCTCAAAAGACCAATGAGATTTTGAAACTATTATGTGATTTTAGCAAGTCCTGAAGGATGGCAATTTGTTGTGCTTTGAATTTGTTCAAAAGATTTAAGTATCCAACATCTTATTGTCACACTCATCACTAAGACAGAATTTTTCAGAAGATACACAACATACAGACGAAATTCTAGTTTTTTTATTTCTGGTATGTTTTTAAATCCAGAAACATGTAAGAAATGAAAAAGGATATTTAAATACAACAATATTAGGAAAAAAAAAACCTAAACAAACCTGAAATCTGAAATCTCTAGTGTCTGAAACTGAGCTCTAAAGGAAAGCATTGCAGTACTGAGAAATAAGAGAGGTTGAAATATGGCAAAATTATAAAAACAGTTGCTGAAACATATACATAAAATATGCTACAATACAACTGAATAATTGCCTGGATGTTGGTTATTTTGGAAAAGGCAAAACTTCCAGATTAAAGACAAACAAAACCCCAGTTAAAATATTTTTGCCTGTGCCTTCACAATAAAAATGTAAAACATTTGCAAGCTGTCACTAGAGTGGTTAGCAGCCCAATGAAAAGGTGATAATGCTGCCTCAGAGGAGGCAATCACATTGTCACACTGGCAGCTGTGACCAGGCCGAGCACTGCCCTTGTCCCATCAACACTCACTTCACACTGCACCAGACATTTAGCATGGCTGAACTCAGTACATATCCTACAGGTGTTCATTCCGGGGAAAAAGCCTTCTGTCTGCTGATATCTAGTAAATTAGTGCTGATCTATGCCTGCAGCCCTGGAGTCTGAAATGAGTCTTTCATACTATTTACTCCCTCAGTGAGACAGAGTTCCTCCTGTCACCTGCTGTGGTCTTTGGCTCCTCCCTAGCTATACAGAAAGAACATCCAATTTTCCATGCAAAGTCAGCTGCAAACCCATTATTATTCCCCTGCCAGCTACTTGAGGGCACAACAGCCACCAACTCCAAGGCAGGTAACAAAAATAGACGGCTCCAGCCCAGTGCTGAGGTAGGTCATGCTGAGAAATCCATGGCCCAAAGGGCGACATAGACGTCTGGCTGCTAGGTAGGAAATCAGGAGGTGAAGTCTGGCTAAGCTCAGGAAGAGAAGGGTTTGCTGCCAGACCCAGACATGAGTGATAGTTAGGCAGCCAACAAGAGCAAAGCACACACACGGGTTGCTTGGTCAGCTGCAGGGAAGCATTTCCTCCATGCCTGGCCCTTGGTCCACAGTGGTGTCCTCCAGGATTGTCAGATACGGGTTGAGCAGCTCTGTGGCACCCCACAACCTCCCTCCCTGTGCTACCAACCTCTTCCCTCTCCCAGTCCAGGGATTGTCAGTGGAAAGTGGGACTGACAGACCAAGGACTTATGGGAAAAGATGGAACAGGTATAGCCTGAAATATCGGAGGTGTGATATCAAGGAGAAAAAGGGGAATGTTCTCAGACTGGTGTGAGTGGTAGGAGGAATCAGAGAAGATGATCTGTCCAACTGGAACCTCTAATTATCGGTTAGATATGCAAAGTGAGCACTCTTGGTGTAGATTAACAACAGAACAGAGGCACAGACAGAAAGAAGAAGTTTTGTACCACAGTGTTATAAATATAGGAGGTAATTTAGGCTGGTGATTAATCTGTTATGTTTAATAAGTTGTTATAAGAAAATAATGTATGTTTGTAAAATAAAGTATAAAAAAACCTCACACTGCAAGCACCAGGCAGACCCAGAAAAATTCCAACGGCTGCAGCTGGCCGACCACAGAAAACTACCCTATTAACAAAATAAAGGACAGAAACTCCGGGCAGGATGGATCTTCTCCTCTCCTGATGTACAGATACACCCTCGTAAAAATCTAAGATGAATATCTATGGATGAGGTATCTCCGGACACCTGGGGAACATTAACACCTCAGTTACAAGATAAGATAACACCCCAGTTGCAAGATAAGATAAAGAGACATTAACGCCCATCCCAACCCCGATATGAGATAAGATGACAACCAGATTTCTTCATCCCAATCGGGGATCCGGAAAGCTAACTTCTCCATATTCATCACAGACCGGAGAAGAGCTTTCACAACATTCATCATTGTCCAGGAGAAGTCGCCCACGACAATCATCACTGCCCCAAAACCTTTGTCCAGTCTTAGACACTGAAAAGACAGGACACTTGCATTTGAAATACCGACCGGGAATGAATAGACCATTGTCTACGCGAAATAAACTGTATTTAACCAGCTTAGCCGAAGGCCACTTCAGCGAACAGGCAGGACTCAAAGCGAGAGGAGCTTGAGTCTGTGTTCCCCGCACCGACTCCCGGGCTTGGTGCTTTCCCATTTTTCGATCGTGGCTATCGCGGCCGAATCTCGGTCGCGAAAATAAAAATTATTTTTTCCCTTTATTAAATTGGCTTGATTAACTATTAATTCGGCTGGATCACATTTTAATTTATAACAACGGTAATTAATTCAAGAAGGTTTTACAGAGGGTAGGTGAATATGTGGATTATAATGGAAAAAAATTTTAAAACAGAGTTCTGGATTAATTCTGAATAAGCTAACCCAGGCTACTGAGATTGGGGCATGATCATATGAGAAGCTAGAGCACTGGGAAAAAAAAAAAAGACCTAAAAAGGAGAAGAATGCAAAACTCCTCACCTAGTACCTCAGTGTACTGAGTGTCCAAGACCACAATACACATTAGGCCAGGCCCTTCCTTATGTAATATTAAATGTCACATTCACACTCACAAAACACAGCTTTTTTAGAGAAACATCTGTATTTTGGAGACTCCTAGGCAACTATTAAAATAAAACAGCAAAGAGGAAGACCTATAAGTACCTGGCACTGTTATGAACAAAACTCTGGGTCTGTGCCACCCACATCCCCAGGTCAAACGTAAATACTGCTGTTCTTACAATGTTATAAGTTAATTAAGGTTTGTTGATAATGTTATTGTTAGTGTTTGTTAAACTACTGTCCTCTGTAATTGATCTGTTTACACCCCCATACCATGCTTTTTATTGCTGTACCCCCCGATATTCCCCTTCCCTGTGTCAGGGCCCGCCCCCGCCGAGTCAGAGGGGGGGCCCGCAACTACCCGTTTGCAGCCAGAGCTTCCCCGACGTGGGAAAAAGGTTTTTCCACAGGACTTCATTACTGATTGCTAAACTACTGATCTCTGTACCCCTGTTTGCCCCCTTACACTGTGTTTTTACCTGTTTATACCCTCCGTATCCCCCCTTTCCCATGCTGGTGTCTCTCCCTGCCGGGTCGGAGCTCCCTCACTGCCGATTGCGCAACCAACCTGCGTGGAGACCCTCCCCCCCATCACTCCCGCGACTGGGGATCCCCCTACACTCCAGAACCCCCCGCACCCCGAAACCACCCTTGCAGCCTAGAGGACTCACCCCTGCACTGGGGTTCCCCTGCTCGTGTGCCGGGGCCCCCGTCCGAGTCCGTCACAGCCAGCATTAACATTCCAGACCAGTTCCCGCCGCTGCCCCCCTCGATTGCGTAACCACCACGAGGTGAGGGAGAGACCCACCCTCCCATGAACTCTTGCGCTCCGTACATGCAAATTAGTAAGTAGCTTTTTACGTTAGAAAACCCTAGAAACAACGAGCCAAAGATAAAAAAAATTGAAATAAGCAACACAGTAGCGGAGGGAGTCTCCCAGGGAGCCAGTAGGGGCTGGTGGGAGCCTCCAGTCCCTCGCCATGACTTGAAAAGCACTGCACAGAAGAGGCTTTCGGCCGGCGAGAGAGCACAGACGTCTTCCTTAGCCCATCCCGCAAGACAGGAAGTCCCAGCTCAGCCCCCTGGACTGAACTGCTGGAGTCTTCTCTGCGCTGACCACAAGGGAGCGGCGGTGGAAATCCCCGAACCCCCCCAAGAGCTGAACTCCTCAAATAAAGGCATTTTTAAAGGAGCACAAGTCTCCTTGCCCATTTTTGACAGCTCTGTTAGGGCACACTTGAGGCTAATGGTCCAGCACTGGTCCGGCACCAACTTTTTTTTCAACATCATTTAAAAAAAGTAGCAAGCAGCAGTTGCACTGCCCACTGACAGACCCATACACTTTGCCATTGCTTGCAATGATTGCCTTCTGCAAATGCAAGCATTAATCATTCATGGGTCCTTGCCTCCACTATAATCTGTTCTGTCCTTTCTCAGTGTGGACTGGAAAAGTTATGGAAAACAATTAGCTTTCTTGAAATAACCCATACTTTCCAACACACATCTGCTGATGGCCTCTCCCGTAGAGATTCCATATGTACTCCAGTGGGATATCCCATTCTTCAGGGAAGCAACAGAGAAGATAATAAAAGAGTGCTCTAGAATGAATTAAGATCCACAGAAAATTATTATTCTGGACATACTTTTATATGTGATTACCAGTGAATGAATAGGAAACAGCTTTTACTCTAACTTGTCCAACAAACAACCCTAAGAGACAACACACAGAACATGAAGAATTGGCTGGATCTTTGTTTCCTTATAATCTATTCTAGAAGGAAAATATTTATCTCACAAAATGTTCCTCGGTTGTCCTTCAGAGCAAAAATTCAGATTTCGTTAAAGTTCAAAGACCTCAATGATTGGAAACTTGTTCAACAGTGAGAGCAACAGATTTGATTCCCTCATGTACTGGGTGTAGGTGATCAGGTTGTGGTAGTGAGAAGGGTGGCCTCTAGGTGAGGAGCTAGCTGCCCTATAATTAATTATTGTCCTGTAACTGCCCTAGTAAGTAATGGGAGTAGTCACAAGGATTACGTTATGAAAACTAGCAGATTTTGTTCAAGAACAAATAATCACCTTGCAAGAATGAAGACAAAGTTTGATACAGGTGGCTGTGGAGGACATTTGCTCCATGGACCTGACAGAGCCTGCACATACACACCACAAAGCCCACTGGCCATTAATGTTTTGGAGGGGGAAAACATTATTTCAGGGTAACAGTGAGGCATGTGTCAATGAGTGGCTTAGCCTGAAAGGTTTATTCAGTCTTCAACCAAGAGAAAGTTTCTTGATCTAACCTTCAGTTAAAATGTGAGAGTTCACTGTAACCACCTCAAAGCACAGCCAGAACTTCCAAAAGCTGTACAGTCCAGGCTGGACATTCCTCACATTCTAGCTGGGGAAAAAATAAGAAAATCCCTCAATACTTTGTGGAGAAAAATTATTTGGCCCTTAACTTATTTATTTTTCAGATACTTAGTCCACAGTGTGATCAACTTCCACGTGACTGGGGATCCCCCTACACTCCAGAACCCCCCGCACCCCGAAACCACCCTTGCAGCCTAGAGGACTCACCCCTGCACTGGGGTTCCNTCAAATAAAGGCATTTTTAAAAGAGCACAAGTCTCCTTGCCCGTTTTTGACAGAAGCACACTTGTGTAAATCATTTGAACATATGCAAGGAGTGAGTTAATAAAGCTCAAAGTACATAGTTAGCAATTCCCAAATAGAAAATTAGGCTGAATTCTGATTACTATTTGCTATCAGTACTCCACTGGGGCCCTTGTGTTTTGATGCTATTCCATATGTCCTCTTTCCACCGAACACATTAGTTCAGTACTTATTCTTCTTTGCATTACATGGATGTGTTTTAGTTTCAGCCACTACACAAATGGAACGCACACTATATACAAATAAAAAGAAAGATGTCAAAAATAAGTGGGTCAAAGCTGCCAACAGCTTTTCACCTACTGATTAAGTACTGAAAGAAAAATCACATTGTAGGCTCATCCCCGCCAAATACGTGTAGTTCTTATGTAATTTAGAACAGCTAAGTAGCTATCTCCCCCCCCCAAAAATAATCCATAAGAACATTGATTTTATGGGCCAAAACCACGTCTCATACAATTAGCGCGGTGCTGGAGTTACATCTACACTAGCTGAGTGTCTGGCTTTTAACAGCATTTCAGTTTGCCACTTAAATCTGTGCAGTACCAGGAGCTGTATCCATGATCGCCTTGATGCATTACACATCTGAACAGAAATCAAGAAGCCTGTCTATCCATGGCCAAACTAAGATGACAACACTGTAATGTTCTTTTAACTTCCCTGTGGAAGACTGCAAGGATATTTAAGAATGATTACTTTTTCTTAAAAGTAATTTGTAGCTAGCTGGCGCTAATATTCTGTCACCTCTACTGTGTTAAATGTTTGAATTAAGAGTTTTTAATTTCCTTGTGGAAAAACATTAATAAAGTAACACAAGCAGGACAGTATTTCGTGTAGTAACATATGCAAAAATCATTACTGCCTGTTCCAGGCTCTGCAATTACTGCTATGTATTCCTGAAGAAGCCAAATGTTTTCACTCGCTTTGCTAATGGGATTTAGAAAGACACATGGATGATCTGGGATACAGGAGCACTGAGAAGTCTGGATAAAATGAGATTCTCCACTTGAAAATAATGACACTCACATAGGAAGGGATCCTCTTGCCACATCAATCCTTTTGCTTCCATCAAGGAAAAAAGATTCTTTTTTTCCTTCAGATTATCTTGTGGGCTATCTTACTGGCCCACAAGCAACTTCACAAACAGCAAACATGGACCACAGAAGCTCACAGAAGGTATGGCCTACGGCCCAAGAAGTACATGGTTTAAATAACAGAGCGCACTTAGAAGAGAGCTTGCCTCCATCCTTAACAATTTTTAATAAAGTTTTTACTGTAATGCTTTACTGGGGTTTTCTTCAGTTTTCAACATTCCTATGGAACAAACTTTTCTATCCGTGCCAGGAGAAATATTAAACAGAATAAAAAATTTCACTTATACTACCAGGTCCTGCCCATAGAGCAGAAACTGCAAGATAGTGGTTTTATCTTTGTGCTATTCCTGCTCTGTGTGCACTCCCTGGAAGTCTCCTGCAGCCAAAGACAAGTTCTAGCAACCATGGTTCACTGCCAAAAACCAGAGGCAAGCCAGAGGCATGGACAGCCTCCATCCCTCACAGGTTATTGGGCCTTAGCGAGGGAGGGCACAGAAGCCCTTCAGATTTTCCCCTGAGAAGAAGAATGGTAGCTTTCCTAAACAAAGAGAGTGTGAGATAGGGTTATCTGTGGGATAAGCAGGCCCAGTAATTTTGGTTGTTTAATCCAAACATATAATCCAGTGTAATGTGACTTCCTTGTCAGCCCAAAAGTTTAACTGAAGTTTACACTGCACCACCCTCCTGCAGATTGCAAGGTCATTTGTAATTGCCCTGGTGAAAGGGGCTACAGGAATGAATGCCAGCAACTGAATGCTTTTTTATTCTACACACAGTGCTGGAGGCTGAAGATTGTTCTATAACCCCTTCTTCTTTCTATGGGGAAAACCCTCAAAATGGACTTCACCCTCTCCTTAATTTCTCATCCCTGTGTTTTGAAGCAGCAGATAGGAAAGAAGGAAAAAAGTACAAATTAAGTTGATGCCTAACAAAAGAAAACATCATGGACAAAGCACAAACCAACAAGGGAATATAAAAAGTGCTCAAGTATTTCACACCTTGATGAAAATCCATACAGACTAGTCCTCATCTAAGCTTAACCTTAAAGCAAGCTTATTAAACTGTCTTTCAGGGGGTTTTATCACAATGGAAAGTCTACCTGAAGTCTGGTAACCTTGCAATGGAATTTTACATAGAGTTGTTTTCAAATCACAAGAATACTGAAGGCAGCACAAACATTACTTCTCTGCTGTAAAATATTCTCTCTCCCTATGTGTTGTACAACAAAAATTGCAAAGGTGTTACATTTTTTAACATAAACCATCTTCATATTTTCTAACTAGAAAAGACCTCGGCAGTGCTCATTACAGATACCCTTGCCTCATGTCATAACTGAGCACAGCTCTTTCTTTGTCAATGCCAGCAACATTTCATCATTTGAAGATTTTTTTTAAACCTCTAAATAAAAGGACCCAAAAACAATGCAAAAGGCAATTCAAAACCTCCCATGAATTAGACTTTAATTTCAGTTGCGGAAGGAAATGCCATTTCAACAATTAAACTACTTTTCTTTCACCAAAATAAAAAATCCCTTTTACATATTTTCCAGTGTAAATAGTAGTCATTATATGTTATTTGACCATGAACTCCAACCATTTAAAAAGCATTACTGGGTGACCAAAATGCCACTGAGCAGAAAAAACAAATAACAAGACTTCCTTTAGACAAAAATTACAATTTAGGTGGTTACTTCTGGACAAAATCATATGGACCTTTAAATCTTATTTAATTTCAGAAAAAAATCCACACCCCCTCTCCACACCCCCCAAAACACCAAATTCAGAAAAACATTTGGTTTAAATATATATGCACCATTTCTCTGCCCCCTGGTGTTACAACTTGAAAACTGGGTTTCCTTTTTTCCTCTGGGCTAGTGCATTATATATTTACCTTTGTGTTAATTCTATCCATGTTTTTTTTAAATGGTACATGATGTTCTTTGGGTTTCTTCTTATATTCCACTTACCAAACAAAAATTTATCATAAATTGGTTGCGGTTACAAGAAGATTTTTCCATACTAGTGAACTCCTGGAATTACAGCTAAGTATCATCTTCACTTTAAACGTGATTGCTGCTTTTTTGACCATGATTTCATTTCTAGAAAACTCACCTCATCATCATCCATCAGATGTTCCTTCGCAAATTCATACATTTCCAGCTGGAGTGTGGTAATGTTGTGGTATCGAACTGCCTCCTATCAAAAAACCCCAAAATTTCTGTGACTTTAGCAAGACAGGCGAGCATCATCACACACCTCCTGAAACTATCCCAGTTAAGTCAGACCCAGACCCAGTAAAGGTAGATCCCAGGCAGGGTTCACAGTGCTTGAGAAAGGAAACAGCAAAAGAGCAAAGAGCATATTCCAAACTCTTCTGTGGATCTTCCTAAGCACAGGCTCCCTCACTGCAAGAACAAAGCACTCTCCTCTTTCTCATGTTTCAAAGCACTGACGAGTCTGAGAATAAGGAATGAGACTGCCAGGGCTGAGCAGCAGCCTGTGCCTGCATTCCAGTGGGCTTGGGACAGGAGAAAGCCTCTGTCTCCCTGTGCTGGCATATGGCAGCAGGCAGTTCTGGGAAACAGACACACTGAGCTGTTTTGCATGATAATGACTCACCACCCCAGCCTGAGCCTGGGCTAGGGAAACTCTGCAAGGTCACTCACCTGTCCCTCCTCACTCCCCCCTGTGTGTCCAGACAGCAAAGGGTAGATCAATCTCATACCCTCATATTTGTGAGTACCAACTGCCATCTACTTTGATTATTCCATTTAACTCCTTTCGGGGAAGAAAACAGGAGACTCCCTCTTACACAAGAACATCTAAAGGTTAGTGCCAGAGCCGAATGTTGCTGTCACCCCATTACCACCTTTTGAAAATAAACCAGAGGCATTATGGTTTTTGAGGCAAGTAATTAGGACAGCAAGCAACTTCTGTTTATAGCTACATAGATCAAAGTACAAGAAAATACAGTTGTGTGCATTTAATATTTTGTATTTTAAAATCAAATTATCTGTAGTCCCCAGCTCCAGAAGTTATCAATGAAACATTCAGAGTGCATGTGTAGGGCCCTTGTTCTGCCCTCTCTGCACACATATGCCAAATGTGTCTGTGGTTTGCAATTTCATACTGTCGCTACCCCTCACTCCCACCACCACCAAACATTGTCTCCAATATGGTTATAAAGCTCCATTCTGTTCCCAAAAGCAATGACAAAGGAGCAGTCCCCTTCCTCTGTGAGCTCAGACTTGCTGCTGCTGCCTGAAAGAACCAAATGCATTTTTGCTGCCTTTCGTCTCAGATGGCCCTGCAGGGCAGGCCTGGGTTCCCACTGTGCCAATAAAGTGTGTGCTCTAAGAGGCATGACTAGAACGCACTAAATTTAATTTGTGGAACATGTATTGCTAATGACTAACTAGTTGTACAGCCCATATGACTGATGCCTAAGCAGTCAGTGAGTGTCACAATTTAGCTGCATGACTTAAATCCTGGTAACAAGAAACATTGGAAAATCCAATTTGATGTCACAGTCCAGGCTGTAAAATTTCCTTGGATGTGGAAGTTTAAGAAGAGCATGTAAACCCATTTTTAAAATAGTTTTCCAAAGCCAGATGACAACTGTTGCTGGATGGACTGGTGTCTTCTTTGCAGCAAACATTTTAATTTGAATAATTAGATGCAATACAGTCCTGAGCCTTTTTCCACCCTCATCCACCCAACTGTGCTCTAAATGGAGTAAGTGGAAAGTCAGTTTAGTTGGAGTTACCACATTCAGACACATTCCAATGCCCACAGAAGCTGAAATAACAAGCAAGTGGGCAACTATGTGTTGGAAAATAATGATTCACAAAAGCCTGAATGTCACTCAGAGATTTTATCATCAGAGATTTCAGGGGCCAGCTGCTTTATTTATAAAAGTACATAAAGATATAAATATGCATAAGTGTCAGAGAAGTACCAGCATGAGTTTACTTCTCATCATATATTATATGCTGTCATAGTATATTTCAGGGAATATAGGGAATTAAATTCAGGGAATAAAGGGAAGAGTTATAATGACATTCATTCACTGTTTACATGACACACTACACCTCTGTGTACAACTTTCTATATGATTTAAATAAAATAGGACACGTTAAACTCCAGAACCAGAAGACATCTCACATTTTCCCACTGAGTTTCAGAGAAATATTTGAATGTGTCTAGAAGGCCTTTTAGGTAATTCACCTACCAATCTGGGCTGAAAATCCTCCTCCTTAAGTCCCCATTTGTCTTTGTGGTACTGGTAATAGACCATGTTCTGTTTCATTACTTCATCTTTCTCGTCAAATAGAAGGTAACTGGCAGCACAAGAAGCTGCATTCTTCATGTCATTCACTAATTAATAAACACACATCAAAAAAATCCAGGTAAGGTAAATGAACAAATTTCTACTATTATTGAAGCTCTGGAAAACTCAAATGGAAACACAGCCCATACTCTACCTCCTCACCAGCTGCATAGACAAAAAAAAAAAATTGCTCCCCAGAAACTACATGCTACTTTTGTTCTGAAACACATAAGGACATGATTCAAAAATCAACTCATCATCAACCTCTGATGGTTTTCAACCTCTAGGGTTTTCTCTGGAAAACCCTAACCAAATGTTCCTCCCAGGTATCCCAGTATCAGCATACAGCTTGGTGATATGTACTAGGGCATTTATTTAAAAACAAACAAAAATATATTAACCCTCTCCCTACTTCTCTGTACTAGGATTGATAAAGAGGGAAGAGTCAAGGTGTAAAGTGTGTAGTCAAACATCACAAGCAAGAGTCATTAATGGCTTGATGCTACATGGCTGATGTGCCTTCCCTTTGCTATTGGAGCCTGCAGGAACAGCTGTAAGGGCTACATGTGTTCTTTACAGTGCAAGCAGCTCTTCAAGAAACCACAACTTTCACTGATTAATTTGCCTATCAAATATGTCATCACTGGGTACCAAACACTACAGCTCCTGTTAAGTGGTCCCCTCTTTCTTCAAAATCCATTTAGCCCCATTCTAACATGATGATAAGAATCCATTAGGAAAAAAGCAAATAGTATGAAATACTCTGTACGTTTGTATGTGGAAGAAATTCTGTCCTGTGTCTGTCAACTACAATGACAACAGGGTGCAAAAGACACCAGGAAACTTAGATTTTCTGTCCCAGAACAGTTTAAAATGCAGATTCAGGACGCCACTACTTACATCCTAAAGCACAAAATTAGAGGGAAAGGATTATGAATAGAATCTGTCCCACATCATCCAACATCAGTGGTATTTAAGCACAAAAAATTACTACTTACATTTATAATATGCAAACTGCAAGTAATGGTACATGGTGGCCACAAATTTTTCAACAACAAAGCCTCCTATAATGGGTGTCAGATTGCTCTCACATTGCACTTTGCATGCAAGGACTTCAATATAATGATCTGGAAGGAAGAAAACAGCAACAGAGGATATGGATAGCACAGAGTGAATTGTTACAATTGCTCCCATTAGTCACCCATTAAAATTTGGCCTTATAATGCTCTCCTCAGTCCTGTGCATCTGGATCTTGCTGCTTGGAAGTACTGAGAATCTACAAATCCATCTGAAGTATGAATCAAGTGTTGGTACTAGGCTATTCTGTAAAAATCTGTGGCTGACTTTTAAGGCATCAGAGCTGGAATTCCAGAGAACTGAGCACTTAGGTTTCACTGACACCTACAGGCAGCATGTGGTGGTGGGTTTTATAGAGTATTACACAGTACTGCATTATTTCCTAGCTGTAAACTTAACAGTGCTTTCTTTCCTTTTCTAAATTTTGCAAGCCTTCACGATTTCATTACATTATTGCACAAATAAGGTCCCCATGCTGCTGAGAACAACTCTGTCACAGACAGATACAGCAGGTGATTGCAAAATAAACCTCCAGAGATGGCTGCGTTACGGGCCCAGAGTTTGGATGCTTTAAGAGAGAAGAGGAGAATATGCTGCTCACCACAGAAAAACTTTCAGCCAGGAACATGTAAGTTCACAAGCTTACCCAGTCTAAAAATTGCTATATATAATGCAATATAGGACAATAGGTGATTTTATCTTCAAGAAAATACGTTTCGCTGGAAGAAAACCTTCCAGCAAAAAGTTTCAAGCATTTTCTGGATATATCACATTCATCAACAGTATAGAAAAGAAATATTTTAAAGTTTTAGTTTCCCTGTTAGCCACATTTGGCAGGTGAAATCAAGTTAGCTAAGCTTGAGCAACAAATTTCTGACCAAGACAAAGAACATTTTTCATCCTTGACAACTCCTAACATGAAGAACACTGAGGTTAACTAAAAATAACTGCTAAAACTAACTAAAAATAACTGGCCAAATTAAATTACCAGATCCATCTTTTACAAGAGCAGTGGAATCTCCTGACACAGTAGTGTTCAATTCCAGCCAGCAATTAAAGCCAGAGATGGCAGTCCCTCAGTGAAGTCATCCCATGCAATGAGGACAGCTGGCTTCCTAACACAACTCACTGCTCAGTGATAAATACATACCTAGTGCAAGACCCAAATATTTCTGGTTAACATTTACTGCTACAGCTGCTTCCTGCAGACCCTTGGAGGCAGAATATCTCTCCCTCAAACATGAGCACAATTCAGCCCAGGCAGTGCAAATAAATTTGAATGTTCTTATCTCAAGAGTGAAATACTTGAAATGCATGAACATGGCCATAGTAACATCATGTAGTAATTCCTACCTTTCCTTCCCATCACTCCTGCTGGGAATCATCCTTCCCTTCCAAAGAGGAAGAGGGAGGGTGACAGTAAGCGTCAATCACAGCTGAGCATAGACACTACTCTTTACAGTGGCTTGGGGATTGTCTTGATACCAGAGCTCTGGCCCACTGGGGAAGAAAGTCTGTGTTTCTTGCTTTACTGCCTGTGATTTGTGCTTCACTCCACATTTGCTATCCTAGACACCTGCCTGTTTTGCCCAAGAGCAAGTCAAGGCTTGAGGAATAGCCTGCAATAGCTATTCCATGTCAGCAGTACTGGTGGATACCAGCTGCATACCATGAGAAACTGAAACTGATCATGGATAAACATACTTCACAAAAGTTTCCCCTCACCAAGACATATTATGGCTTTAGGACAAAAAGTTGTAATGTTTTTCCTTAGGGCAACTTAAAACATAAAAAAACGCAAGAGAATTTTTAAGTTTATTGAGAAAACACACAGGTTTTGGCAGGCAAATATTGCCAACAACACTGAGCTGTCAGAGCACTGGAGAAATTACTTGTTTCTTTCACTGCCCAGGAAATGTGTATGTGCCATTTTGACAACAATCAAAAAAGTGGATGTCCCTTTTCCTTTGCAAAGCAATGGATTTTTTTTTTTTTTTTTTTGCTATACACACAAAATACATATTTTTACTAGTAGGTAAAAATATACCTACTAGCAAAACTCTAATGCAGGAAAGATTAAAAATAGCCAACAGAACCTTGTCATATTTATGAGGAAGGAGATACAGATCACCAGACCTACACATACCTGATTTCAAAGGCAGGCTAAGCATTGAGCCTCAAAGGTGGCCAAACTGATACTGAAATGATAGTCAAGAGACCTGGCTTGATGACCACTGCTACCCAGATGGAGCAGCTGTTATTTACACATCTATGTTACTCTGACACAGAACTTCCATGCTAATGTAAGATCTCTGTTCCGATTTCCTGATAGACCTCATTTATGTTACTGACGAGAGCAAAAAAGTAAACCAGAATCAAACAGTTTTCAGTGAATCTAATAAACTCCTATTGGCCTAAACTGAGGAACAGGACTTGGGTAACCAAACCTATGAATAAATTGAAATGTACTTTGGGGACATCTTTCCTTCATGTTTCGTAACCACTCACCTGCAATGGAAAGATAGAAGTCTTTAAAATCTGTGATCTCTCGGGAGCCTTCACAGGCTGCTATGCAGTCATCGTAGGCTTTGAAGAAATCAGGAAGAGCCAGTTCCATGTCTGAGATGGATGTCCGCCAATTGTCACCATTGTACGCTCTCACAGACCTGACAAAGAGATTCTGAAAAATTGGCAGGAATGAATCAGCAGTAACTGACCCATGAGAAGTGTTGTGTAAGCTCAAATACAGTAAATGATGTCTCCACATTTTTGGATGACAGTATGAGCTGCTCTCCAGATGATGTGAGAACAAATACAGGAGATGAATGGATTTTAACAGGTATTTCCTAGAGAGGAGAGCATGTAATTCAATTTCCAATCAAAAGGAAAGCCTGCTGGAGAGTAGTAACGGTGTGAGTCTAAAGCACAGGCTGCGACAGGGATTTGCAATGGAATCTTAAAGCCAAATGTCTGAGCTATTTTCAGCTGTGCCACTACAGCACTCATGAATTTGGATAACTAGGCACCTGCTTAGCTCCACCAGTGATCTGCATGTAGCAGCTTTCAGGTACGCCACTCTCTGATTTGCTGCGATTCATTTATGGAACAATGAAGTGCAGGAGAGGTGAGAATTACTGAATGCATCAAGAAGGCAGAACAAAGACGACTGAGATGACAAAAAGAGGGAGATTAAGAACTGAGAACACATAAGCAAATGAGATCCCTGAATCTTACCCAATAAGGGGAGTAATAGAACAGTTCCAGAAGAGCAGACTCTCCTGAATAAAAAGCATACCTCATAAGGTTTTGTCTCCAAGTCTTTAATATGCTCTTCAGCATCAGGTATACTCTTATAGTAAGCCATATTTCTTTTCATCATTTCATCATCTGGATGCTTCAGAAGAAATGTGTGAGCTGCTGCAATGGCTTTTGGAAGATTATTAGCCTAAACAGGCATAAGGAAAAGAAGGTGTTAAAAAAACATTAACTGGGGGAAAAAAAAAACAACCAAAAACAAAACAGTTCAGAAGTTCCCAGTTTTGTCAATGAATTTTCCTGCATTCTCTATATTCACAAATTTACTTCTACTGAGAGCACAGTCTCAGTAGATACAATGGTACAGTAAAACTAATACAATTCCTCTCAATTTTACTCATAGCTGTATCGCTGTGAACAATTTTTTTTAACTTTGTAAGTCTATTATTTTTGCAGATAGCATAGATGACTGTTGTAAATCAAAAAAGATTAGGTTTTTTCCCTTGCCCTCCCTGTTCATAGAATTGACAAGGGAAAAGTCTATACTGGGGCTCCTGGGAGGGATTAATCTCACAGCAAGTACTGATATATAGCAAGTACCTGTGAATAGTAGTCAGGAGTCATCACTGTTTCTAAGTGTTTATGTCACTTATTTGCTGAGCAGCACAGAGGACATTATTACAATCATATATCTTCCTGGTGGCATTACAAAGTTAGATCATACTGCAGATACTTGGCCAAAAATTGTGTCCTAAAGCAATTTTCTGTGCCCATTTTTAAACTAACTTTAATCCCTGTTAAATATACTTTGTGAAGTGTACATTTCTCATTTACAACTGCATGTAGCAAATATATATGTACTTCTGTCTGCATGTCATTTATGATTTTTAAAAATTATATATATATATACACACACACGCACATTTTCATAAATTATATAGTATATATGCCCATATTTAGGAAGAGTGAGAGAGAAAGCAAAAGTGTAGGGTATTTGTGAACTGTTAAAACCTTTTTTCTAGGCCATTCAGTGTATTGATGTACAGGCAATACAGAGCTCCACCTCACATGTGAAATAGCTTCTGGCAGCACGTTTGAAACCACGAGCAAGAATCACAGGCACGTGTGCACACACATCCCACTGCTCACACCCATAAAAGGCGCTCTTTCATTTTGGAAAGGAACCTGAGAGACAGCTGCACAGGAGCAAGACTTCAACCCACCCGCTGCTGCTGTGCCGCTAGGAGTGTCCCAGCACTGAAACTCTGCTAGCTGCTCTTCCTGACTGTCCCAAAACTATGCGTTTTCAGTCCGCCTAGACCGTGCTAAATGCAAAGGGAAATGTCAGCTGCACTTTCGTCAAATGCCTGGTTTTTTCTGTGCTGTAGCTGTAAACCTGCTTCTTTGGTAGGCTGACAAGTCTCATTTTTACTTAGGTCCATGATTCACGCTTGGTTTCAATTTTCACCTCTTAGAAAAAAAATAAAAAAAGGTTTTGTAGAAACACACTCCTAAGTGAACTCTGCCTCTGAGAAAGCTCCCTCCAGAGGAGCAAGCAGCAGCACAGGAACAGCTGCTCCCAGAATCTTACAACGTGGCAAATTTCTCTGTGGAACCCACCTGAATACACACATGGTCACTCTAAAAAGTTACATAAAGCATTTCCCTCCTGCTTCTTCCTCTACTATAAATGCTGTTGGAGGGTGGAGGGGTAGGGGAAAGGACATTTCTTTCACAGAAACCACTAGACAGGAAAAAGTCCTTCAGATGCAGCAGTTTGTAGCTGTAGAAGGCCAATTTAGAACTCCCCGAGAGAGATACGGGCTCAGAGCTGGACTACAAATCCACACATTATAAACAACAGACACTAAAGGCAAAACCACCAAACTATGCTGCTCAAACATAATGCAAATGTGATTGAAAAAAGAGTTAAAAGGGAGGGGAGGGATTCCTCCAATTTCCCTCTCACACTCCTAGCTGGCAGTTACTTGACTGTATTCAACATGATAAGAAGAAATTATATTTGGTGTTATCCATACATTTCAAACATTGTAGGTGCCACAAGGGGGGAATTAATAGTTAAATTAAGATAAGAAGAGGAAACTTTTGCGGTGATGTCATTTTGGTATCCATATATGGCTTTGAGAATTCGAGGAATTCCTGCACTCTCAGTTAAAAGAAAAGGCAGAGGCTTTAATGTATCAAGTTAAGTTCTTTTGTATGGTCTTAGAGAAGGCATTAGACACCGATACTGTGTACATAGATGTTGTTCTGGTTTTATAAGAACACATTTCCCTGCGTCTGCTTGGAAAAACTGCTGAGAAAACAGCACTCCTAAAAACAGAGTGCAGCAACAGTTTAGAAGATGTGTGTTTTCATGAGGCAATCTCAAAAAAACGCACAAGCATACAACCCTATGTAATGTGTACTGGGATAGGCTGGGAGTGAGTCCCTAAAAGAGAAAACAATCTAACCAAAGAGCTCAGCTTGCCTCCTCCCCACAGAGGGGCCCTGTTTATTTCAAGTGCAAGTAATTGCACTTGCTCAGATACTTGAAGTATCTGAGCGGATGGCAGGAGGGATGGACCTTGATATAGAGAACAGAAGGTGAAGATGAGAAGGGAGAAAATAATCAATTAGATCCTGGACAGAAGAATGACAAGAAGCTAGAAAAACAGGATGAGATCTGTTACGAGAGGAGCGCATCTCCAGTCTTGACTGACCCAAGAGCAAAAGGTAAATACCATTCCAGGGCTAGCATTATAGTGTCCCACTTCAGCAGCCAATTTTTGCTTCGCTCCTTCTTGCACCTGTAATGAAACTGGAGTTTTCCAGGCATGAGGCTATCTGCAAGTCACAGGCTGGGGGCTGCTGCACTTGAAAGAACTGGACCAGAAACGAGCAAGTGAAGGAGGTGGACATGCTGAAGGAGAAGTAGTAGTGAAGATCGTTTGCAGTAGTGGAGCTGTGACATGAAGAGTCTGAAAAAAGTTCCAGAGAAGGTTAGAAAGTAAGGCAGCTGGAAAGATGAGAGGGGCAGGAATGACACAGGTACTGGACACAGAAGCAGTGTCCAGTGGCCAGGTGTCTAGGAAGAACTGGAAGGGCTGATTCTAGGGGATGTGCTGGATGAGTTGCAAAAAACGGGTGAAGAGCGAGCTGGTATGTGGGTAAGCAGGGGGAGAGACAAGACACACACTAATCCCACTGTGGATTACAGGAATGGGAGGAAACAATTGAAAGGTTTGTCAAGGAGAGAATTACAAAGTGTAGGGTTGGCAGCCTAGGGGGGCAAGGAAGAAATGGAGGTGAGGCAGATGAGAACTGGTGTGGAGGAGGTGATGAGGAATGAGGTTGTGGACCAGAGTAACCTGCTCGGAGGACCAGGTGAGGGGTCGGCATGACAGAAGGTTTTTCTAGCATTGGGTGCACGAGGCACTCGGGGTCTGTCGAGACTGTCCTGGGACACACCACATGCAGGGACACACTATGTTGTCCCCCTCCACCACGACACTGACAGGCGCGCTTGGCGCGTCTGAAGGGTGGCACCGCATCAGGCGAGACTTTGAGGAGGAGATCCTCCGACAGAGGCGAGGGGAGCGGAGGCAGGGCAGAGAGATGGGAGGAGAAAGGAGGAGGGATCAAGGAGACGGTGGAGAGGGGGCCTCACCTTGAAGTAGGCGAACTGCAGGTACTTGTAGGGCTCGCGGCGCTGGAACTCCTCGAGCAGGTCGCGGCCGGGTTGCGCCTGTCGGAAGGCGGGCAGCCCCTGCTTGCAGCGCCGCAGGCACTGCGCCCGCCGCAGCACCCCGGACAGGAGGCGCAGCTCCTCCAGCGCGGGGCCGGCGGGCGCGGGGGGCGGCTGCCCGGCGGTGCTGCAGTTGCGGTGGCAGAACGCCTCGCTGTCGCGCAGCAGGCGGTACAGCCTCATGCTGACCTCCAGGTAGCTGACGCTCTCGGGCCAGTTCTCGGTGCTGTACTGGTCCAACCCGTAGCGATAGGCCGACTCCAGCGGCATCAGCTCGTCCCGCGGGAAGCTGCGGAAGCTGTAGCGCTCGTACTGCGCCCCGGCCGTCGCCAGCAGCGCCGCCAGCGCCGCCACCCACATGGCTGCACCTCCGCCGCCGGCACTGCCACCACACAGCACCACGTCACTGCCGCCGGCGGGCCGCGAAGCCGGGAGAGGCGGCCCGGGGCCGGGAGGAGGAAAGGGAAAA
>VXAX01002222.1:32309-60400 GCA_013399835.1 Leptocoma aspasia | reverse complement strand
CCGGGGCGAAGGCAGGGCAGAGGCGGTCCCCGGGCCGGGGCGGAGGGAGAGGCGGCCCCGGGGAGGGAGCGCGGCCGCGGCGGGGCGGGGCGAGCGGAGCGCCGGTTCCTCCGCCGCCCTCGGTGCTGCTGCCCGGCTGGTGCTCGGCTGGAGCCGGAGCTGGTTACAGCAGCAGTCACGTCTGCAAGGAAACTTTTAATTAATGTGTTTTCCCAGTGTCCATGAGAATTGCTTTTTTTGCCATCCACAATTTAGGGGTTTTGTTTGGACATATATTTATATGTTCTAAATCAATCTCTTGTATCCTTCAATTTTTTTTTTGGTGTGTGTTTATCTACAAAACCTGTGAGACAGGTTCACGCATTCATATTGTGATGACAAGCAATACGTGCCTAGTTGGAATACTCCTAGCATTCTGGGCATTATTTCCCTTGAAACTGGAGTCTTAGATATGGTGTTAGAAGGCGTTGCAGAATTGTAAGTACTATTTCTGCCTCTTGTTGCTGTTCAATGTTTGGTTTCCTGAGGAAAAATAATGTGGAAGATCTATAAGGGAAGTGGTTTTGCATTTTTTTTGGATACTTGCCAGAAAAGTATACTTCAAATGTGAGCTATAAAATGTCAACAGTGCGTCCTCCACTGGTTCTGTGCTGTGCTTTTGGGGATTTTCTGATGTCCTGCTATATTAATTAATTAATAATCATTAGTAAGTGGGAAAAACTGTGGCTGTAGATCTAGAGAATTTGAAAGTTCCTAACCTAATCAAGCAATTCTTTAGAATTGTTCTTTCAGTCTGACACATAGAGATTGTTTGCATTATGACAACATGCAACCTCCCAGATTTCACAATGAGAGTTGGGCCAGCTGCTTTCTTTCCACTGCTCTTGGTGGACTAATGCACTGATCAGTGGTGATCTTGGGGCTGTAGAACCCTCCTGGAAAAAACTTGTGTAGAGCCATTTAAAATGCCAGCATGGCTTCAAAACTAGACAAATAGCGAAGGCCAAGATCTTTCTCTATTCTTTTTTATTTTTAAACAGAGAAGTCACAGGTAATTAAAAACAAAACAAAAAACCCACACCCCACAAAATAACAAAAAAAAAAAAAAACAAGCCCCTGACAGTTCCAGTATTTGCCTTTCCTTTAGATGACATTTAACCCTGTGCTTTCTGGATCTAGTAAGAATAGTTCTTTATCCCTTGGCTTTCTTAGGCTGAGTATCAGTGCTTATGTAGGTGTGTGACCTAAATGACCAATCATGAAGAAAATTATTCCTTAGAAACACTTAATACTTGGACTGTTTGTCTACATTTCTCAGCAGAGGCAGCCACAGGATGGAGCCTGGTGATCGGCTCAGGAATTCTTCGTTGCAGTGGCTGCTTTTATAGTAGGGGCTCTCATTAATTACCAAGCTGAGCCTGCCCTTCTGAGCCCAAAATCACCTGCAGGTGCAAGTGCTAGAAATGTTGTATCTAAGTAGTTGTTACTATTTCACACTTCAGGCTTGAACGGCTGAGAAACCTGGAACCCCAGATCCTCTTTCCTGTGGGAAGACAAACACCAAAAGCCAAAACCAAATGAAAACATCAAAGGTCGCTGGTGTTTGGTTCCTTTCCACAGGAGGGCTGAACACATACGTGTCCCCAGCCAGGCGCTGAACCTTGGCTTGTTGCCAGCCTTTTGTGTCAGCTCTGCCAGCCTGGACTCTGCATTTTGTCTGCATGGAATAGGCATGATTCTCCTATTTTTCCTGGCAGATGGCTGTAAGCACTCTGAATCCCATTTTTAAACCTTCTTGGGTAAAAAAGATGCAGATGGGAGCTTACACACCTCGGGAGGAACCCCCAGGAGAAGGAAGAGTCTGACAGTCTGGTTTGTGTGTGCATGTGGATGTTGCTCACTTCGCCACTATTCCCGCTGAAGGCCTGTTGTCATGTTCCCACAGTCACTCCTGCTCTTACTCACTGTCAGTTTCTGGAGTTTTGCTGCCACCTGATTCCCAGTGACTTGCCAGTATGTTGCCAAAAACATCAAGATAAATGAAACTCTCTGACACTTTTTTGTAGTATTAGGGAGTAGACATTAATTGATGCCAGGCTGGGGTGTTCCACCTAGCTGCACATGACTTTCAAAACTTTTCACTTATTTATACATTTTTAGCCAAGAAGTTAATATTCATTGGTTCTAAATTACATTTTTTTTACATCAATTATTATTTTATCTTCTATTGGTTATGGATTTCTCACTTCTCATGTTAATTAGTCCACATCTTTTAGGTTTTTTTATTATCTTTTTCCCATACAGGGAGTCTCTAGAACATGTTGAATTACCTTTGTTAGTATCTTCTTTATCTTCTGGTTATTTCAATGTGTCCTTGGAGGGCTATAAATTCTGGATTCCAGGTGCCTAGCCTTTAACTCCTAATGGCCTTTTTCACTGAAGCTTATCAGGGTTAGTTCATCATGACTTAAAGTTTTTGGGGATCTAATAATCACACTCTAATAATACCAGTCAGCAAAAAAAACTTAGCTACATGCTGGCTAAAATGGAAAATTACACTACTAAAGACTAATACACTACTTACGGTTTTTAAAACAATTAATCAAAAAGTTAATTAAAACCAATCATTAGGAAAGTTATCTCATTTCCAACAAGCAGGCAGGCAGGAGACCACGGATGGCACAGTGGGATCTCGGGCTGGCTCATTCTGTCTTCCTGGACTAAAATCTGTTGCTTGTCTTTGGAGGCCTGAAACCTGAGTGCCATTTGCTGCTAGTCAGATTCCCAGGAGTGAGGGGAGCTACAGAAGTAGGGGCTGCAGCACCGCAGGGAATACAGGGAGCAGCACAGAGTGGTACAATAAACTAGGCAACAGCCGGCATCCACCCCCAGGGAACCCCATGGCAAAAGGATTTGAAATAGCAAAATGAAGGAAATGTTTACATTTGAACTGGAAAGCAAAGGAGCTTCATGCAACATCAAGTTAAACCTGGGTCAGTCCAGCTTGAAGGGTTTGCAGTTTCAATCTTATGTTTCAGAATTCTTAGGAATAAATTATAAAATCCCACAAGTTGGAGGAAGAATGTCATCTTGACATTGTATGAGTTTCCTGGGTGCAAACCTGCTGAGGTTTTTCTTCCCAGGGGAAAGCTCAGTTTCTCAGCACAGAATTCTATAAACCTATCTCTGAGCTGTGTTTTCAAGGACACAGGTGTTGTTGGGAGACACACAGGTGTCTCCCAATATGGGAGATGTGGGTTTTCTCTCTCTCAACCAATGATGTGGAGAACTGTTATCACTGAATTGTAAGCATTCTCGCATTCTTGTACTGAGCATGAAGAAGTAAGCATCTAAGCTCTGTACCTGGGCACATAATAGCCCAAGCCTTCTGAACAATGGAGTCATCTTAATAAATCATATTAAGCCTTCTGATATTGGAGTCAGAAACTCCTGTTTCGCTGTACGGCCACTACAATAGAAGAAGGATCCACCTTCACACTCTCACCCACGAAGCAAGGGGCTGGGTCTTTCCAAAGGGAAGAAAGTGAGGGCCTGGGTTTTTCCAAATCAATGCTGCATTTGGAACATGAAGAAAGCAAACAAATTTGGGTTTAACTAACAAAAAATGCATTATGAAACTCAATAAAACAAATAAAAACCATAGTAAACCATATAATAAAACATATTATAAAACATCATAAAAACACATTATAAAACATAACCAATCCAAACCCTCTTACATTCATTATTCAAAACACAGTTACATAAATTAAGTAGAAAAAAGAAAACAAACGTTAAAAAAACAGGGCAGGTGACATCTGGAATGTGGCACATGACATAAGTTTATGACAAAAGCAGATAGTAAAGCTCATTAATTTCCCTATTCCGTATTTAAGTCCTTTTAGCCCCAAAATTCTTCTTTAAGTCTTGGCAAAAGACTCTTCCTTGTCCTGCAGGCAATGGCTTCTCACAGAAGTGTTCCTTCCGCTCATTGTGGCAGTCATCCTGGAAATGAGAAAACAATCCTGCCATTTTAATACCTTTATTTCTAATTCAGTTGGTCAGTTCTACTTTTCTGAATTTCTGCCTGGTCTGAGTGTGATATTTTTTAATTTCATTATTTAATAAAGGCAAAAAGACCAGACATAGCAACCCCTAAACTCTTACATTTACTTATCAATACCCTTGCTAATAAACTAAGTAGAAAAGCAATGTCATGAGTTTCCCTATCAAACCTTTTCTACCCCCAGTAAACCCCCAAATTAAGCTTTAATCTTGGGGGAGACCCTTCCTCCCACAGGCCATAGTTTCTCATGTACACATTCCTTCCTCTTGTTGTGTCAAACATCCTGGAAGTCAGAAAAAACAAACCTTCATTTATAATTTCCTTAATTCCATAAATGCTGTTAAACCCAGAAGCATTATTTTCACCTTAATGAAATGTTGCTCACTGTGGGTTTGCCAAAGTTTCCCTCTGAAGGCTGAGGTTTCAATAAGACGTTTGGGCTGTGAGGGGTGATCCTCCTGATCTGCCCTCAGCATCACTTAGGTGGCTTTGGAAGTTTAAACCTGTTTCAAGTCAAAAGCAGCAAGTTTCTAGCAGAAAGAGGAACAACTTTCATATGTCTCAAACATCCTGTAGAGAAACGAGGGGCATTCTTTGACACCTCTATCTCTGTTTTCTTTCCTCGGTGGATAGCAGCTCCTCTTTAGGCTACAACAACCTGGAAATCAAAGTCTTTAATTATTTTCCCTTCTGTTCAGAAAGGGGGAGAACTAAAGGAAGAAAATAAGCTTGAAAACTCTAAACAGCCCACGCAATTACAACATCTAGCACAAACACAGATCAGCCCATGCCAGCTTTCCAAACACTGAACAGTTTAGAAAGAATTTGTATTTGGCCACAAGGATGGGCTGTGAACACCGACCTTGGAAGAAAAACCCTCTAATTTGTACTGTTCTAAGTGGTCAGATAAATAGATAAGTGTATAGATATGCACTTGTATATAGTATATAACTACTCACCTCCTCCTGCAGCTCTGGCACTAAGTGGAGGAGTTCCTGGGCTCAGCTCCCAGAGCTGTGCTCGCTGCTGCCATCTGGGACTACCCTGAGAGCAGGGCAACCTGCAGCTGACACCTGGGTGGCAGCAGGATCCCACTGGAGCTCTCCCTGGACTGCATCCGTCATGGTGGGTGCAGAGCTTAGAGAGGCTGTTGGCTTTCTCCCCATCAGGTACTGCTGCTCCCTGGTCAAGCAGGAAGAGCTTCAGTGCCCTTCCTGCATGCACTTCTGCATGGTCTGATGTGCCACAGCCTGTTTTCCTGCCCTGGATGCTGGTACTCCCCAGAAGCTTCTTATGGGGCTGGGGGGGATGGACATTTGGCCCGCATTGCTCCTGAAACACCTAAGTCCCGTCAACCACTGTTGTGCCAGCTGCAGGCTCCTGGCAGCTCTCTCAGCTTCCCCTGGGGATCCCCTGTTCAGGAAACCAGAGTGGATCACCTCAGCAGCCATCTGAAAAATCAGGCCTGTTGTGCTTTCCAGGAAATCCAGGACAGTGAATTAACATTTAGCTGCAAGTCTCCCAGGAGAGCAGCCTCCTCAGCAGTGACATCACCACTGTGGTAAATAAAAACAGAGTCAAAATTTACAAGGAGTATTCACCACTTACCTGTCCCAATTGTTCATCCCCCTGCAGTGAACTTGCCTCGGTTCTGGTTGCTCTCCCAGATGATCATTCCCTTGCACTTAATTCACCTGTTATCTTGTTCAAGTTACCTGTTCTAGTTGTTCACCCCTTTAATAACTAACTTCTTCCAGTTGCTCATCTCCTTTTTGTTCCAGTTGCCCCTGTTTACCTTATGTACCCCCTCTCCCTGTAACCCCTTTCCATCGGGTGTCCGCTGCTCCCAGAGGACTCTGTGCACGTGCAAATCAAGGGACACCCAGCAGCAGCAGAGACCCCAGAAACAACGAGCCACAACAAAAACTAAAGAAAATAACACCCCCGAGCTGTCAAGAAGACAAGGAACAGCCGACCACCAACCAGAGCTGGACTTCATTGTCACCATAACCTTAACAGCCCTCCGTTAGAAGGACACGCCTAGGACTTCGAGCCATTGAGGTCTTCCTTACAGACTACTCCCATGAGGATGGAAGCCCCAGCTCTGCTGGAAGTGACAAAGCTGCACTCCTTCTCCTCTGCAACGTCTGCTGGGAGCAGCAGTGGTGTGCACAACCCCTCGGACCCCCTACCCCAAAGCTGTCTTTTCAATAAAGGCCTTTAAAAAGGAGCACGTCTCCTGGCTCATTTATTACAACCACTACCCTCTCTTTGGCACTTCTCTACGCCTGCACGGTCTCAAGGTGGCCAATCCCACCAAGCTGTGCAGTTCATGGCACGGCTACAATTCCCCTCAGAAGCAGCCCACTGCCAGTTTGGCTCTGTTACAGGATGAATGGTCTGGTCCCAGGAAGAGGCAAGCAGCCAGGCCTGGTCTGCTGCTGCTTGTTGCTATAAACTCTTCTTCCAGGTTGCCAAATGACGAGGCTGCTCTGTGCTCTCCCAGGGCTCTGCCGAGGCTCAGCTCTGGCCATAGCTGGGCCCCCTCTCACCTCACGTTTCCATTGACAGCTTTGAATCAGATGGGCCCTTTCAGAGCACACTGACTGATCTTGCTGCTTTTTCATTTGAGTAAGACTCTTATCCAGGCAAAGAGATTGGTATTAATTATACAAATCCGATGGTTGAGAGCTGAAACCTTCCAGAGCTACAGCTGAAAGCCTGCATCTCCACATGATATTTTGTCTGCCATACTCTTCATTCATGTCTGGTTGGAAATGCAAATGTGCTTTATTCCTTATCTAGGAGGACCATGACTGGGCAAAAACCATCCAGTGGGCTGTAGTCCAAAAGCAGTGCAGTCTGGAGTTTAGGAATGAAAGAGATGGTTCTCCAATCCCAAGCCATACCAAAAAACCCCCATAAATGTGACTTTGCATCTTTAAGAAACAAGTGACAATTAAAAAGTGAATGTACAGCTTTATCACAGGGTGAGAAGGAATGGTATCTTCCAAGTGAATTAAAGTTTTAAATAGTTTTTATTCTGAGAGCCACCCATCGCTGGCACTGGACAAAGTAGTTCTGTCACTGTTGCTTCTCCTGGCCTCCCTCGTCTGTCTTGCTGCAATGATCAGAGGGGTGAGGCTGGAGAGAGGCTTGGCTGAGAGTATAAATGGGTGCTGCCAAAAGGAAAAGAAAAGAAATGAACCACAACTTTCCAAACTCATTTTCTCATGGGCTCAAATACTATTCCTCGAGATACAAGAAAGATGCAGAAATAGGACTGAAGGAACTATCTGCACCTCTGTCTTCATGTACCTTGTTAACTACACGTCCACTACCTGGAATACTTGGCCCATAATTCTATTAATCCATTTATCAAGGTGTCTCCAGCTTGATGCCCTGTCAAGACTCTGAGAATGCTGCTTGCAGTCCAGGAATTTTCCACTTTCAGGAAACACAAACTATTGACTTAGGGGTCCTCTATCTTGTAGGCATGGGCTATTTTAGTTGTCAAAAAAGACGAAGAGCATAAGCTGTTCTTCAAGAAACTAGAGGATAGCTAAGAAATGTTTATCCCGGTAAGATCTGGCCCATGTGTTCATCTGAAGACCACTGAGATTTTCAGCACCAAGAGCAGGGAGACAAGAGATGGAGATGGACCTCCACTTGGACTCAGCTCTGACTTGCAGGGAGACTCAGCTGTGGACTTGCAGGGAGAGCCGTGTCTACCTTTGCATCCCCTGCACCTTCTATGCTGGCTGGCAGCTTCACAGCACGGACAGCCAAGTGGCACATTCTGCAGCTCCCAATCTGTCACAAAACCTGGCAGCAACCCTGCAGCAGTTTTCCTCTACTCAACTGTGCCAGGCAGCAAAAAGGGCTGTGACAAGTCCCGTTCAGTTGTCCCTGTTTTGGTGTCAGAAACCCCTGAGAGTGGGGTAGGAGGGACAAGCTGAGGCCCTTCTGATGCTCAAAGGGAGCCCCCCAGCAACCCCTTCCTTCCCACAGCCAAGTCTTGACTGCTTGGCTGGGATGGCTTCATTGGGTTCCTTCACTACCAGCACCATTTTAGGCCTCCATACCTGGGATCATCCCACTGCAGTTCTTTTGTCACCAGGGAAAACATAACATGCTACCAAAACACAGAACTGGGCCACAGAATTTATCAAAGAACGGAACACTTCTCCTGTGAGGAAAGGCTCCAACACTTGGGGTTGTTCAGCCTGGAGAAGGCCCTGGGGAGGTCTTACTGGCTTCAAGGGCGTTCTGAGAAAGATGGGGATGGGTTTTTTATCAGGGCCTATGAAAAAGGGGAAATGCTTTCAAATCAAAAGAGGGTCCATTCAGATTAGGTCTGAGGAAGAAACTGTTTATGAGGAGTGTGGGGAAACACTGAAACAGGCTATCCCGAGAGGTCCTAGGTGCCCCATCCCTGGAAACATTCAAAGTCAGGTCAGGCAGGGCTCTGAGCAACCTAATCTACTTCCAGATATCCCCACTCATAGCGGGGAAGTTGGACAACATGACCTTTAAAGGTCTCTTCCAACCCAAGCTATTCTATGATTCTACTCAGTTTTCTCTTGAAAACCACCCAGACTGGGCATTAATATGAGGGGAAGTTCATCTGATGCCTTTGAGTTTAACTGATGAGAAAACCGATCCATTGGACAGCTGTTTCACTTGCAGCTGCCTCACATTGTACCTGCAGAAGTTGCTCAGCAGACCATCGAGTGTCCTCATTGGTCTGCAAACAGCAGTTCAGAAAGTCCTGGACCACAGCAGACAGTTGCTCAGCATTCTCCAGATTCGGTATCCCTCTCTTAGCTATGAGATCCAGGGCCTAGAGAAAAAGGAAGCACGAGACTCTGCCTGTTTCTTTCATATCCCTAACTGCTCACACTGACCCATTTGTTAAGCTCTGGCCTCCAGTGGCAGTTTCTTCCCCAGAAGAGGGTTAGAGATGATTTTTCTGCACCAACAAAAAGACCCACAAAATAGCAGATACAGCTATTCCAACATGCAAATGATCTTGCCTTGACAGCTGATTTCACAGGCTGAACAAGTTAGTAGGAACTACGTCAGCCAAAAGCACATTTTGCTGCCCTGAGGATTGACTTTACAGGCTTTGCAGGCTCTTTTTAAAGAGTGAATTTGGTCTAACCACATTATTTCCAAGCATTGTTGCATACAATTCATCTCTGCAGTGCTCCCTGGTCTCTAAAGCACAGCTTCCATAAAAAAAAGAAAGGTTGTCAAATTTTTTGCTCACTTCACGATAAAAATGGTAACCAGATGTCAAAAAGGAAATCCATCAGCTTATTCTGTGCTTAAAGGAACAGAAACATTTGGAACCTCAGTTCAACAGAGACACATTTAGTTACGTACACAAATATTTTATGATGGAAATGACTGCTCAGGCAGACAGGAGCCACCTGCAACTCTGTCTTTCATCAGGCTCCAAATTCTCAGTCAGCTTCACTTCCATGGTCACTTCCATGGTCAAAGAAAAATTTTGGTCTAATAAGAAAAAGGAATATGGTAACTGTCTAGGTAAGATCCCTATGGTAACTCTCTGCTAATTTTGATACTCAAGTGAATGCATTAATGAAGCTAATCCCTGTGCTAAAACATACTTTTAGAAAAGGATTTGGTAATGAATAATTAAGGCATTCCTAGAACCAGAGGTATGGTTGCTCTTCACACTCAGGGTTACCACTTCTGGTGGCTATTTCCCTCGTACATAAAGACTATGACTCCAGGTATCAGAAGGCTTAAGATAGTTTTATTATGATGGCTCCAAGTTCCAGGCTGAGGCTTTTGCCTCATCCAAAATGCAGCCTGGTACAATCTTAGTACAATGCTTTCTTCTTCGTGCTTAGTACAAGAATGCTTCTGCTTCTACTAAAGTGAGGAGCTGATAACCAAGACCAGCTTATCTCCCATATTATGGGAACAGAATAGAAAACACCAGATGTGTCCCTGAGAAGGACACAGCTCAGAGATTGTTTACAGAATCTGCTGGTGGGAAAGCAAGAGCTTTCCCTTATGAAGACGACCTTAACAGGCATGCTGCTAGGAAATTCAGAAAATCCAAAATCATAATTACCACACAGAGGCACTTCCTGAAAGGCTCAGGTAAGTAATTGGCACTGATGCAAAGTCTTGCATCAGTGAAACCCTGAAAAGGGTTCAGTGCCTGCAGACACAGTTGAAATGCTTTTCATACAAATTCCCCAGTTTGAGAAACTTGCCACTGAACATTTCTTGTCATTCTGAGACACAGCTCAAGAAGAGTTCAAAAAGTGCATGAGAAATTTGAAGCGTCGCTGAAGGCCAAAATGGGGCATTTTTCAACTGGAATGTGTCACTCCTCTTATGAGGTTCTCCCATTGATGCAGCCAAAGCTACACCAGATGCTGATGTGCTCCAAGGACAGCTTTTTGTAGATGGCCCTTGGCTGAACTAGTCCAAGCTGATGTGAATGAGATTTTGTCTCTTGGGAGACAAAGCATGGGACAGATTAGAGAGACAGTGGCATCTGCTAGCATTTGCACCCTACCTTGAGAGGAACTTCCTTAGAGTAAGGTGGTTCTCCTTGCAGCATTTCTATCACCACAATGCCAAGGGACCAAATATCTACTTTGGTCCCATATGTATCCTTATTCACATATTCTGGTGCCATCCAGTGAGCTGTCCCAACTATTGAACTCCGCTTGCTCTGCTCAGAAGTCATCTGAGCACAGAGGCCAAAATCAGCTGAGGAGGGAATCCAGAGTTGTTAAAGCCAGCTTGAATTAAGAAACCAAATTAAAGAATTTCCCACTCTCAGTCTGTGAATGTGGTGTTGGATCTAGCTGGAAAAGTAGCCATGCTTTGTTTTCTCAGGACTGTAACTGAGGAAATTTGGAATCGATCACTTATAGAAACCTCCACGTTTCACTCAATGGCTTTTATTCACTTGAAGTTTAAGACTGTAACTCCCACCCTCTGGAAGGGCCACACACAAACCAAAGCCACTCTTGACATCTTGTTTCTCTCAACCCATCTCTGCACACAGCAGCTGCATTCTTAACTTGCAGCAGTGGTACGTGCACTCCCACAGGCACCACTCCTGGGGAACTGGTGGTCAGTGTTAAGCAACCCCACACCCCACATCCCAGGAGTGCTGTGCCTACCCAGTTTGACAGATCCATCCATTCCAAGAAGAATGTTTTCACTTTTTACATCTCTATGAATCACGAGGTTGGAGTGAAGGGAATTTAGTGCTTGAAGGCACTGATAGATAAAAAACAAACAGAAGGGTAAAAATTAATGACCTGATTTCCTCACTAAGAAAGGAAATGGCTCTAAAGAACCTCAGTTCTAGCTGAAAGGTGAGTAGTGGCAGAACGTGGTGTTGTCAAGAGGAAGAGTCTGTGGCTTCATCTGTAGCAGAGCAGTATATTTCTAGGTGAGGACATATTACCTCTTGAAAGAGAAAAGGCAATTGTTATTACAGACTGTCCCCTGCAAACACAGACAGAATCACTGCTGCTGCAGGGCATGGGCGCTCTCAATCCAGGTGACAAAAAAGGGTTTGCTGTTAGTTTAAAATTCTGCCACCAGCAGAATTTGCTTTCACAGGCAAGGAATGCAATACAGACAGGCTCCAGGCAAATGCTCAAAGAGGTGAAGTTGAAAAAACTAAACTAAATTTAAAAAAAAAAAAAAAAGAGAGTACCATAACAGTTGTACTGGCAGGTCCTCCACCTAAGACACACCTGCTTCTCCATAGCATCAAAGCAACACAGTAACAAACGCTGAACATGAAATCACTCCTGTTCTTAACGCCTGTCGAGAAGTCCCAGACTGCCCAAACAATCAGAAGCACCAGTGGCATCCCTTACCTCCCGGCAGATGGCTGCCATCTCTCCTTCAGCTGTATGGACTTCTTTAATGACGCTGCTTAAAGGTCCTCCATCCATGTATTCCATAACTACCCAGAGTTCATCCCCAACAAGGTAGCTGAAAGAAGGAAACAACAGCATGGAGATGAATGTGCATAGCTAATTTACCTTACAAAAAAACACTGCTGTTTATTCCTATTTCCAGGGCACTTGTAAATGAACACAGAATAAAAGGAAGAGGTATTTCTCCTAGGTTATACACTACTTGGAATCTGTTCAGTCTAATGAGAGAGGCCCATCCGTGAAAACTGAGATGTCTTAGATGGCAAAAAAGTGAAAAATACAGGGAAATAATTTCTATGATGAGTTATCAGCACTTATCATAAAACACAGAAAATAAGTTCAACTTAGAAAAACCCGAACCAACCCCAAACCAACAAAATCACATGGAGGTAGTGAACTTAGGGACTGTTGTTCTAATCAGATAGGGCTGACCCAGGTTTTTCAAAACAGGCTTCCAACGATGCATGCCAGAAAAGATCAATGCAAACAAAATTCACTCTCCTCCCACATATTGTATTCAAATAGATAAATAAAAGTTAAAAGTTCAATTCTCCAGCAGTATCTAAAGAGGTTTTTTTTAAACGTTGTCTTGCAAAACATAAATGAACATTCATGCAATAATACCAGAGCTACTTACCTGTCTAAATAGTTAACAATATTGGGGTGCTTATTGACCCTTACAACAAGGAGTTCATTGACAATTAGTTCTTTTTGGGGCTGTTTTCGGAGACTCATTTGCTTTACGGCCACCTAAAATGACATCGCAAACCATTAACCTGAGAAGCCTGTTGTACGAAATCAGAATGATCATGGAGTGACTGTTTCTGGAATGAGATCACAATGAACGTGGAGTGAGCATTTCTAGAGTAACAGAGTCCAGCTATGCCAAACTGCCTTGTGATTATACATCAGAGCTTAGTCACTGATGTTACAACAGCCCATGTTTCTACCAGCTCAGGTGCTAGTTAGGACACATGGCCTTAGATATTTTGCCTTGTCAACTTGGTAAAAATGGTCTCTTAGGCTATCAACCCTAGAGCTGTAACAACACCCTGTGCCTAAATTCTTTTCCAATGGCCTTAGTTTATCACCACTATTACCATTCACACATGGTTTGCAAGCACAAAACAATTTTGTTCCTATGAAAATATCACAAAATATCTGGGAATCCTTTAGGAATTCTGTGGAGTTAGATAATTTATTCAAATGCAACTGTTGCTCTTGATGGCAAAACAAAGCAAATACAGACACACATTAAGGATAAAATGCCATCCTAAAAGGATTATTAAGGTTATCCCCCAAAAACCAGAATCTTACCACTTCCTTATTTGTTGAATTTTGGTTTTGCAACTCTAAAGAACATTCTTGAGTAGTTTCAATTTGCAGCTGTTTTCTGGCTTTAAAAAGAAATTATCCACTCCATGGCATTTTATGGATATGCCCTGAATCCCTTGTAGACTTCTAAGCACAGTTACAAAGCATAGTACTCCAAGGGCATTAGAAGGTACCAGGAAGATTCAGATGTATTTGCTGTCAGACAGAGAGGAGCTTTTAGAAATCTTAAACTGTAGCCAAAGAGCTGTAATTAAAGAGCTGTCCAAAATGGATTGGGCAGGATGCTAGTCTGTGATTTCTAGGAACAGCCTTTACAGGAAAGATTTTTGTTGTTGTGAACATATTATGAGTTTCCCTGCATGCAGGCCTGCAGAAAAATTATTCCCATGGGAAAACATTTTTTCCTCTGTACAAGATTCTATAAACAAATCTCTGAGTCGTGTTTCAAGGACAGAGGTTTCTCTGCCCTGTCTCCTGATGATGGGAGATGAAAGTTTTTCTTCCTTTCAACCTATGAGGTGAAAAGCTGTTATCTCTAACTGTGTAAGCTATTCTAGCATTCCTTGTATGGAGCTGGAAGCAGCAGCTTTGATGCTCCGGACTGGGCAGATAATAGCCCAATTCTCTGAATTATGGATTCATGTTAATAAATCATATTTAACCTTCTGATATTATTGTCAAAGAGTCCTTTGTCACCACACAGACCACAGCAATAGATTTTTCTCCTGGAAACCCAAAGCTCTAGCCACAGCTCACACCACAGGGAAAGGCACTAAAGAGCTGCAAAATCTGAGATTATTGACATTTACCTTTCCTCCTGTGGCAGTATCAGTCGCTGTATAGACCGTTCCAAAACCCCTGGGAACAAATCAGCAGCAAAGAAAGGAGAAGCCATTGAGTTCCTACAAATGAAAGCCAGCCCAGACAGGAGGTCTCTGTTGCCTGGAGTGTTTAGAAAACACCTAGCATCGCCTACTCTTCAGCCAAGAGCACAGCAGCCCACCAGCCCTCTGCTATGCAGGGTGTCTTAAAGTGAATGTCTAGTACAAATTTCAGATGCACACACTGGATTTATTTTTGTTCCAGACCTATAAAGGGCCTGGGGTGGGGCATGGAGCACGTCTACAAAAACTGGATAGTAATATCTTTCATTCTTTTTCCATGTTGCTTTGCTGAGTCCTCAAGAACTCTTATTGCTCTGTTCTCAGATCTCTTATTTGAATCTACCTAGGGCCCTATTATTTTGAGAAAAAAATTATTTGTCCTAAGAAAGCTAAGAAAGCACCCAGGTATAGAGGTGCTAGGAACTAGAGGTACAGGAGATCTTCCAGGTCCTGCTCCTTGCTGAAGGCAAGACACCATATGAAGTTCTTTGATGACACCTTCTGATCACAGTTATAAATTCTGATCAATACTGAGAGACAGAAGGATCTAAACCCCGTGTCTGAACACATTTGGAGCTTGCCTGACTTCATGCTTGATCTTACACTAGCAAAATACCTGGCCTGTGTTTCTGGAGAAAGAACTGTGGTTGGACTTACCCTTTGGCAATTTTTTCCAGTCCAACATATTTTGTCACAGGGTCTCCCACACTCACAATGCTCCCTGAGAGGAACAAAATGAAAGATCACTTCAAAATGGAGATACCACCATCCAGAAGATCAGAAATGCAGCCCCACTCTCTGGGGCTGTGAGCTGTAGTCATTTGGGTAACAACAACAACAACAACAACAACAACAAGACAGGCAGCTCCATAGCACAGACGGCCTGCACAATGACTGGTTTTCTACAGTCCTTTGAAGAGTTACCTTGACAGGAAACCAGGAGAAGGGAGAAACATTTAGAGGAGACAAAGGGAAAGAACAAGTACCAAGGCAAGTGTTTGTTGTTATGAACCTTAACACGGCTCTATCGGACAAGAACTGCAGGAGTTCTTGATACATACTTAGTGTCCCTAGAGTCTCCTCCTCTTTCCTCTTTTGTTCCTGGGAGGTGTTGCTATACAAACTGCTGGTGCTGGAGTTCTCAGATGTGGGAATGCCTGTTTCAGAGGATACTGGTAAAGTGTCAGCTACTATTCCAGAGGATGCATAGATCTGTGACAAGAAATCAGTTTGCATCAGAAAGGTGGCTGGCAGAGATAACTTCTCATTAGTATTTCAGGCTTTAGGAAGCGTCCATTAGGAACCATGTTCCAGCCCTTCAGAGGCCAACCTTCTCTTGACATGGAAGGACTATGCAGGACTCTCCTCATCAAATTTTGGTCATGTAAAATTTACAGGTGCCGTCTAAACTGTTCATTTAGCTACTTAGATAGTCCATGGAGAGGGGCAGGAACCTCCACAGGACAGTTTCTGTGAACTGTGGTTTTGGACACCTGGCTCTGCTGATGACAGGGAGCCTGCACAGATACAAAGTAGCTCACTTTTACACCAGTAGCATTTAAAGACACAATGCTGCCTCTTATCCAATGCTAAGATAAAGTCATGGTCCCTATCAGAATGCCATGAAAATGATGACTAAACTTGAAAGTTCAGAGCTGATTTTCCAGGTGTCAGTGGCTGGGAGTGGGGAAAGCACTTTGCCACAATAGGACTCCAGACCTCAGAATTTTCAGCAATGAATGACCAGTGCTGCCTAATCAGAAACAGACAGCTCTGAATTACACCAAACACAATGCTGACCAAAGCTGGCCCTTACTGATTCTGCACGCTCAGGTTCTGGTCCAAAACCAGGTGGAGCTTGGTTGTCTTCCTCCTCACCATCATCTTCTTTAGAAGCATGGGGAGCCCAAGCAGCTTCTGATTTTGGTGTTGTTCTCTGTGGACAGACAGCAGTATGAGTGACAGGGTGTTACAAATTATTAACAATCTTATTAACATGCATAAATCTATCCAGCTACACTAAGGAAAAAATCATGAAATTGGATAGAAATGGGATTCTGAGTTGCTAAAACTAAGTTAGAGTGGGCTAATTAGACAGCACTGCATATTGTTGTGAACCATATATTCCACCATGTCTAAAAACAAACAGCAAGCAACTTTCTGTCTGCAAAACCAGACTTTCGTCTGCTTAAAAGCTCTTCAAGAGAAAATTACAAAACAGCCAGGGACCCCTTTTTTTGCTGATGCAAAGACACTTAAATGGAACTTTCTTTCAGGCTACAAGGCTGGCTCCTACTGCAGCAGGCAAAGTTCATGGCTTGCTCCATGATTCTGAAATGCTTGGAACGTCAGAGGTTACTTTGCCACTCACCAAATCATGGGCTTTTCTGTATCCATGTGTGACTTTACCTGTAATGGGCATGGGAAAATAAAACAGATGTTGTTAGAAAACTGCCTGTTGTGGGGAATCCCACAGAATGAGTCAACCCAAATAAAGAGCATTTTTCTTCCAGGATGTCCCTTCAGTAGCAATGATTCTTTTACATAGCAAGCAAGAAAACAGCACATTATACTAGGCTGTTCTTTTTCTCCAGCCATTGAAAAGTCAGACCATCAAGTCTTTTAATCACAGAATTTAGAAAATAAGTTGCTTTCCCTCAGTTCTGGAGATAATTGCAGAGTCTTTAGATAGACTCCTCAGAAGCTCTGCCAGTCTGGATTTTGGAAGTTGTTTTTGTTGAATCAGCAGCTGAGGAAATTACAGACCCCACTGCCACAGGCCAACCCACGCAGGGAAAAGGATCCCTGCAGGTTCAATTACAAAAGCTGCCCACACCCCATGAGAGAGCTACAGACATCCCCTTTTCGGCTGAAGTTGTTGACATGAGCTTTACTGAAATCCTAGTATCTTAATGGCATTTTCATTTCAAAATCAATTCAGTTACTAAGGGATAGCATGAACAACACATTGATACAAAGCCAGGTCAGATGCACCTAGGAAAAAACCTCTACTTACTTGCTAGGTGAGTCACCAGCCAAACTTTGTCTGGGCAAGAATAGAAACAATAGGCTAGTGGAAAAAAATGGCTAACTGCAGCAAAGATTTGCTTGAACATTTTAGCAATGCTGCACAGCAGATTCACAGACTGTGCACTGAAAAGGGAAAATATAGGACCCCCAGTGCCAAGGCGGAAGTCTGTCAGCTAAGAACCCTTGGATCAGGAGAACCCTCTTGCAACAAGCATGTCAAAGGGGTGCTCTGGTCAGTCAGGCTTTCCATGCACCACAGCAACACTCTGTTGGCAGCAGCATGGCATGGCAACTTTCTGCTGACATCACAGTAGCAGCCATTCTTGGTTGGTTTGCAAATTTATTCATGGCTACTGAATCTTCTGGAAAGCTAATTAAATAAAACATTTCTGAAAGGATCCAAGAATCCAAGAGTACAATACAACAAACGAGGATGCCATGTATGCCTATCTGAACACTGAGAAGAAACAAGGACATGAAGAAACAAAGGTAAACATAACCTTTGGTCACTAATGCTTCCAACTGAGTATAGGAATGCTTCTCCCATTTTTATTAGTTCTGAAAACAAGCAACAAAGAAAAGTCACCATTTCAGTGACATTTAGGGGCCAGAAGGAGAAACAGAATTAGTTTCAGGACTATTCCACAAGGTGAAATGGTTTCAGGTCACTTCTTGCCCACTTCGATATTGAACTTTGCTGTAACTGACTATGGAGCCTGACCTCCTTTTTTTGCAGCAAGATGTACCCTTTGACATAAAGCCCCCACATTTGTGATTGCTAACTCATTCTTTGGAATATTAACATTTCAGAACATCCAAGACTGCTGGATTCTGCTCCAGTTTTGTTGTGTTGGAGCTCTGTAGCAGCCTGGCCCACTGCCCCTGGAATTCCCTGCAGATGTCAAGCCCAAAGAAAGCAGGTTTTGAATTGTTAAAAGCTACAACCTCACAGATCATTACCAAGATCCCATGCTACCTTAAGATGGCTTGCAGACCTTTTGAACATCTGCTTCATGCCCAGACTGGCTGGAGAGCCACAGGTGTTTCCATGGCAAGCAATGGCCCTGCAGGAAGCAGGAACAGCAGGTAAAGGGAAATGGAATCCTCCCTTTGGTGATTCCTACTTTACAGGCATTGGAGTTCAAAGAGTGAGGATTCTTTCAAACCTGCCTGTGGTATACAGAGATAAAAGCTGTGGAGGCACTTGCCTTTTATCCTGAAAATTAAGTGGAGTAAAAGAGCAGGGTCCGGAATCCCAGTGCTGTTGAAGCCCTTTGAGCGGATGTTCCACAGTGGATGTTCTTGATTAATTGTACCATTGTGAATTATTGTGCTCTTTCTTTGGAATTATTGTACTCTTTGGGATAACTGTATTATTTTGAAGGTGGCTGTGATTTCGAGTCATGTGTCTTGCTCTACACCTGTGAAGTATGAGTGGAAAATGTCTATTTGAATGGGAAGTGTGCTCAGTTTTGTAAATATAAGGATCAGGAAATAGTGCACTAAGGATTCCTGTTCTGGGCTCTGAATTGCATTGTGCTTAAAGAAAGTTGGCATTGTAGCTCTTACTATAATCATTATTTTATGTAGTGATGTAGTGGTTTTGGTTCGCCAATTCTAGAATTTCCTAATTTTAGAATATTTCTAATCAATGCACCACTGAGTGTGGTGGGTTCAGTGCTGGCAGATTGCCAGTTCACTCATCTTCTGCTGTGAGATAGCATCAGGAGAAAGGCAAAGCAGGCTCAAAACTTCAAGCAAAACATAAAGAAAGTTTATTAAGAATAACTAAAAAGAAAGAAGGGAAAAAAAAAACCAAAGCAACCCTCTTCTCCTCTTCAAAACACATCTCCTCCCCCCACCAAACCATTTCTTTCCCACTGTCAATGCAAAGAAACAAAACCAAACATTGTCAGCCATAAAATAGTCGTTCCTCATCTCTCTCAGGGAGAGAAGATGAGCTTAGCTTTTCAAGACTGACATATGAAATAATAACAGCTATTAGCTACAACATTTCAAACACTTAGGGATTATATTTCAGTTCTATCATTTACATTCTGCTTTCCCAAACAATCCCTACAGATTCACTCAGGACTGCCAGACAATAAAGATTATTGGACAGTTCCTGTGACTGCAGTTCAGTGCCATGTAGAGCAAGCCCTGCATGTCATTTGTAAACCACCTAGGGATCCTTTGAGTTGAAAAGCAGGGTAGTGAATTGAAAATATTTTTTTTATTATTATTATTGCTGTAAATAGACTGGACATGTATCCATTGTAACATTCACTCTGCCAACACCTAGACTGTGATGGTTTTTGGGTCCCCACCACAAGAGGGAACCTATCCCCAGGGCCCTTTGGAGGCAGTTCCCTCGTGAGTTCTTTGGCAAGGGGTGAAAAACGAGCAAGACTCTTTGTTTCTTTGTCTTCAGGTTGTTTATTATTTTCTTATCTTGAAGTCAATATGCCGTCTGCACACCAGACTTAGCATATGAGAAACAAAGTACAAAATGAACCCCAAGCACCCAAAACTAAGGCCTTTTAAAGATACCTAATCCAATTGCTTTCTAACACGTACTTTATTTCTACTTTTCTACCAATAACTTTGATTAATCTATTCACGTAATACCTATGCTGCTACTATCCCTAGCCAATAGCCTTGTGTCACTAACATTACAGAAAATGGAGTAGAAGAAGAACAAGAAAGGGATGAGACAACGCCCAAAATCCTCCATTTTGTCCCCTATTCACTCTCATATTAAAATCCTAAAACCCTAAATTCTTCACCTAGTGATAAACTATTACCGCTACTGCTATCTACTTCACACTTGTATGTTCCAATTCATCCCAAAGCCTTGGCCGTTTTTCCCAGGGACGAAGGTTAAAAGCAGTGTCCAGCTGGGGACCAGGGCTCCCTAAAACAGGCAGAGAAATGTTCCCTGTGTCCTGGGTTCCAACACTAGACCAGCAGTTATTTTAATATTCTCCTGTTACAGGGGTGCTATTTGGGACTTCTGAAGACGACACATTGACTCCATGATTCAGAAAGCATAAAAAGCATTTTATTAATAGAAAATCACACTCTTATAGAGAGCATCATGAACCTAAGACCTGATTGGCCTTTAGGAAACTTCTCTCTCACTATTGGTCAAACAGAGAACAACTCCTACTTGTAAACATCCCACACATCACCAGGTGCAAAGGATAAGATAATACTTGTTTTAATTCTTTTCTCTAAGTTTCCCAGGCCAAGTCTGGGAGACGCTATGTCTCTGTCACCAGAGAGTGAGGATATCCACATTCTCCCTTTACTTTTCAGTGTGTAGAAGACTTTGCATATTTTCAGGAACCCTGTTGTTATCAAAGACTGCATCAAATTACACCAAATACCCACCCAGTCTGCCAATCTCCAACATACATGCTTGTTGTAAGAATATACTATAAGTTTTTTTGTGTGCAGGCTTGCAGAAAAAAAATTCTTATGGGAAAGTATTTTTTTTGTTGTCTTTTTATTTTGTACAAGTTTCTGTAAACAAAATCTTTGTGTTGTGCTTAAAGGACATTTGAATTGCTTTGTTTGTTTCCTGAGAGTGGGAGAAGGAGGTGAAGGACTGTTATCTTTTTGATATTGTAAGCATTTGAGCATTTTTGTACAGAGCATTGAAGAAGAAGCATCTGAGCTCTGTACCTGGGCACATTATAGCCCAAATACTTCTAAACTATAGAGTCATTTTAATAAATCATATTTAGCCTTCTAAAATTATTGTCAAGAGTTCTTTGTCAATGTACAGACTATGACAATACATGCTAGAAGAAGTTGTGGAAAAACAGGCATCTGTAACAAACAGATGTGCTCTTGTTGTTTCTGTTCCTAACACAAATTTTACAGGAGCAGCAATGAATTTAGACTTCAAGCACATGTATGCTTTTGTAAAACTTGTCAATGAACAAAACTAAGATCTTGAATTCTTGTCTTTTCAGAACTGTCTCAGGTGCTCTAAAGCTGACAACCTGACTTGGAATATTAAAAACAAAAATACAGCCCTACCATGTCAGACCGAGGGTTCAGTGAACTCTGTGTTCTGTATCAAGCCCTGTATTATACCTCTATCACTGTCCAAAACCACCTGTTAATAAAATGATAGAGAGGCTAAAAATTATCAAGAAGGTAGGCTGTGATGATATTAGAGGTCCAATTAGTCAGGGTATTAAATAGACTGGTGTTTGCATATACTGTGATACCAGATTTTAGTTTGAGAGCTGCCATTAAGACTCCAAACCCTGCTGCAGCCCACTAGACAGAGGTGTAAGTGGAGACTCAGCTTGATGCTAGACCTAATTATCAAAAAAGCAATGACATCAATGATCAAAAGAGATCAAACCCTCAAAGAGTTGAACTGGAGCTCATAGCCATTTCTTTTAAAGTTTAGCTGAATCTGACCTGAACCTTGGCTGGGCTCTTGGCTTAAGTTCAGTCAGAAAAATTTCCTGTCAATGGAGTAAACTAAAACAAGCAAGATAAGCAAATGAAAAAGCCCCAACAAAACCCAAAGAAAGAAGCTGTGGAGTCAGTAACGGTCATGTAAATATTCATGACTAATGACAACCAAAAAAGAACAAAATTCCTCAGAGAAATGCAGAAGGTCAGAAGATGGACATCTGGTAAGATCTAGGACTGACCCACTCTGAGAGACACTGGGCAGTACCTCATACCTGCACTAGGCTGGTGAGCACATTAATGCTCAGCCCAGCAGCAGGTTAGTCCCAGCCGTCCACTCTGTGCCTTAGCCAGCAGGAAGGATCATTATCTTAAGCATGGCCATAAACTGTGTGTATACTGCTTTCCAGTGACTACATGTGGTTAAGGATACACAATAAAAGTGACCTGAAGAGCTGAGGTTTTTAAACACAAAGCATTCCTGCTCTCACACCTTTTCCACCTTGCAAAACACACACAGAGCTCATTCCCGTTTATCTTACAAAACCCAGCTAACAACCTCATTAAGTTCCTTGCTGATTCCAAGTAATGTTTCTGCTGCAATGACTCCAGCTAGCACCATACAATAGGTTTGAAACAGGGCACAAAGAGCTTGACTTTCATTGCAAAAAAGCACTATTCTCAAACAAGCAAAGGATACTTCTATTTTTTTCTTTTTTTTTTGGAGGGGGGGTTGGCGAAGAGGGTAGGTGGGGATGTGTGTGGGAGGGTGAGTGAGCAGGGAATGTGACCATTTCATTGCTGCAGGAAATAAAAAGTTGTAATATGCGAGACCCCCAACAGTGCCATTACTTGGACTCGCTTCCAGAACACAGGCTGCAGCCTTGGATATGCTTCAGTCTAAACTCTTTGCATTATCAAAGCCGGATTTATGCCCTAGTTCCTTGTCCGGGCTTCTCTGCATTGAACCGATATCCCAGCTACAAGCACTGCCAACGAGGCAGTCCGACTACCAAAGCTTTACCACCAGCCCGCACAGACCTACCGCGGCCACCACCTCAGCATAAGCCAGCGTGCTTCATCATCATTCCTCATCATTCGCCTGCACGAAAAAGACTAAACACCTCTCAGTTTGTCGGATGCTCCCCGTCCACCTCCTTCCCTCGAAGCTTCAGCACCGCGGACAGCGGCGGCCGGCGCGGGGGTCCCGGCGGGGTCCTGGTGCCCGCCCGCCCCAAGGTGCACCCGGCCGGACCAGGGCCGAGTTGGAGCCTGTTAGCAAACTGCAGCCTGATATCCCACTTCTCCTTTGTGTCTGGAAAGAATCCCCTCCTCTCCCAAGTTCTGTTCTTCAGTGCTCTCTGCTTCACTCTCCTTCTGTGCCCTTACAATGAGATCCAGAAGTATTGCAAAGATGACTTCAAAAGCTGTGAACATGAATTTACCTCTATAACTGTTCAATTCTTTGATGTTGTCTCCATGTCTCTACCTGTATTTTCTTCTTGATTTTTCCTGCAGGGAAGTCAGTTTCAGCACAAAGTAGCAAGTTAGGTTAAAAATGCCTCACTCTCCAGTGATTGATCAGGAAGGACCTTCCATAAGCATGAGAAGGGACTGGAAATAAAATGTATTAGCCTTTCTTATAGAACAACGTTGTCTTCCCATTTTCATCAGTTTCCATGTGTAGAAAGTTCTACTTAAATATTCATTTGCAAAAAGAGGATACTTAAAATTGAAGGAGTAAAAGTATTAGTGAAGTACAGCATTATAGGACTGACAAATAGGCACAAAGTTTTAAGAAATGCAAGGCAATTTGATGGCCCAACATAAAGCCAAATTAGACACAGGCACTGTATTTGCATCTTTATCTGTATGATCCTATGTGTGGTTTTTATTTCCTCATGGCACTACCAGCAGGCTCGAAATATGGGATTTCCACACAGTCCCTTCAGGCATCTACAGTCTCCTCCTACACAGGCCCTGCTCAAACAGCCAAAGAATAACATAAAATTTGTTGCCAAGCTGGACCATCTCAGACTCTAAGCTGGCACATGACAAATACTCAGTTTTGATGAATCACCAGTTAAAAGCTGCCTTAAAATCATGAGGCCAATGTAACAGCAGGTAATGCAGTGTAAATGCTATCACAGATGTTTGACTCTGCCTCCATTCCTGGCTCATCCACCAAAACAATGGGCTCCTCCCATAGATGCCAGGTGAGGTGAGGCTGGGGCTCCCTAACAGGAAGCAGGCAGGAAGGAAGAACTGTTTTCAATAATAGTCAGCAAGTTGGAAGACCAAAAGAAAGGAGAAGATGTACTGCAGGACACTTTCTTTTTGAAGTGTAAATGCCTAACACTTCCAAGCCTACATGTGACAGATTTTAGACACGCTCACCCACAATCCACCTGAGAATACTGATCACAAATTGGTAGCAGCTGCCACTCACAGAACAAGGTGAGAGAGCAATATCCTTTCTTATGGAAATAAGCATTAAAATGGCTTTGCCATCCGTATTCATACACAACCAAAGTGTGGCTGAAGTTTGTTGAATTACAGAGGGTTGCTCATATTGTACTGCTCTGGTAAGAGGCTCTGAAAAGGGAAAAGTGGAAATCACTGGAGCAACAGTCACATAAATGTAGTATACAGTTCTGCAGGCTTGCAGGGGAAAATTCAGATTTGCTTGTACTTCCAGCAGCTTTAAGCTGCATTGAAGGGGTGCAGTGAGAGCTGGGGTATTATAAGCTTTTACTGGTCCCTTCATCCCCAGATAGCCCAGCTAGCCCAGAAGGCTTGAAAAATGAGCGGGAGGCTCTCGTGGCAGTGTTTGAAACAAAAAAGGGTTTAATAAGAAACAAAATAACAAACTCTTTTGCAGAGAAAAGCCATGCCAGGTGCAAGAGGTGCTTGCCCTGCTAAGACACGCCACAAAAGCGATTAAGTCCTTTGTTCTGTCCTTTTTGTACCTAATTACCCAGGCGGGACCTTTTGTCCTCAGTCCAATAGAGTTGCCCCAAGTTCATGGTGCAGTTCCAAAGGTCCTATGAGGTGTCCCTGTACCAAATTTGGGGAGAACTTTCTAGTGTCTTTGCCTTACTTGGCAGACAAAGAGCATTTGAAAATTCCCTTGTGATTTGGTCACCCCGTCAACAGAGGGTACACTGCTACACTGCATGGTGTTGAATATGGATCAGGAAAAATTGTAGAAGCATTGCCAAGGCTTACACACTGGCAGTTTCTCAACAGCTTTGTCACTGTTGCTACCCAAAGCAGTGAGCTTGGCTATGCCCACATGGGCTGGAACAGCAGCTCTGGATAGCAGGGAGGGAATTCTCAAGGCAATAATGTGACTCCTATTTTGACAAACTGTACATGCATGAGAAAAAATGGATGTAAGCTAGCCAATGTAATTATTTAAGATTTCAGGATAGTTTATGCCTTGATTTTGTTTGAAAGCAGAAGACCAAGAAGTAGTGTCTCTTCATGCTTTTACTCTTAAAAAAAAGGTAGAAGCAACAGAGGAATGACATGGCTTTTAAACATATAATACCTAACAAACTGCAAATGCAAGCCAGTGTTTGGGAACAGAAATAGGAGAAAAATACATTAGGTTGAGCCTTTAGAGCATAAGAAAGCAAGAGCATCTTGGAAAAAATGCAATGTTTATTAGAAAACAAATATCTCACAATTCAAGGAATCTAGTTCTGATTTGCTATAAATAGAAGGAATTTTTGATCTGTAGTAGTGCATGTTTTGTTACTCATCTTTAGTCAGTGGTGGAAGAGAGAGAATTAGGATTTCTACTCTTCCTTCATAACTCTTTTGAAAGGTTTTTCATGAAGGAGGTACTGAGTATCTAACTGAATCTCAAGGAGACCACATCCTAGCTACTTTCCTGGAAAATGATGTTTCAGTAGAAACCATGAGTTATCCTGACATGTTTTTCTTTCTGGAAAATGGCTGCTTCCTGAAGCTCCTGGAAATCCTGGGAAGGATGAGCCAAAATCATGGCTTTAATTAAAGCATTATAAGAGTGGGCTTCTCATGGCCTCACAAGCTCCCCTGTCCTTGAGTCCCAGTCTGAGATGGAAAAGCTGTGCCATGCTGTGCCAACTACACACAGCAGTTTTTTGTTAGGAAGTAACTGATGTAATCTGGAACAGACCATAGTAAGTCAGATCAGTCTGAAACCCCTTGTATCATGATCCTGGATAAAAAAATGGGCTCTTTACAGGTGACAACCTAGAAGGCTTTCACATGTCAGCTGAAAGCTGTATGCAAGATACTTACCTTTACTCTACCATAAAGGATAGATGTCCAAAGGGCAACAGCCTCCACCGGCCAGAATCTGCTCCTAATCATATCTGTTTCCTGCTCTCACCTTGCCTCAGAAAGTTCTCAGCTTTCTGCTGGGTCTTATGCACAAACCAAACCAAAACCACCCTGCAAAGAGCTGGAAAGATTCCTGACCTGCACTATGGCCTCAGGCTTCAACAATACTGCAACAGTTTCCAATGCCAGGGACCAACACAGCAAACACAGTTTCCTGCAGTAGTCCCTCAATGGGGAACTAGGAGATCTCAACTTCCCAGACCCTTCACTCCAGTTTGCTCTTTAACACTGACATCTTGTGACCAACTGTGCATATGACAATTCACTCTGATGGAGATGGGACCCTCATTTCAAGGGGATTGCTCATTTCATGTTATAGCCCCTTCTTTTTTTCTTGTAGGATCAGTGGATCTCTTCACAGACCAAAGGATCCGAGTAAAGATAAATTAAGACCAGAGACAAATCCACTCAGGTGTTGACGTGTAAACAATGCTGGGAAATCTGTATTTCCGTCTGGTTTCACTAACCCCCCGAAACAACCCCAAAATGAAAGCAGTGTTTCCAATGACTAGTGCACAGCACCATTAGCACAACTGCTCCTCCACACATCCCTCACCAGCACCTTCGCTGAGAAAAACACACTTCTTCTTGCTCTCTGCCACTTGTTTAAGATGCATCCTTCAATACTTGCCTCTCAGAGCCAGCCACTAGAGCCAGCAATGCACGGAACTTCACCATGTTTAACTGTCCTCCACAGGAGGGCAGGACATTCTGTCACCTGTACAAAAAGTGAAAAAAGAGTTTTGAGAAAGTAAGGTACTCTAGCAGTCACTGTCAAGGTTTTGTTACATTCACCCTGTTACATGAAACCTATCAGCACCCTGTAGGGTTGACACTGATAAGACTGGGTTTGCACACAGAAAACACTAGAATGTGACTTTGCTGAAACTTCTGAAGTGTATTCCATGTTCATTTAGCAATAAACTCCATGGAAGTATTCTATAGGTACATATTTAATCTGAAGAAAAGAAAAAGTAGATATAAACTACAGTTTAGATATGAACCACTCTTACAGTGCTGTATTGGATAGGTGGTCATCCAAATTTAGGATGTAACTTCACAGACATCTGAAGTAATCTCATTATCCATTGGTTCTTACAATGTAAAACTAAGAAAAATATAGTAAGGGTCAGCATTTAGGCCACTTACCTCAGTGAGTACATACTTTCCTACATGTTCTCTGTTATTCTTGGCACCAGCTTACACATCACTGAACTGCCACACCTATACCAGTAAATTAAGCATGTCTGGGTTATTCCTAGGCACTCAGGCCAACCCATCTGGAGGTGCTTCCACCTATGCTAATAAATTCTCTCATTCTCCAAGCAGGCTGGCTGCAGACAAACGGCTTCCAAGAATGTTCCAGCTCCAGGAGAATGTTCAGAAGTCCTTGAAAGCGCTCTGCTGGGCACAGGCCAGCATTGTGCCAGCCAGCATCTCAGTTCACAGAGAATAAGTAATCACATTCCTTTGGCTGGGCCCTGGTTAACTTACTACACAAATGCTGCCCAAATCCTCCCAGCAGGGAGTGTCCAAATATGCTTGATATGCCAGAAGGACAGAATGCTATCCAGAGGGATCCCCTTACTTTGCTATGGTGGTTTCACCTAAAACACTGTGTCCAGCTCTGGAATCCTGCTCCTTTCTTGGAGCACAAAAAAGACATGGACCTGTCGCAGCAACTCCAGAGGAGGGCAACAGGAATGATGACAGGACTAAAACATCTCTCCCTTGAAGAAAGCCTGAGAGAGTGGCAATTTCTCAGCCTGGAGAAGTCTCCAGGGTCACTTATTGCAGCCTTTTAACATATGAAGGGGTCTTGTAAGAAAGATGGAGAGAGAATTTTTACCAAGGCTGGTAGTGACAGAACAAGGGGAAACAGAGAATCAAGAACTAAGAAGCAGGCCCCTGAAAAAAAAAAGGCAAAAGAAAAGGCAAAAAAAAGAAGTCATCCAGACAGACACTCAAAATCATTACAGCAAAACAAGAGAG
>VXAX01002222.1:317-25200 GCA_013399835.1 Leptocoma aspasia | reverse complement strand
GTGCCGTGCCGCGAAGGGCGGGGCGAGCGGCGGGAGTGCAGCGTAGGAGCGGGCGGGCCGGGCCGGGAGCAGCGGCGGCGGCGGCGGGATGAGGATGCGTGGGCTGTGGGTGCTGGTGCTGCTGTTGGGCCTGGCTCAGATCGCCCTCCTGGCGCGGAGCGCGGCGGCACAGGAGGACGACGGCGACGGAGGTGAGCGCGGGCAGGGGCCGGGCCGGCGGCGCATGCTGGGTTCCCCCGCGGGAGGCGGCGGTGCGGCCCCGGCGCTGGACTCTGCGGGGAGCCCGGGCTGGCGGGGCGCCGCTGGGGCCGGAGTGCTCCTCGCAGGCCTCTGTGCAGGGCGCTGAGCCCGCCCCGTAGAGGCCCTGAGGTCTCTGCGAGCCGCTTGTCCCGGAGCTGCTCGTCTGTCCTGCGCCGTGTGGCGGCTCTTCCTCGCCTCTCCCAAGGACTGAGTTAACAGCTAGCTAACAATTAGCCATGTTGGCAATCCGCGGCTTTTAAATCTCCAGGGAATTCGCGATTTCTTTATTCCGACTCGTATCGGACAGATTCCTGTTTCATTATGCGGAGAGGGACTCTTCATCAGGAACTCTGGTGATAAGACCAGAAGTAATGGGTGCAGATTGAAAGAGAAGAAATTTCGGTTCGATATGAGCAAGAAATGCTTTACTCTGAGGGTGGTGAGATACTGGAGCAGGTTGCCCAGAGAGGTTGTGGATACCCCAATCCCGGCAGTGTTCAAGACCACCAAACAGTGGTCTAGCGGGAGGTGTCACTTCCCATGGCCGGGGAGTTGGGACTATGAGATCTTTAAGGTCCCGTCCAACCCTTGGCATTCTATGGTTCTGTGATTGAGCACTCTTTTCCTTACTCCTTTGTTCAGGGGCTATGTGCATTCTTCGTGTTTCAAACTGATTTTTTTTCCCTCACAGAAGGAAGGCCCATTGTTACCATCTTCTTGGTGATTCTTCCCAACGTCTTTGAATTTCACTAACATGTGTCTCCTTTCCAAAATTAGCTGAAGCAAAGCTCCTCAAGCTTATTGAGTATAGTGCCTGTATGTAGGAGGCAGACACTTGAAGGTGTTTCTTTTTTTGATTTTAAGTTTCTTTCATGTGGATTTTGGTAAATTATGCATAGTTTGTATTTCCTACGTGAACACTGCTGTATTTTAAGTATTAGAGGGCTCTTAGAGAGACTGGATTATGGATGACCTGAACTCATGTCCTGCGACTTCTTGCTCGCCTAACAGGCACTAAAACTTGCAGAAGTGCATTTAAATCAGTTACCCTATTTGTGTAACTAATTGTATGGTCTGTAGGATAAGGGTAAGGAGATTTGCTTTAAATGATATGGCATCTGCAGTATGGAGATACAGAATCTTCCTGTGGAGCTCTTTTCTTTTTTTCTGTTGTAAACTGGAATATAATTTTTATTTTATTGATGCTTCTTTCTCTGCTTTTAGCTAGAACATGGTTATGGTTTCTTTGTAACATGTGACAAAGCCTAGTACTGATTTCCCCTGCCACCTTAAAAGGGTGAAGTAATGCTTGTAATCTTACAGTGTTACCTGTGGCTGGCAGCAGTGGCTCAGCTTCTTGTGGGCCAGGCTCTCATCAGTATTTCCCATGCTTGCTGTTCTTTTCATTATAGGAGTTCTCGGGATTAAAGGTACACAGTGATGGAAGTATCTCCTGCTGTGTGGAGCTGAACACTAATCTACTGCCCAACTTGAATCGTTTTGCAGGTTCTATTGTGTATCTTGAATTTGTATATAGATTATGAACTAGGCTTTACAAAGCCTTTGCCTTAAAAGTGCACATAGGTGGGGATTTCAATTTTTGCCCTTGGAATGCAGACTTGGGTGAAGTGGAATAAATTTACTTTGCAACAAGGAAGTAATCTTATGCATATTGATTGTTGGGGAGATGAAACGTTCCGAGCAAACCCAACTTGCTGCACTGCATGATTTCAGAAGTGAGGCTTAAGCAGAGCAGGGAGGCGAATATGCTGGAAGTGAGATTAGCCTGGATCCTGACCACTACACCCTTAGCATCCTGATGATGTAAAGGAGGGGTCATGTAGAGGATCCACCACAGAAAAGATTGAAGGGGGCTGATACTATTTAAAATCTTTTGAATGCCCTAGCAACACATGAAGAGTTCTGGGTTTCTGAAAACTGAGCTCATTCAATTAGGGAACAGTGTGCTCCTCAAAAGGAAACCTTCAGACAGAATCCCAAAGCCATTGGTGTCTGGATGCAGCTTTTTTTGTACAGGACCTGCTTTAAGAAAATGTTACTAGGCCATATTTCTGATAAATGCTGAGTGTTCAGTGAGGTTACTGTAAGAATTAATTTCAGAGTAGCTGTCATCCTAAAGAAGGCCTGCCAGCCAGCATCGTGTACTTCAAGTCCTAAAAAAGTGCCTTCTTGATCATGTTTTTTGACTTGTGTAGTAATGTGTTAAAATTTATGGAATTTTTTTTTTTTTTGAGTTAAAAGGGTGTTATCCATATTTTACCAGAGGGCAGGTTTTAGCCACAGCTGTCACAGCTGTTGGTTTGTTCACTGGCTTTGCAAGTCACTTTAAGAAACAAAGACACTTCAGTTTGGAGGCAGCTGTTTTATTTTCATGACCTGACTTATGCAAGTATTTATTAGCTACTTCTGCCACTTCAGGTGTCACAGTTAGACTCATTCTGTTATCTTTAAATTGTAAATCTACAATCCAGAGGAAAGTTTCTTGCTCTTAATGGGACAAAAAAGTCCTGCTTGCTTCTCCCGTGGTTGGGTCCCTGAAACAGGTCTTTCAGTCCCAACAGTGAAGGGATGGCAAAGGTAGCTGTGATAGCCCTAGGTGTTGGTGAAGCTGGAAGCTACAGAAAGTAAGTCTGCACTCTTAAGGACCGATATCTAAGTGTGGTTAACTTTTTTGTTTAATGTACCCCTTCCTTAAGCCACTTGGGAAAAGGTGGAGTTCTGCTGTTGTTCCAGTGCTATTGTCCTGCCTCCATCTCCAGGGAGGAGGAAATGGGTGTGTGTAATGCCCATGACAATGTGTCACTTTCAGGGAAGTTTTACCTTCACCGGCTGTACAGCCACTTGCAAGAAAAGATACAAAATTACTTCAGTGAGGGATGGTGGAACTAATGGTTACATTTTCCAGCAGTGCTGGATGGTTTTGTAGGTGATACCTTGTTCTTTCCAAAACAAAGGTGCCACTGTAGCTGCTGTGGTCTTTGTCTCTCTTGGGGGTGGGTAGTGAGCAGAGCCAGCGGGAGCAAGGGTCACAGCCTGGTGGATCGTTTGAGGTGCAGGAGCAGAGCTGGCCGGCTGGTTTTGCTCGCATTCCTTTGTGTCAGGAAAAGTCATATCTGAAGCAATTTGCGAGGAATGCAACGGCTGGGAATTCAGGCACAGGCCAGCCAGGAACAGCCTGCGGTGAAACACAGCCCTCAAAACTGCTGGGCACCCATGCAAAGCTCAAGTTTTGCTTGCTGAAGCCCCCTGAAATCCAGCTGTTTCACCAGGGCAGTCCTGCAGGTGTGTGAGGCATGGATTCACTCAAGGGTGAGCAAGTGCTGCAACACAGAAGGCATTGTCTGCTTGCAAATAGTGCTTTTAGCTGCCTCAAAGATCAGGTGAAACACTAGTACTTGTTAAAGAAACCTAATCCAGCTGACTACTGTCCTGTGATAAATGATCTCCTGTGATCTCTCCCCTCATCAGGAGCTTTAGTATTTTCATGCTACATAAATTTGACCTCTAATTAAAACCAACATATTTTCTCCAAGAGCCCATACTGTTTCCTGAGAGCATATAGGCTTGGTTTGTATACGTTCTTCTAAAATAAAAATAGCTATTGCAATTTAATGGCATCATTTTGTCCATGGTGAGGTTGTTCATAATGTGTGCTGTTGGTCTGAGAAAAGTGGGTTTTGTTTTGTTAGCTTGTTCATATCTGGATAGCACATATTTATCATTCTTAACTCTTGACTTCCTGATGAAATCAGAATATTTTCAGAATACTGCTGCAGTAACTCATCACAGCTTAGTCAAAAGCCAGTTAAAGTTAAATAGAAAATAATTTTAAACAAGAACTTTAATCCCTTTTCTCTTTTTTTTTTTATTTTTTTTAATCCTACTCCTGGGACTCCCGTTGGCTGAAAGGGACTTAACTTCATTGTTTTACAGTTTTCATTTGGGATGAGATATTTTCATTACTTGTTCTGTAACTGAAATTCTTTTAAAGTCCTTCAGGAAGGTCTGGTTTCCTTGAAAGATAGCAGTTTTGTGGGGGTTTTTTTGTTTGTTTGGTTGGTTTGGTTTTTGTTTGTTTGGGTTTTTTTTTAAGTTTAAAGGAACATGTGAAAGGTCAGATATGGAAAAAACTCTCTCAAATTCCAAGCCAACAAAGAATGAACCAGTAGAAATGTGCTGGCTTCAGCTTTCATGTGCTAATTTTGCCTTGGTAATTTAACAAACCTGCTTTCTCCTTTAAAGGCCTGTTCTGGAACAGTGGTTTTGGTCTTAAATCAAAGGCCTCCCCAAAAGTTCTTTGAAAGAAGAAGCTTTCACTCTTTTTTTTTTTTTTTTTTTGTAGAAGAGTACCTGGCATCTGCCAGGTGCATAGGAGTGGGTTTTCATGGGATTCCTGCAGTCAGTTACTTGATTTTACACTCACTGCAGCCTGGTGCTGATCCAGAGCAGAGTGATTGATGCTCCTGTGAGTGGAAAGACTCCTCAATGAATAGCAGACCTGAAACATTGCTGTAACTGAAAGCAAGAGTGGCAGAGGTGGATGGAGCAGTCAGGAAAGAAGCACAATTTTGAAGTGCTGCCTCCAAACCACCTTGATAGTAGCAAAATGGTAACATTTGGGTTTATAGCAAGTGTGTCTGTTTATTAGACCTTCAGACAGGTAGCACATAGCTATTGCGCTGTTACGGGTCTCCCAAGTAGGGGTACAAGGGGACCATTTGGAACAGATAACACCTGCTTTTTTGGTGTAAGATACTAATTTTTCCAACCTCAAGTTGGCTACACTGAAAGGACAGCAGTTCTGTTGCATGATGAAGGGGTTCTGTTTGAAGTTCAGGTATCATCTCTGTGCCCTTCTTACCCAGAGAAACATGTCTTACTGCCCACATTTCAACAAGATGTCCATCAAACCTTGGTGGCAACTGTTGCATAGATTTGTGTGCTTTAATTCTTCTTGTGTCCATTTTGTTAGATCTCCCTGATATGTGAAATACCTGTTGATACTTTGCTGAAATATTAACATTGTTAGGTGGTGTAGTGTGGACAAAATTGAAATGGTCAAACATCTGAGTCCAAGCTCTTTGCAAACTGAGATAAGCTGTCACTGTATGTGAAGCAGAAACTAATTCATGTGGGTACTCTTCTTAACCACAGGAGATAGCTAATCCATCTTTAATCTGGTACTGTCACTTTAATGTTAAATTTGACACAATCTAATCTTTGTCTTATTCTTACCTTTCCAGAATCTGTTACAAAAGAAGCCGACGATGACGGTGATGATGCTGACGATGAAGAAGATGACGAAGATGACGATGATTCTGTAGTTAAAGAAGAAAATGGTGTATTAGTCTTGAATGATGCAAACTTTGACATCTTCACTGCAGACAAGGATACTGTGCTGCTGGAGTTCTATGCACCATGGTGGGTTCACAGTGGCACCTTCTTGGGTGTAGCATCAGAGGGCTTCTCTGCCAGGACAAGCTCCTAAAAAGTGAGCTTGAGTTGCCATTTTAAAGATGACAAAGGAGTAACTTGCCTGCAGGAGATGCCCTGGACTCTCCTATAGTCCAGAAAAAGAGATAGTTCTGGTGGTAGGGAAGAACCTTTTTTCTCACCCCTGTACCATGCAATAATCAACAGCCTGCTCCCGTTCCACAGATGTGGGTCATACTGAGGGATCCCATGCCAAGAGGAGCACAAGCCTGATTCCATTCCTGTTTTATGCCTGTCAGAGAACAGAAATGGTCCCAGTGAGGCCCAGAAAAGTCATGCAGTGTGATCTTGCAGCCTGCTATCATCCTGTGCCAGTGCTGGACCACTGAGAACGTGTGTACTTGCTCATTTAGATGGAGTAATGAAGGCTTGCCTAGTAGGGGAGCTGCCAGAAGGTTTTCCTTTCCAAATTCACATTTCTCTCCTTGCCAGAAGGGTTTGGTGTGATTAGGGATACAGTTTATTTAGATTATCAATTTAAGCAGTCATACTCATACATCTACCTAACGATGGCAGTTCTGCTGGCATCCCAGGGTATACAGCAACATGGGTCTGCTCCAGGGAGCTATAATGGACTTACCTGCATATAACCAAGACAAAGGATTTAGACCAGGAATATGTCGTCTTTTGCAGTCTTATGTTCAAAAATATTAGGGGTGGTTACTGGGGGGAAAACAAGAGTAGAAGATATTTTCAGTCGAGTTGTTGAGTTAGTGTCGCAGCCAGAACCTCTTTTCCTTTGTGTCTCAGTGATACAAAACTTACTTATTGGTCCTTTTCCACCCTTTGAATAGAGTGGGAATATGATCATGCTTGAGGCGGAGTTGCATTTTAACTTATTCCATTCTTGTAACAGAGAATCCCATCCCTGCTTGGCTGTAGGTACTAATTCTGCAGCTGTAGTTTGCCTACATGAAAACTAAACATGAAGTTCAATTTATCTGAGCAGAAGGATGTGTGTCATCATAGATTAAACACCTCTCCTACTTTTCTACTCCCCCTCCTGCCAGCTGAGATGCTAAGGAGCACAGGCTATCTGCCACGCACTTTTTTCTGTTTTCCTACATTTTCCTGGTTTCATCTTTAGCTTGTCAGGCTATATTTAGCATTTATTATGCTGGTATCCTCTGTCATGCCTGGTTTTGCAGCAGGAGCCTCTGTTCTTCCCAGAGAGTTCTGGTGTGGCCAGAGAGGGAGCAGATGCTGTGTTGCCATGGTGGGTGGGAGATTTCATTAGGCCAAATAAACTGCTAGTTCATTTTCTTTTTAGTTCAATTTAGGGTGCTAGAGAAAGAAGATGAACCTTGGTTAGGGAGAAGCTGAAGTTGAATTGAGACCATATTTGTGGGAGAAGGAAGGAGGAGCATAATACAAGGTTTACAACTTTGTTGAAAAAGCAGTTGTTGAATTTTTTTACAGTGGTTTTATAAAGCATATGGCATATGCAATATGTTGAATGAAAATTAAGAAAGAAAAATGTTTTGATGTGAACAAACACTACATTAGCTACAGTTGTTCTCTTATCTCTCCATGATCCGAACATGTAGCAAGACAAACATTTTTGTGCTGATGATGTGGACATCTGTCAGAAGGCATCCTGGAAATGCAGAGCACCTCTGTGTGTCTTGTCATGCATTTACATAGCTACTTGTGTACTTCCTCTGACAGGTGCGGGCACTGCAAGCAGTTTGCTCCCGAGTATGAGAAGATAGCCAAAACTCTGAAGGAAAATGACCCTCCTATTCCTGTAGCCAAAATAGATGCTACTACAGCCACTTCACTGTCAAGTCGTTTTGATGTCAGTGGCTACCCAACCATCAAAATCTTGAAAAAAGGCCAAGCTGTTGACTATGATGGGTCTCGAACAGAAGATGGTAAGCACCAGTCCTTTGCAGTTCCCTGTAAGAAAACAAAGTAGCATATGATCTTGTTAATATGTGGCTGTTTTGAAGGACTCTGATCTCAAGTTATTTATGTTAAAACTAGTAATATTATGAATGCTGAAATTTTCCCTGTTTTCTCAACAGGCTGCATGCTAGAGGACAATTTTGCAGGTAGTGGGTAGTGCTGTTACTGACAGAAGGTTTCTAGAAATGACTTGACTGGAAGAGGAGTCAGTCTCATGTTTGCTGAAGGATCGGACAATAAACATTTGATCTATATATTGACTGTATAGAAACCCACTTGTGTTTTGCTTAATTAATATGCCCAGCTCCAGTCAGAGGGGGAAAAACTACCTTTTCTGTCTGGTTTGAAATGAAATTCAGTGCTGCAAAGTACAGATCTGTGCTCTGCATAGGACGCTCTATGGGGTGAAGAGAAGACCTTCTTGGCAATTCCAATAAAGAAGGAAGGCATAAAGGAGCTTGGTTAAGAAAGTGTTCTCATGTAAGCTTGATGTGTAAGCATTGGTCCAACACTGTGCTTGCCACTCTGATTTCAAATTCTTGCATTTGACATGCTACTGGTATGATAAAATGCATGCTTGCTAATTGGGTTATTGAACTGTATTTCAGCTATTGTGGCCAAAGTCCAGGAGGTTTCTGACCCCAACTGGACCCCTCCACCTGAAGCTACTCTGGTATTGACCCAGGATAATTTTGACGAAGTTGTGAATGATGCTGACATAATCCTGGTGGAGTTCTATGCTCCATGGTAAGCAGGGAGGCAGTCACCTGTATTTGTCTAGCACAGATGTCCTGAACACACTTGGTGAGCCTGTCTTCCACTGTTATGCCTCGTTACACACCTTTGCCTCATGCAAAGCTCTGGTGTACCTCAGTTCTAATCTGCACTGAGGATCATGTTGCAAATCATTAGCAGACTAGAGTGGATCTATGTCTCAGCAAGGGGTGGTGTCCAAATCTTCACTGGAGGTTCACAATATTTACTAATTTGGGAACACACTGAGATACTGAAAACCAAAGAGAATTGCTCCTTAGCTTAAAAATGGCTTCTGAAAATGAAGCTACCTATAGTAATGGGAGGCCAAGCACCGAGGCCAGCTTCAGTTGCAGAGACACATCTTCCTTGGCTGAAGTGTCCTCTGTGGATTCAATGATCCCATTTCTGCATTCTGGAAGACTTAACTCTTCAGGGGTAGAAGGTACCTGGCAGGCTTAATGGCTTGTAAAAAGTACCCTCTGCTCTCCCTGCCTAGGTGTGGACACTGCAAGAGGCTTGCTCCAGAATATGAGAAGGCTGCCCAGGAGCTCAGCAAGCGCACGCCTCCCATCCCCCTGGCTAAAGTCGACGCCACGGCTGAAACTGAGCTCGCAAAGAAGTTTGATGTTACTGGCTACCCAACTCTCAAAATCTTCCGCAAGGGCAAACCTTATGACTACAGTGGTCCACGGGAAAAATACGGTACTGCAACTTAGGCTTTTTCTTGTTATCTGAGGGCTTGACCACAAATATTTTGATGTATCTGTCGAACTTGCAGACTTGCTAATATCATAGCAGCAGTAGTTGGAGAAAACTGAAAAATTCTGCTGTCATACCTACACAGGCTGTTTAAATTTGTCTCTAGTCTTCATAACACCTTTTGGCGGTAGTATCAGTTCCTTTCAATATCAAGTTAAATACACATGGTGAAGCAGTGACAGTATGAGTAAATGGGCAGGTTTTAGTTTTACTGGAATGCGCCTTGGCAAAATACTCAATATTAAGTTTTAATTAGAGGGAGGGCTTAAGACTACTCAAGTAGCACTTTGGCTCATAACAGGTTCAGGAGACAGTGAAGGGTCTGGAATTTCAGAAAGGCGCATTGCTTGCAATATCAACTGATATTCATGGATTTCAGCTTGGTCATCTCTTCTGAAACCAACCTGAAAGGGGATATTCAGAACTGCAGCTTTAAAAACTTGGACTGAAGTCTTGCTGATTTGGTCTTTAGCTTATTGTGGGAGGGCTGCACAGGAGGAAAGATGTTCATGGGAAATGTGATATTAAACAATGCTGTAGATGAAATGCCCGAATCTATCAGTTCAATAAATGTTCTAAGCAATAAATGTTCTTCTTTTTTGGGGTGGGTTTCTCTCACAGGTATTGTTGACTACATGACTGAACAGGCTGGTCCTCCATCCAAACAGATTCAGGCTACCAAGCAGGTACATGAATTTCTGAGGGATGGGGATGATGTCATCATCATTGGTGTCTTTAGTGGAGAGAATGACAAAACCTATCAGCTCTATCAGGAAGCAGGTAAAGAATATTTTAAAATATTAATGAAATATATGTTTTGTTGGGATTCTGCCTAGGACTTTGGGCACGGAGAGATAATTTATTTCTGCTCCTAATATATTAGGGAGGGTTGGAGAGGAGAAGAAGTAGTAGGAGGAAGAGTGATCGTCTACTTGTACTCAAAAAATAAGCTCACACCAGATTTTGAGGCTGTAACTAAAGTGTCAGCTAGTCACAGAATATACCTCTGCTTGGTAATCGTGCCCCTAAAAACATGTGGACTAGAGAGGAGGTGTTTGAGTGTGTAGAATAAGTCGCCAAGTGGATAGGTTGTTGAGCAGCATTCAAATAGTACTGCTAGAATTGTATGTATATTCATATTCTTCTCACCCCTGGATGAGAGCTGTTGTCTAAGACTAGGTTGTTCTGTGTCACTTGGAGAATAGGAAGAGCATTTCCTTGCAGTTACAGTCTCAAGATCTCAGTTACAGGCTGCCAGTTCACATTCTACTGACTTTTCCTTCACCCTAACCTTTATTTTTCAGCTAATGCTTTGAGAGAAGATTATAAGTTCCATCACACCTTCAGCAATGAGATTGCAAAACTATTGAAAGCTTCTCCAGGAAAACTGGTTGTCATGCAGCCAGAAAAATTTCAGTCGAAGCACGAGCCCAAGATGCACATTCTGAATCTTAAAGTGAGTAAATGGTCCAGAGCTAAAAAGTTTGTCTGTGGAATTGAAGGTTCTCTTTCTCTGTAATTATGATCAGCTGGCATCTTCCTGTTGGAAGTACTCCCACTAGATATTTGAATCAACCTGTTTGTCCACTGAAACTGTATTTCTTTTTCAAGAGGACTTTATGAAATTAGTTCAGATGTTATGTTTTCAAATAATAATTTGTCCATACAACATTCTATGTCCAAAAGTTTGAAGAAAATGTGATGACAACCTTGTTTTTATAACATGTCCTTCCCTCTTTTGCATTCATGTGTGTATCAATATTGTTTTTCTAGTAGTGTGTAGCAGAAATGCTGCTTAAATATGTTTGCTTGAACTTTTTTCACAATTTCTTTACAGGACTCTACAGATAGATCTGAGATTAAAGAGCATGTGCTAAAACATGCTTTGCCTCTAGTTGGTCATCGCAAGCCTTCCAACGATGCCAAGAGATACTCCAAGCGTCCTCTAGTGGTTGTCTACTATTCTGTGGACTTCAGTTTCGACTACCGTGTTGGTAGGTTTGCTACAATTACCCTTCCTTCACTTTGGGAGGAAGCAGGCAGTAAATAACTAGAAATTACCAATTATGTCCTGTTCTGGTTTTTCAGCTACTCAGTACTGGAGAAGCAAAGTCCTGGAAGTGGCTAAAGACTTCCCTGAATACGTATTTGCTGTTTCTGATGAGGAAGATTATTCTTCTGAAATAAAAGACTTGGGCCTGCTTGAGAGTGGAGAGGATGTCAACGCTGCTATTCTAGATGAAGGTGGCAAGAAGTATGCCATGGAGGCAGAAGAGTTTGACTCTGATGTACTGAGGCAGTTCGTGGTGGCGTTCAAAAAAGGTACAGTTTCTAAAATAGGGTTCTCTTAGCTATTTTGTTTCTGCTTCCAAGAGTTGTTTCCTGAGGCAATGGCCCCAGTAAACAGAGTCTGTTTTACAAGCCTAAAAAGTTCCTGTGGCTTTAAAGTGTGAGCTGGTCATTCATATTTGGGACTACTGGGTTAGTACTTTGTGGATGGACAGCCGTAAACAGAGGAGAAGGTTTCTAGGGAATTGCAAAAAAACCTGTTTCCTGTATTTCACAAGGTTATTGGGCCAAAAGGTCACCTAGTGACCTTAACTAGCCTAGTCACACTAGGCTAGTTAACTAGCCTGTGTCTCATGCTGAGGCAAGTTCATTTGCTGGTGCAGTGATTTTTCCCTGGAAGGAGGATGTACTTCTGCCCTTTCTTAGAGGAGATTGTAAAGGCTGCTCTTGCCACATTCTAATGGTGTTGTGTGTTCTGCTTCCTTCTAGGAAAACTGAAGCCAATTGTGAAGTCCCAGCCAGTGCCAAAAAAAAACAAAGGGCCTGTGAAAGTGGTAGTGGGTAAAACTTTTGATACCATAGTGATGGATCCAAAGAGTGATGTTCTCATAGAGTTCTATGCCCCATGGTGTGGACACTGCAAGAAACTAGAACCAGTGTATAATGAGCTAGGCAAAAAATACAAGAATGAAAAAAATCTGATTATAGCCAAGATGGATGCTACTGCCAACGACGTGACGAATGAGCACTACAAAGTGGAGGGATTCCCCACCATCTACTTTGCTCCAAAGGACAAGAAGAACAACCCTATTAAATTTGAAGGCGGGGACAGAGATTTAGAGCATTTGAGCAAATTTATAGAGGAGCATGCAACAAAACTCTCCAGAACAAAAGAAGAGCTTTAGATAAGATGAGGGTGGAGAAAAAAAATTGTCTGTACAATGTAGTTAAAATCAAGTTACTGATAAAACTTGGTGAGAGAAGAATTAAGCGGTTTTGAGCAAAGAGATTCTTGAGCAGTAAAGCAATTGCAGTATCTTTTTTTTTTTTTATATGGCAGATGAGTTTTTTCCTGGACATTGAACTTAATACTCTAATATGAATGTCTTATGTTAGTTATGGTTTTGATTGTCGGAGAAAAATACATCCTTTATTTTTTTGTGACTATTTTGAGCTTTGTTCTTTGACTCCAATGCAGCTGTTTTTAAGTTAAAAGATACTACCAAAAAGAGAGAAGCAGATCCCTCAGACAAATGGATTTCTCTTATTTGTTGTTATGGTTACTGGGGTGAGCAGTCTTTTCAGCTGGTCTTTTTTATGTTTCTGTGTACGTATTCATGTGACTCCATCACCGTATTCATAGTTGAGGATAAGAATGGAGGTTTTGTAAAGTGTGGATGAATTATTTGGTCCTACTGAGATAAGACACCGGGACTTGCTAACTAAATATGCTCTAGACCTGTTTTAGCTTTGTGCCTCTCTGTAGAGAGGGTGATGCTAAAATAGCAAGTTTTTCTTGTCCTTATTGATCCATTTACATCTTAGTCTTCCTGAACATGTTTTGGTGTAATTGGAGTATGGCAGAAAAAGAGCATCTAGTGGGTGGAAATGCTGGGATTCTGGTGTCAGATCTGTGTGTTACTGTCTCCTTTCCTTTTGCAGAGAGCAAAGTTTGATAGTGATTCTTCTTTGGGCAAGCAGACTTTCTAATGGGCTTTATTCCTCTAGCAGGTGTTGCAGGTACAAAGAATAATCACATCCTCTCTGTGTTTCCCTTTGGGAGTATATGCATTTAAAAGTGGGTTTTTATCTTGAATGGCCCAGTTTAGATATGTCCATAAATTCATGGGCTGTGTTGAGGTTGCAGACTTATGTGCTCTAGAAGCACTGTCTGCCGCTTCTCAGAGCTGTGGTGCTGCGGTGTGTGTGACTTGAGTGTCCCTGAGGCAGTTTTAATTCACATTTCGTTTTACAGGTAGTTCTTCTCCTAGCAGCACTGTTTTCTATCTTGCAAAATATGACCAATCTTCCTTCAGTAATTGCTTGTTGTATTAGTTTTTAGATTTTTGGAAGGTGTGAAAATCTAAAACCACTACCCAATCTTTTTTTTTTTTTCCCTTCTGGGGAGATGTAGTCTTCTGTGTAGCAAGGATAAACCCATGTCCAGGAAGTGGCTGTTCAGGCAGAGTCTGGGGACCCAAAAGGGACTGCAAGGGGGTACGTAGTCCTTATACTTTCCTATTGAAGGGATTTCCTTCCCTTCTGCCTTAATGGGGGACTGTCCCCCAGTGTTAACAACCCACACAGCAAACCATATCTATCAAATTATTCTTGCAGAGGTGTATGGGACTGCATAAAGGCTTTCCCTTAATTAAAGGTTTAGAAAAAGATAATGAACAAAGCTTACCAGCAGATTATGAGTGAGAGGGATAGTATCAAATCTCCTAGGAGTGCTGGGATGTGCCTGAATGCTGTTCAGCTCCTGTTGTTTATCAGCAAAAGCTGGGAAATGCTAAGCAAGTAAGTGTTAAAGCACTGTCATCATTTACCTCAGGCCCTGGCATTGTCCATCTCCTCTTTTCACATTAGAGGGCTGTTTCTTTCTCCTGTCCTTAGGTGGACAGATGCCTGTTATGCTTAGGCAGTATTTCATCCACAAGACTTACCAGGTAGAGTGCATTATCTTCCCATCTACTGTCATTTCTGTTTGCAGCTCTTCTGTAGAGCTTTCAATAGCAATAATCTATTCTAAATGTTGTGCAGGCAACAGGAGTGAGATCCGACTTAGCTGAGCAGCAGAGGAGATTTTTTTCAGCTTTAGAAAATATACATAGCAGTCAAGTAACAAGTTCTGTCCTATCAGCCAGTGTTACCAACTCAGTTCTTCAAAGAAGTAGGCACAGGCTTTTAAAATCAGTTTTTAAAACATAGTTCAGGTTCTATGCCTAAGCAAATACCTCACACAATGCTGTGGGGAACTAAATTGCTCCTTGTTAGTCGATTGCAGACTTAAGGGGTTTTATTCCAAAACAGCTGCTGTCTAACTAACAGGGGGATATGGATAAATACAGAACATGGGGTGAAGGTGAAGAGTCCCTTGTTGGTGGTGAAGGACTACAGTCAGGGCTGAAGCACCGTTCTCCTTGGGACAGTAAAGGTTAAAGCTGAGCATGAGCATTTCTCGCCTCTCTTCTGACAGGTGCTAAATTACTAACATTGTCATTGTCAATGCTGTACAGTTTCTTTTAACTGCTTCCTCCCAGCAGGAGCCAACACCTCTCTGGGTTGAAACCTCTACAGCCTCCAGGGAGCCCCTCTGGCAATAGAAGACACAAGGCCCAGGGAAGTGTCCTAGATGTGCTTGCTCAGTGCTCCTGCCACTTCCCTCTCTCTTCCTTGCCTCCACAGGTGGAGGCAGCCTGGTACATAAACAGTTACTTCAGTGTGGTGCTGAAACACCTGACTCTTGTTCAGGAGCAGTAGTGCTTCAGTCAGAGCTGAATAAGGACTAGGAATACAGTAACTGTAGTACTGCTTACAGTTTGACAACAGTGAGCTGCAAGAGCAGGCAGTGTTACCCCGAGCAGGTTATGGGTTTAGGTTATGAGCAAAGGGAATGAGGATTGTTCCATCCTTACACTGGTGTCGCCTGGCCACATTTCCTGTGAGTCCTCGGCTGTGCCACTCACTTTGGCATCTGCATGTCATAATAAATGCAATTATAACTTCCCAGCAAGATGAGGATACTGTTGTCTCTAAGCTTTGGGCAGAGTCATAGTGGAAAGCAAATTCCTTTCCTTAGTTCAAGTATCCTATCCTTTGCTGTGTGCACTATCAACATCACATGAACCCTCTGTGAAACTCACTGGGATGGATACCTCACGAGGTCTATTATCTCTGTAGAGAAAGTGATATTAATGTGATTGATGCATTCTAAGGAGAACAGGTCATACCATCTTTTGGAATTTGTTAAATGCATTATGCATGCCTGCTTTTTCCTTCCTAAGGCATTAGGATGCTTTCCTAAACATCCTAAATTCTTTTATTAAAGAGTTACCTAAATGCTGCTGATTAGCCTTGGTGTTCCTTCTTACGGAAGAAAAAAAAAAGTGCAGTGCAAGAAAATAAGGGAGCTCCCCTCACTTGCTCTTTGCCACAGTTGCATGAGCATATGACATAATTTCTGATTATGGTTCCAGGTAAAAGAGGTCCCGCAGTTTATGCTTCAGCACAAGACTGATTTGTGTAATCTTAAAAGTCCATGAAGCCTGGCCTGATGTATGTCCCACACATGCATCCTCTTGGAGACAAACTTATTTCTGTAAACTGTAGTACATCTTCAAGTAGTGAGACTTGGGACTTCTTCAGGGTCAGCTCCTTTCCCTGAAGGGTTAAGAACTAAGGTAGGCAGCAACTGTAGCACAGCTGGTGCTCCTTGAGGAATGAGTTTGTCTGTACTGTGTCTGTGACAGTAAATACTGGCTTGGGATCTTGATACTGCATTAAGTGATAGGTTTTTTTAGTACTGGAAGAGATTTGCTGACAGCAGAGGGTTTGCAATCAAGGTTGTTACCTGGTTTCTACTCTCATCCAAACGGCTAATTATAGTAGTAATACTGAATTAATCCTGGATTATACAGTAGTTAATCCTGGATATGGCCCAGGATTTGGCTGGTGGCAAGCAAGAAAGGCACTGCAGAGCTGGCACTACAAAGTTTTCTCTGTCATCTTGTACGTGAGGCTATGTGCTGAGGAAACAGGCTTCTGGAAAGTAGAACATGAATAAATGATACAGATTAAAGGCTTCTTGGAAAGTAGCATTCACTGTAGTGATCAGACTGCTGTCCTTTCTTTTTTTGGTAGGCAAGAGAAGCCACTGCAAACTGTTTGTGCTCCAAAAGGCCTTTTGCTGACAGCCTGCATTGGTAGTGCACACTGGTCAGACGGCTGAGTGTTGCAGTCTGTGTGCTCAGCCCTTGATGTAGGTAGTGAGTAAGTCAAGCCCTGTGCAAACTGTAATCTGCTTAGTCAAACTGGTGTAGACCCTGTTATTTGTTATGCAATTTGGCTTTGGTTTGCTGTGCTTGAGTTGTTGAACTCCCTTTGTCAATGCAGATCAGGGATCTATGAGCAACCCTAGCCAAATCCAATGTGGTAGCATCTTGGATCAGTTGCCAGGTGCTTCTAAGACTTCAGCACAGCTTGAAGTGTCACGGGAATCACTGCACATCACTGCAGTGTATTTGCCAGGGGAGGGCTCTCAGTTGCTGACTACAAAGGGCTCCGCTTCTTTTCCCTGGACCCATGGTAGGTTGTGTGAAGCCATGCAACCATGGGCAGAAGAAACGTTCTTCCACCGTGCGTGACCTGTCTTCATATCTGCCCAGAATCCCATTCACAAGTCAATTTGCTTTCGTTCAACATCCTTGGAGGTTGCTCTGCACTTGAAGCCAGTTCCTTTAGACAGAGTTCTGCCTGTTCATCAGGTCACAGACTGATGTAATGTTAATGTTAGTGCTGGATTTTCTGTGTCAGGAGCAGCTGATTTTATGTGAAGCCATTGTGCTGTAATCTGTCACAACAAGCTCTATATGTACCATGAAAACTAAATTATCATGTCTTTGTAGAGGCTAGATGAGGCTGCTTGGGTCTGGAAGGACATGACCACTCTCCAATTTCATTTTTGCATCCAGAGAGAAAGGGATCTGGGAACTGCTCCAAATCCTTACATTAGAAAGGTGGGAGTTTCAGTTTCAGAAATGGTGTTCACATCTCAAGCTGTGTGTGACTTGGTTAACAGAAACATAAAGGAGATAAGCTATATTTAATCCAACCATGCAAATAAAACCCTTATCACAATCAGTAACCCAATCCTCTGAAGGATTTCCACAGGCTGGGGTTTTGAACAGCCAGTTGTTTCTTCATAGTGAAAGTTGACATTTTACAGCCTGGCTTGCATTAATACCCTTCTACTTGCCATTGTCTAAGTTATAGTGGCCTTCCTGAAATCTAGTATGTTTTGCCTTACAGTAGGAGAGAATTGTTCTGCAACACAGCCTGGTAAAATGCTGCTCAGAATGATAAAAACAGAGTAAAAAAAAAATAGAGCAGAAGGTCATCTCAGGGGAGGAGAAAAAGGTAATTCATAAATTTTCCCTAAAGTTAGAGAAATCAAGGCTAGACAGGGCCGTTTATTCAGCTAATCTTGGTTTACATATCAGACCACAAATTCTCTGCTGTTTGTTTTCCATATGCAGCCCAATTACTTGCATTTAACCAATGGCCCTATTCCAAACAAAGTACACAACACAAACAAAGCTCCATAGCTCTGCTGAGTGCTGCTGCTGCACTAACACCAATTTCTGAACCACAGAACGCATTCAGGAAATGGGACATGCCACTAGAAATTGGTACTACTGCTTTGAGTAAGGAAGGCAGTTTTGCATTCACTTGCCATGTGAAATATTTCATATGTAACTTTTGCTGATGCCTTTGGACAGTGGACTTAAGTGATGTATTTTCATGTGGGGGTTGGCTCTTCTTTTGTGATTTTGAGTTGGTTTTGGTCTTTTTCAGTCTCAAGATACCTACTAACATATAGCAAGTAAATCTCCATTAGTTTAATTAAGCTGTAGCTTTTCCCAGCCAGCAGATTTTCACAGAGGACCTAGTGACAAGAGGGTTGAGCTTCATTTAAGCTCTTTTCCCTGACCCTGAAGGAGCAGTAATAGAGCACCTGACTTCAGCAGATGCAAATTGAGAGAGCTGTTTACTGGTGTACTAATGAGTCCATGGAAATGTCAGTGGCCTTACTATAATCTGCCTGCCTCCTTTTTTCTCAGAGATCACCTTTAATGTTCAATTTGGACAAACCAGCCAATCTTTAAATAGAAAAATCACATTTTAGATTTTAAAAAAAGGGCCACAGTGGGTTTGGTTTTTTTCGTTCTTTTACTTCCAAAGTGCACCATAGATGTTAGTGATCTCCTTGAAGCATGCTGTTTGCCATAGCTACACAGCAGTGTAAGGGTAGTGTTTGCTCATACAGGAAAATGTCCAAAAGAACTGATAAGGATCAAAAAGTCCTCCTTTGATCACCGTGCTGTGCTAAGAGCTTCAGTAATAGGATAAAATCACTGTTTCTTTGGAGTTATTTTCCTAACAGTGCAGCTTATTTTGCTAAGAATTATAGGAATGGTCAAACTTTAGTGCCACAAGACATCCAGTACTTGAACACTTCAGCCTGAAGAGGAACTGTGGATATATAAGGAGCAAGTCATCCTCTTGTGCATGAAGCACTGCACTTTGAAAGGCCAGACCTAAGTCACTGATGGAAAACATACTGCTTGGAAAGGAAAGAGGAAATTAGGACAATGTGTGAAGATTACTACACATATGTAAATGAATCACAGGCACTACCAGGCAATGCAGCCAATTACATGTATTTGCCACTAGTAAGTACAGATCAATAACTATATGAGAGCAAAAAAACATGAGAAAGCATTTAGCTTAAGACACGCATCAGCTCAGATATAAAATAAGTAGAACTGTACAAAAATGTTCTAGTGAGAATTGTAGATCTTGGGATACTGTTTGGAGGGGAAAAAATAACATTGCCACAAAACTCTTTGTTTGAAACATTTCTTGCTTTCATCTGGTGACCAGCTGAAATCAATAACCAATTTAGATCATGCACTTTAATGGTGATAAAATAATGAACATTTTCTGACTCAACAGAGTCTAACAGCAAAATTTAGTTTCTTCAGACGCTTTGCCTGCAGAGAATGTATCAAATGCATTCATAAGTATCCTGCTATACCCATTTGTTTGCCACAAGAAAGGAGTGGTTATTATGTGGTTCTCTGCTGTCTATGACATTTCCTTTTTCCTAGATCAACTTTTCTTCCTACTAAATTGAATCCAGTGTTAATCTTTCAGAATAAGCAAGATCCATCCAGTACTATGGATGCAACAAAGTTTTCCTCATCCCAAGCCATGATTTATTAATTCCAGTAAAAGATTCTGTATCAAAAAATTAGGTGACTGGCACCTGCACTGGAATGTAAAGCCTGAAGTTTGGTATCTAGGATGCACCTATGGGGTAAAAATCTGCCTGGAGGGAGAGAATCTGACAAAATGTGAAACAAACAGAGTGGTGAGTAAAGTCCAATGAAGCCAGCAGAAAAGGGCCTGAAAGCCATCCCTCTTTCTGACCTAAACACATTTCTTGAGGTCACAGAACTGTGCTGTAGTCTGTTGTGATCATCAGCATAAAACTCCCTCTTGGAAAGCAGGTGCCTGACACGCTCCATCAAAGAACGTATCTTTGAGCAGCAGGTGTGACCCTCTATGCTTTTACAACAGTGGTTAGACCTTCTGCCCAAGGACACACCTCTCTCTTCCTGAAAATGCTCAGATGTTCATCTTTTCAGACAATACTTTAGCTCTCTACCCATCAGAGACAGCTAGGCTGTCCCTTCTGCTGCCGCTGTTCTGCTGGACCTGTCTGACAAGGTGTAGTTTCAAAAATGAGGTTCCTATACTACTCAAAAATGCTTGGCGACACTTTTAACTGTGCTAAGTGGTACGTATTTATAAATGCATGTAGCCAGTCCTATCTCTATGGGACACCTCTGTTCAGAGCACCCTGCTGTGCTTTTGGCATGTCATCAGGTCAATCTAAATTAGCCAGGTTATGTTCAGTGCTTTGGTGCAGGCAGGGCCTGGCACGCTGAACCACCAAGAATTTGGCTGGAAGCGTGGCTATTGCAATAGCAGGCACTGTTATAAATATTTATAGGAGGGGGTTGGGGGGGGCCGCTGTGCACTAGAACTGAGAGACTGGTGGCGGTGATGATCACATGCTGGGAGGGTCTGCTCCAGGGTGCAAAAGACTAGTCAAATGCAGTAGTGGGAAGGGGGGAAAGAGAGAACGAGGAGATCAATCTGTAACTGACTGTGAACAATCAATTGAGATACCCCACTACCTTCGGACCAGCCGACAGTGCTAGTCCACGCCACGGATATTTATACCTCCCTTGAAACAACGCTTCACAGTTATGGCTACCCAGAAAACGGCGTCCTTTGTTTTCCACTGCCCAGGCATTCGGGTCTGTATTCCCGTCGGCGCGGTGAAAGCCACGGTTGCAAAGACACGCCCTTAGGCACAGGATAATTCATTTCCTTTCAGCTGGGAGACCCCGCCGCATTCTGGGAGAGCACTATGGAAATCACTGATCCCGCCCCTGCTCCCAGCGCCGCCTCGCACTGCCCTTCACTGGGCACGGCGCAGCGCTGCAGAGTTTCTCCGTTAGCCTCCTAAGAGCTGGATTTCACACCCCACCCCCCCCGCCCCCCCCAACCTCTTTGCTGTGTTTTCCGGAGACAACTGAACTTCCAGTGTATACATACAATTACTGTTCGTTTGCATCTCCGTCCTTTGGATTGTTTTAATGGCTTTAATCGGGAGGGAGGGAGGAAGGGAGGGAACTCCTAGGCACTCGATGGAGAGGAGCTCTGCAGTTTCCAACCAAAGAAACACCTGTGGACAAGCTTCAGTGGTGCAATGTGTTCGTGCTTCAGGCCAATGCTGAAAATTTGTATCAGCTCATTGAGAAACTTGACGAGCACTTGAGAGGCAGCCCAAGGGGAGCAGTGGCAGCACATGTTTAGGATAAGTTAGGAAAAGAGAGCATCCCCACCTGCCAGAAGCAAGCTCAGCTGTGGAAAGGAACTTCATGTCTGAGAGTTTCCCTTCAGCCTATTTTTCAGCTTCTTCTGCATGTAATAAATGCAGACATTAATAAGCATGCAGACATTAATAAGACTGATTCGTCTGATTTATTTTCCTTTGGGTTTCTTTCTCCTTCCTCAAGAGAGCTGCTTTTGTTATGGAATTCATAGTCTCTTCTGCCTAGCAAAACCCTGACCCAGGCACAGCGGCATTCTCTCCTTAGGTAGTAAGCAGAAGGAACTGGTAGTTAATCTCTCTAATTGCTGCCTTTTTCCTTCCCAAAAGGCTCATCATTACTGAAGGAAGCTAGGTTTTCCTGGACTTGGAGGAATTCTTGGGTTTTCTCTCAAGGCCTGTGGGTAATTATCTCCGTGGTTGTTGATGTAATTCTTCACTGAAGTGTTTCCATAATTGACTTCAAGGAATATTTCGCAGCTCAGCCTCTCTTCAAACTCTTGAAAGTTTGCTTAGTGCCAGCATACATGCTGGGGAAAATCTGTCCTGGTCAAAAAATTAGCAGGAGAACATAGAGTTTTATCCCCATAGTCCTGCTCTGGTGAGTGTATAGCAAAATGTAACATGCCCAAGCTCCGTGAGATTTTAATGCTCACCGCAGAAAAGACAGGAGTATTTCGTTCTTGAGTTTCCAACACATATGCAGGAGGAGACTATCTGTCTCTCACCCACTGGGGAGTGAAAATTACTACAGATTTTTAACAGAAGCACTGTGTTACAGGGTGTGAAACAACCCACTCTTGCTTTGACCTGTTGACCACCACACCTGTGTGGATTGATCAGTGGTCTCTTCCTGAAGAGAAATTAATTGCACTACAAATATTGGTTCAGGAACAATTAGCTGTAGGACATACTGAACCCTCACACAGTCCATGGAACACTCCCGTGTTTGTTATAAAAAAGAAATCTGACAAGTGCCAACTTTTACATGACCTGAGACAAATTAATGCTGTAATAGCTCCCATGGGAACTTTACAGCCTGTTTTACCATCCCCTACCATGATTCCTATGGAATGGAATATTGTTGTGATAGATTTAAAAGATTGTTTCTTTACTATTCTTTTAGCAGAACAAGAAAATGAGAAATTTGCGTTCATGGTGCCAAAGATCAATCATTCTGCACCCACACAGAGGTATCAATAGAAAGTTCTTCCCCAAGGCATGAAAAATTTGCCAAGTATTGTCAATGGTTTGTAGCACAGGCTTTAACTACAGTGAGAGAGAAATATCCTAATTGTTATTGTTATTACTACATGGATGGTATTTTGTTAGCAGCCAAAGAACAGGAGCAGTTGACTGATTAGTAATCATTTACAGTACATTCTTTACAAAATTATGGCTAGATTATAGCCCCCAAAAAAGTTCAAACTGTTGAACCATGGAAATATTTAGGTCTCATCGTGTCTCAGTGACAAGTGAGACCTCAAAAGATACAGTTACAGAACAAAATTGAAAATTTAACTGATGTTCAAAAATTAATGGGATCAATTAATTGGATAAGACCTTATTTGGGACTTACCAACTCACAATGGCAACCAATTTTAGAAATGTTAAAGGGGTTGGAAAACTCTACTAATACCTGTAAGTTGACCCCAGAAGCCTTTTTTGTTCTTGAATTGGTTGAAAAAGCTTTGCATGAGAAATTGGTCTCGCATTGACCTGGCACAAATAGTACAATTATTTGTTTTGATTGATAAGATGCCTCCTTTTGCACTTCTTGTGCAATGGAGTGATCAGTGGGAAGATCCTTTACATATTTTAGAATTGTTATTTTTACCATTTCAATCTACAAAAACTGCCCCTGGTCTTTTTGAATTAATTGCTGGAATTATTATTCAGGCTTGCAAATGATGTGTTGAATTGACAGGACAAGATCCTGAAAGAATTGTTTTGCCTGTTCAAAATTGGTACTTTGAGTGGTGTCTTGCCAACAGTTATCAGTTACAAGCTGCTGTGGCTACTTTTACAGGGCAAGTGTCTTATCATTTACCAAGTTGCCCTTTATTGAGATTTTTTCAGGAAGTACCAGTTGGTCAAAAAGAGTTAAGTTGTGAAAGACCTGTAGATGGACCACTGCTTGTACAGATAGTTGTGGGAAAACAGGAAAAGCTGCAGTTACATGGAAAATCAATGGTAATTGGCAACATGTGGTAAAATTTCAAACTGGTTCAGCGCAAATTGTTGAACTAAGAGCCATGGCTACTGCATTTCAATTGTTCCCTCAAGCTGTAAATATTGTGACAGATTCTGCCTATGTAGCAAATTTGACTTCAAAATTAGATAAAATTGTTTTATCTGAAATTGATCACCAACCTTTATCCGAGGTGTTGCTAGAATTGTGGAATACAATTCAGCAACACGCTGAATCATATTTTGTGATGCATATTCACAGTCACACTTCTCTCCCAGGATTTTTCGCAGAAGGAAATGCTGTAGCTGATGCTCTTGTTGCTAACATTGTCTTGATGGTTCCTAACCATAGGCAACAAGCTATCTTATCTCATCAATTTTACCATCGAAATGTTCAAGCTTTACAACAAGAGTTTGGCCTTAATAACAATGATGCTTGTTCAATTATGCTGCATGCCCTGACTGTCAAGGTTCGCATGTTCCTATCTGTTATGGGACCAACCCCAGTGGGTTGCAAGCATTGCAACTTTGGCAGACAGAATAACTCAGATTGATGAGTTTGGAAGGCTAAAACATGTACGTGTGTCTACTGATACTTTTTCTCACACTATTGTAGCAACTGCACATGCAGGAGAAAAAGCTTTGGATGTTATTCGTCGTTTTCAAAAAGCTTTTGCTCTTTTTTTTGTTCTAGAAGTACCTCAAAAAATAAAAACTGACAATGGATCTTGTTATATATCTCAGAAAACACAAAATTTTTTAGCTGCATGGGGAATAGTGCATGATACAGGTATTCCTCATTCTTCTACTGGACAAGCTATTGTTGAGCATGGTCATGGCACACTGAAGCATCAGCTTCAAAAACAAAAAGGGGGAATGCAAGAAGAAACCCCCCAGGCAAGATTAGACAAAGCAGTTTATGTGTTAAACGTTTTATCCTATAGGGATGTTATAAATGAAAACGTGATCCAGCCTAATCAATAATTGATAAAGCCAAATTAATAATAATAAAACCAAATTTTATTTCACAACCGAGATTTGGCAGCGATAGCCATGATCGAAAAATGGAATAGCACCTAGCCTGGGTAGTTGGTGCGGGTGAACACAGACTTGATACCCCTCTCGTATTGAGCCTCCTCCTGTTCGCTGATGCAGTCCTGGGCCGATGTCGCAGTCATGCTAGAGAGCAAGACAGAAAAACTCACCAGCCAACCGTGACAATATGAAGAGAAAAGTTTATTTTGAACACAGACTTTTATAACACTGATAGTTGCCATTAGCTGATTGGTCTTATGTTAATTTATGTGACTCCATTGGTGACTTCAGCTAACGCAGTTCCAAGGACACTGTCTCTAAACTTAACTATTGTTTACATTTCTTCTTCAGAAACTCACTTATTATCTCTAAAATTTCTCTCTGGTTTTGTTTTAAAGAGGAAACTCAAAACAGTCAGAGAGATCCCTAACATACATTACAAAATTCTAAAGATTTAACTAACAGTTCTAAAATTTTCTTAACAAGACTTCGTTAGTCTGCTTA
>VXAX01002221.1:393609-410466 GCA_013399835.1 Leptocoma aspasia | reverse complement strand
CGGAGGACCATGAGAACCTGCTGAGGAAGGGGGTGACCCACATCCTGTCCGTCCACAACCGCGCCAAGCCCGTGCTGGAGGTGCGTGCCTGCCTGGGGGACCTGGGGACCAGCCAGGGCAGCAGGAGCTGGGAGGGGACACCCAGGAGCTGCTCCTGGCCTGGGGAGAAGCAATGCTGGATTTACACCGATTTACACCGATTTACACCCATTTGCACCGATTGAACCGGGCAGTGCTGCCCCAAGGAGCTCAGTGATGATTTGGGGAGCGGACAGCGGGCTGTTTGGGACATCGCTCGGTGGTTTTTTGGGGGGGGACAGGCGCTGCGGGTGCCCGGTGCTGCCGGGGGGTCCCCACGAGAGGGCGGCGGCGCCCCGCGAATGGAGCCCCGGCGGGGAGGGGACACAGCGGGACCCGCAAGCGGAGCTGGCACTGCCTGCTCGGTGTCCCCGCTTGTCCGGCCTCGCTGATCCCCGCAGCGCTGCGGGATCCCCGGTAGGGAAACTGAGGCAGGAGGGAGCGGCCCCTGGGATGATGGCAAAGGTGTCGCTCGTGCACAAATCCCGCCCGGATGGTTCCATGCGCCAGGAGGAGCTGCAGGTTCGGCTCCCGGGATGTGCGAGGAGTGAGGGGCACGGCCGGGGGGTGCTGGATACCTGATGGGGGACAGGGACACCTCCCACTGTCCCAGGGTGCTCCCAGCCCCAGTGTCCAACCTGGATTTGGACACTTCCAGGGATCCAGGGGCAGCCACAGCTTCTCTGGGCACCTGTGCCAGGGCCTGCCCACCCTCCCAGGGAACAATTCCTAATTCCCAATATCCCATCCATCCCTGCCCTCTGGCAGTGGGAAGCCATTCCCTGTGTCCTGTCCCTCCATCCCTTGTCCCCAGTCCCTCTCCAGCTCTCCTGGAGCCCCTTTAGGCCCTGCAAGGGGCTCTGAGCTCTCCCTGGATCCTTCTCCTCTCCAGGTGAGCACCCCCAGCTCTCCCAGCCTGGCTCCAGAGCAGTTTTCCCAGCTTTTGGAACATTTCCCTGGCTCCTCTGGACTCTGTCCAGCAGCTCCACATCCTCCTTGTGCTGGGGGTGCTTCACCCCAATGTTGGGATGCTGCAGAAAGGGAACGGGACCACCAGGACCCCTCATCCTTTTGGGGCCAGCACGGGGAGGGAGCCCCAACCAAATCCCAGCTGGAGCCTTTCCCCTGCTGAGGCGCTGAGTACCGGGAGCGGAGCACAGCCACAGGGAAGGACAAATGTGCCAGGGCTGGAGCAGCAGCCGGGGCTGGCGAGCGCGGGGCTGGGCCAGATGGGCAGCAAAGCACTCGGAGCGCTTACAAGGGGGAGCAAAGTGCTTGGAGCGCTTACAATGGGGAGTAAAGTGCTCGGAGCAGTTACAACACGGAGCAAAGCACATGGAACGCTTATACCATGGAGCAGAGCACAGGAGCTCTTTCACCATGGAGCAAAGTGTGTGGAGCAAAGTGCATGGAGCACTTACAACATGGAGCAAAGCGCTGGGAGTGCTTTCACCATGGAGTAAAGCACATGGAGCGCTTACAACATGGAGCAAAGTGCACAGAGCGGTTACACCATGGAGCAAGGCGCACGGAGTGCTTACAACACGGAGCAAAGCGCACGGAGTGCTTACAACACAGAGCAAAGCACATGGAGCGCTTATACCATGGAGCAGAGCGCAGGAGCTCTTTCACCGTGGAGCAAAGCGCATGGAGCACTTACACCATGGAGCAAAGCGCTGGGAGTGCTTTCACCATGGAGCAAAGCACATGGAGCGCTTACAACATGGAGCAAAGTGCACAGAGCGGTTACACCATGGAGCAAGGCGCACGGAGTGCTTACAACATGGAGCAAAGCACACAGAGTGCTTACAACACAGAGCAAAGCACATGGAGCGCTTACAACATGGAGCAAAGCGCATGGTGCGCTTACAACGAGGAGCAAAGTGCTTGCAGCACTTTCACCATGGAGCAAAATGCTTGGAGTGCTTACACCATGGAGCAAAGCGCACAGAGCGCTTACACCGGGGAGCAAAGCGCATGGAGTGCTTTCACCATGGAGCAAGGCGCACGGAGTGCTTACAACATGGAGCAAAGCACACAGAGTGCTTACAACACAGAGCAAAGCACATGGAGCGCTTACAACATGGAGCAAAGTGCACAGAGCGGTTACACCATGGAGCAAAGCGCACAGAGCGGTTACACCATGGAGCAAAGCGCACAGAGCGCTTACACCGGGGAGCAAAGCGCATGGAGGGCTTTCACCATGGAGCAAAGCGCACAGAGCGCTTACACCGGGGAGCAAAGCGCATGGAGGGCTTTCACCATGGAGCAAAGCGCACAGAGCGCTTACACCGGGGAGCAAAGCGCATGGAGGGCTTTCACCATGGAGCAAAGCGCACAGAGTGCTTACAACACGGAGCAAAGCGCATGAAGGGCTTACACCATGGAGCAAAGCGCACAGAGCGCTTACACCGGGGAGCAAAGCGCATGGAGTGCTTTCACCATGGAGCAAAGCGCACAGAGCGGTTACACCATGGAGCAAAGCGCACAGAGTGCTTACAACACGGAGCAAAGCGCATGAAGGGCTTACACCATGGAGCAAAGTGCTTGGAGCGCTTACACCGTGGAGCAAAGTGCTTGGAGCGCTTACACCGTGGAGCAAAGCGCAGGAGCACTTACACTGGGGAGCAAAGAGCATGGAATGCTTACAACACGGAGCAAAGCACAGGGAGCGCTTACACCCTGGAGCAAAGCGTTCAGAGTGCTTACACCACGGAGCAGAGCGCAGGAGCACTTACACCGTGGAGTAAAGCGCAGGAGCACTTACACTGGGGAGCAAAGTGCACGGAACGCTTACACCACGGAGAAAAGCACAGGGAACATTTACACCCTGGAGCAAAGTGCTTGGAGCACTTACACCGTGGAGCAGAGCCGCGCAGAGGGGAAGCAGGAGGGCCGGGGGTTGGGCAATGTGTCAATCACAGCCGCCAGCCGCTGGCCACAAACCCCAGCAGCGCTGGGAGCGCTGGCTTCAGCCGGGGCTGGGAGGTGTGGGTCGGCCTTTGGGGTGCCTTGAGGTCGTTTTGGCTTCTCCACGGTGGATTTGGTGGCGTGGTGGCTCTTCCCAGAGCGGGGAGATGTTGGGATGGCACCAGGAGCTGTGGGGGAGGTGATGCATGGAAAGCCTGTGGGTCATTCCAGCACAGAGTTATCCCTGTGCCCATCCTGCTCTGCCCCTTCCTTCCTTAAATAATCCACTTTTCCCAGCCTCCTGGGCTGGTCCGGGGTGATGCCTCAGGTTTGAGCTTTTATATTTTTCAGATTCTGTGCTGCTTTAGTGTGTAGTTCTGGGCTTCATATTAGGGGATGGTGAGCTCTCTGCACAGAGCAGGGAGACAAAACAATTCCTTCTCTAGCTGGGGACCAAGGACAAATGATCCAAATCTCAGGCCCAAGAGCACAAACAGTGTGGGCTGAAGAGAGAAAAACAAGAAGGATGGGAGTTGATGGGCTAAAGCTGGAATTGGACAATGAACTCCAATGTGCAAATGGAGCAGAACTGATAAAAGTGCCAGAGCCCGTGCCCGGTGTCCATCTTGGGACCATTTTGGTTCATCTTGGGTGCAGCCCTGGCTGGGCTCTTGTGCTGCCCAAGGTGGATCCATAGAGGAAATCCTTTTAATAAATCCCTGCTTTATTCTGTAACTCTGTCCAGCCTCTGCTCTAGCTCAGCCTTCTCAAGGCATCAAGGGGGTTGGGCTCCCTGAGCCAGGAGGCACCTGATGGAGATGCAGCAATCCCTGGAGCTCTGGCTGCAGGATTTCCCCCTTGTTTTGCTAAGAAAGGATTAAAAATCCCCCCAACCCCCAGATAAAAAGGATCTAAATTTAGCTCTGAACAGGGAGGATCGAGGAAGCGATGTTTTAAGGAGAGGAAAGTAATCTGACCTAGGCCAGCAGGCAGCAGATGATTTATGAGGTATTAAAAGGACAGGGAGGAAATAACTCATTGATGAGAGTGGCTTTGTCAGTGCACATCTTCCTGGTGCAGTCTGGGGCTCCTTGGCTCTGTTTTGGGGGGCTCCTGAATATTTTAGTTGTCCCCAAAGCCTGGCCTGACCTGTGGGATTGAGAGGAAATCACCTGGGGTGGGATGGATGCACCCATCCATTGCAGTGGAGCAAACCCCCAAGTGGTTTTCATCTTTCATCTCTCCTCAAGGTCAACCGAGAACGGAAAAAAAAAAGAGAGAAATAGAGGATTTTGTGATTCTTGGAGGTATTTAATGACTATTTTGCACTGTGTTGCAGGACATGACCTATCTGTGTATCTCAGCCTCGGATTCATCCAGTCAAAACCTGTAAGTGATTTCCCATCCTTTTCCCTGTTGGCAGCTCTTGGTCAATAAAAGCTCAGGTTCTGCAGGATGAAGGTTTAGTCCATTCATGCTGTGAAATTTCACATAATTCCTGAGCTTCCCAGAAGCTGGGGTTCATTTTTGTGTGGTAAATAACATTTTAGGGCTTAAAATCTATTTTTAATGTGTGTTTGCAGTCAGGAAATGTAATTTTTCGTCAAGTTTCAGAGTTATTCCACTGGGCAGGATTGAAAATTGGAGTGTTAGAAAGATGATTTATGAAAATCATCATTTGTTAGAAGATGATTTAGAAAAAAGCTTCAAGGCTTTTTTTTAAAAGAGAAATTTATTAAAATATAATTTTTTTTCACCATATAAAGCACAGATGCTCATAACTCTTGGAATGCAGTTTTGGAGATGAAGCTGCTGAGAGGAGCTGGGAGGAATTCCCAGGATTTTGTGGGATGCTGCTGCTGTGGGTGATGGGCACCCATAAATCATCCATTTGCACCAGCAAATTGGCAAATCCACGGGATTTTTCTCTCCAATCTAACCCTAGAAAGCAGCAAAACCTAATTTCCAAGGCCCTGCCTGTGGAGTTGCTGGTTTTTCCAGCATCCTTGGGAGCAGCCGTGCCCAGGGATGGAATTCTGCTTGCTCATGCTCTGGCTGAGCGGAAAGAGAAGCTTTACAAGAAAACCCTGCCTCAGCAAGAACTGGGATTTTTGGTTGTTATTTTTTCCCCCCCTTCGCTCATTTCTTTGCATTTGTGGCGTGTCTATGAAAGGGGAAAGAAAAAAAAAAAGGAAAAAAAAAGAAGATAAGGCTGCCTGCAGGAAGGAAGAGTTATTCAAGAAACTATTTTCTGCTTGTCAGTTTATGCCTTGGATTTCACAATCTGGGTGAACTTTGTGTCCTGCTTGTGATTCGGGAGCTCAGCAGCTCCCAGCACTGCAATTCCACTCCCTGGTCCCACGCTTTGAGGCTGGAAAAGCACAGGCAGAGCTTTCCCTGGGGGAAAAACACCCGTGGAGTGGGTGAGGATGGATGGGGGAGCCAAATTCCTTTGGGGTGGGTTGGGACAGGGCTGCAGGTGTCCTGGCAAGGAGAGGACATTCCTGCTGCTGCTGCCAAGGGGCTGGAGGGGAGGACTGGGATCTGGAGAGTTTGGAGCTGTGTGGGCAGCACCTGCAGGCCCTGGGGTATGTTGTCTGCTCTGTGAAGATCAGCAGGACAAGCAGGGAAATACCCTGGGACAAGCTTTGAGCAGGGAAAATCCTCCCAAATGGTGATGCTCCACTTGCTGGAGGATCCTTGGATTGCCATCTCCTTCCAGGAATGAGAAGCTCAGTATTTTTAGCCTGATCACGATGTCAGAGACTCCCTGCTGTTCCTGGGAAGCAGAACCCCCTGCTATTCCTGAATAAATTCATCCTTGTGTGGCTCCTTAAAGGTGCTGAGCCCAGGGTGAAGAGCTTTTCCATGGGCCAGCAGGGAGGGAGGAGATTCTGGAGAGTTCCCAGAGGGACACCAGCTCCCTTGGCAAGGGACACAGTGGGAATAACTGTGGGAGGTCATGCCTTGGCTTCTGAGAAATCAGGAAGGCTGCGTGGGCTCACCCCCACCCCGTCACGCGGAGCAGAGGAAGTCCGGCGCCGGAGCAGAGGTGCTGCCAAAGGGATCCTCTTCTCCCCCTGGAAAACCCAGGGCTGGCTGGCCAGGGAGGCCACCAGCAGCACAAGTGACCAGAAGCAGGTTTTCTGCCTCAAAACTGCCCCAGGGCTCGGCCTGGTGAGGGGAGGGGTAGGGATGGGCAGGTTTTATTGGAAGGAGAGGAATATCTGGCTCAGCGTGGGATCTCAGCGTCACAACAGCTCCTGGAATCCCATCCAGGAGGGATTTGTCTCACCAGAGCCTGCCCTGAACACCCAGCTCTGTCCCCTCAGAATATATGGAATTGGTTATCCTGTTTTCCAGGCCTCCATCAGGAAGCCCTGGCTCCCACCTGCCCCGTTTTGCTGTGAAATGCTCTGGTTTGGGGGAATGTGCTCCCTTTGCTTTGCCAGCAGCTCCTGGTTGTGCTTTTGGGAACGCAGGCAGCAATCCATGGGCATGCTGTGCTGTGCACACCTCTCTGTGCCTTCCCGTGGGAGGGGGGCAAAATGTCTCCCCCTCCCTTCCCCTTTCCCTCTCCCTCTCTCCCTTTCCCTCCCTCCCTTCTTCCCTGCTGGCATCTCTCCATCTCTCCCTAGGAGGCAGGCAGGTGTTTTTATTTGGCAATGAGGGGTGAGGCAGGATAACTGGGAGAGTTTGTGTCCCTCGGGCACGAGGTGACACCTTTCCCTGCAGGCCGTGTCCCCGGGCTGAGCTGGTTTGTCTGATGGCATCACCCTCATTCCTCCATCCCTCAGGAAGCAGGAAACCCCCTGGGAAGTCTCCCAGGTTATTTCCTTCACCTGGCAGAGGAAGGATCTCTGCTCCCACCCCACGCTGGTGGCCTCAGGGTGGTGGAAAACCCTCGGGAGTGACACTGCTGCTGTTGGCAGGGTGTCCTGGTGCCCTGCAGGGACGGTAATTTGTGGGAAAAACTCCACGATTCCACAACTTGTAAAAGCTGGGAAGTAGGTATGTATCTTTATTCAGCGCTGAGCACATGTGGATTATTCTCCTAAAAGACATGGGCACCCCCGAAAATTCCCGAGTCTCTTTTATTCCCCTTACTTGTGCATGTGCATAGGGTTTTACAATAGGTTCATGCATATTCATTTTACTAGTTACAATCAGTTCTTATCAGTTTTTGTACAGAGGGGTCTCTGGTCATCTTGACCATCCCTTGCAGCCTCAACTCTGGCTCTATCTTGTATCCTCAACTTTGGCTCTATCTTCCTCCCAGGTTCAAGGGGGGGCCTCTCTTATCTCTCATTTAGCTTGGAAGTTCCCATTCCTTTCTTAAGCAGCTTTGAATTTTCTTTGTTCTTTTTGCAGGCTTTTGTGCACAGCAAGTTAGCAGACCATACAAGTTTTAAACAGCACACTTTAGCTAAATTTCAAATTGGTTTCTTCTACCCTAAATCAAATTTCTAACCCCGTTCCAACGGGCAGCCCTTCCCTCCTGACCCGCTGCCTCTCTCCCTGCAGGCTGCAGCATTTTAAGGAGTGCATCCAGTTCATCCACGAGTGCCGGCTCGGAGGGGGAGGCTGCCTGGTGCACTGGTGAGAGCTCTTGTGACCCCCTCACGCCCCATCCGTCCTCTGGGAGCTGGGGATGGGCTCCCAAAAAGTGTCCTTGGTGTTGAACATCACTGGGGAGGGGGAGGAAGGAGAGGAGGAGGCACAGAACAAGAGCAAAGTTACATTTGCCAGTTATCCCTCCAGGTATTAATTTGCATCAAAACTAAAGTGCAATTAAGCAACACAAGAAATACTACAATAATCCCTTTTCCTTTTTTTAAAATGGCATAAAATATATACAGAGCAGAGACATTTTAGCATCTTTCCCTTTTAGTATATGGGTTTTCAGCAATGAATAATCTTAAACCTGTATACAAATTCCCTAGATATAAAAGGCCAAACTCTCTGGGACAACAAGTGCAACATCTGAAAAACATCTAAAACATATATTTTATGTTTTAGATATTTTTATAATACCATAAAATATCATATATTTATTATATAATACCATAAAATATCATATATTTTATGATTTTATTGTGTTTTATCCAAGTACAGTTGGAGAGAGATTCCACACTGCATTCTCCTTGGGATATGTAGACCTTTCACAAATTATAAGTGGCTTAGGGGAGGGCCATGGGAAGCCCTTCACCTTTGGATCCACAGGGATGGGTGCTCCTTGCACTGCCCACCCAAGATGTGGGACAGGCTNGTGCACTGGTGAGAGCTCTTGTGACCCCCTCACGCCCCATCCGTCCTCTGGGAGCTGGGGATGGGCTCCCAAAAAGTGTCCTTGGTGTTGAACATCACTGGGGAGGGGGAGGAAGGAGAGGAGGAGGCACAGAACAAGAGCAAAGTTACATTTGCCAGTTATCCCTCCAGGTATTAATTTGTATCAAAACTAAAGTGCAGTTAAGCAACACAAGAAATACTACAATAATCCCTTTTCCTTTTTTTAAAATGGCATATAATATATACAGAGCAGAGACATTTTAGCATCTTTCCCTTTTAGTATATGGGTTTTCAGCAATGAATAATCTTAAACCTGTATACAAATTCCCTAGATATAAAAGGCCAAACTCTCTGGGACAACAAGTGCAACATCTGAAAAACATCTAAAACATATATTTTATGTTTTAGATATTTTTATAATACCATAAAATATCATATATTTATTATATAATACCATAAAATATCATATATTTTATGATTTTATTGTGTTTTATCCAAGTACAGTTGGAGAGAGATTCCACACTGCATTCTCCTTGGGATATGTAGACCTTTCACAAATTATAAGTGGCTTAGGGGAGGGCCATGGGAAGCCCTTCACCTTTGGATCCACAGGGATGGGTGCTCCTTGCACTGCCCACCCAAGATGTGGGACAGGCTTGAGGAGGGGACAGGGAGGTGACAACAGCAGTGAGAGCGTGAGAGAGCTCCTCATCCCCTGCCAAGCCTGCTCACACCCCAGCGAGGGAATCTGCATCCCCCGGGGGATTCCTGCGGGATCCTCTCCCTGACTCAGCTCCCGGGCTGTCCCAGCCTGGCCGGGGTGTCCCGCAGCACCACCATCCTGGTGGCCTACCTGATGACAGTGACAGAGCTGGGCTGGGAGAGCTGCCTGGCTGCCACCAAGGCCGTGCGCTCCTACGTCAGCCCCAACGCCGGGTTCCAGCAGCAGCTGCAGGAATACCAGAGCACCCTGCTCCAGGAGGTGAGCAGGACCTTTTGGAGGGGTTTGCAACCAGGCACGGCTCCTTTGCATGCAGCTCTCTGCACAGCCAGCTGTTTGCCCCAGCTGGATTTGGGGAATGTCATTTGTCACCTGAGGATTTGGGGGTTTGCATGCAAAAAGCAAAAAGAAGATGAAAAAAAAAAGAAAAAACGGAGTGCCTTGATGTTATGTGACTGCACTTTAAAAAGTTCCTAAAAACCCTAAACTTGTTTTCTCGAGTTGGGATGCAGCGGGAGGGATGGGAGAGCAGTTTGTCCCTTGGGAACCTCAGGAAGGAGCTGGGCCAGTTCCCGGGAATGCAGCACGGAGAGGGGGAGTGGAGGGGGAGGAAGGCTCTTGTGGGGAATTTCGGGATGTCTGGGCACGCTTGGATCTGCCAGGCTCCCTCTGCCAGCAAGGTCGCTGCTCTCAGAGGCAGGTGACAGGCCAGGAGCAGGTGTGGGTGGAGAAATCTCCTATTTCCTCCCCAAAACGAGGCGGAGCAGCAGGTTTTGGGAGAGCAGAAGCTCAGGCTGGATGCGTTCCCAGCCCGTGCAGGGGAGGGAGGATGGAGCAGAGCCGAGCTGGATTCCAGCAGCTGGGAGAGCGCTTAGTGCAAGGATCAGAGCTGCACTTTTGACCTGGGAAGCCTTCGAAAGCAGAGGGAAAGGCCTTGAAAGACCTTAAAAAGCCAAGGAAAAGGCTTTTAAAAGCACAGCTCCCACCTGGCTCTCGGGCTGCCTCCAGCCTCCCGCTCTGGACTGTGCTCCTTCACTCATCCCTGGGCTCCCAAACTTCCCGTGGGACACTCAGGGGGAAAAGCCTCAATCCTTGGTGGTTCAAACCTGTGAGGAGCAGCTTGGACCTTCAGGGGACCTCCTGGGGCTGTGGTGCCTCAGTTTCCTTCATCTCAGGGAGCCCAGCTGGGAGGAGGGAATGGGGAAGATGCTCCAGCCCCACTGCTGGGCCATGCAGTGAAAGGTTGCCCTTTCTGCAAGGAAAGGGTGGCCCTGGACAAGATGTGTACGAGGGATGTCACAGCTCCTGTCACCCCAAAACTCGGTGCCATCCCTGGAGGCAGAGCCCCCCATCCCCTGCAATGGCCCCGTGGCAAACAGGACCCTGTGGTCCCTCTGAGCCCTTGGAGGGGATTCCTGTCCTCACAGGAAGGAGCAGGGACAGCCTGTGACACTGGCCCAAAGGCCAGCCCCGTCCCCAACCCCAAGTTCCCTTCCGTGGCTGCTGTCACATGAGGGATGTGGCTCTGCTGGCAGAAACGCCCCTGCAGGAGGGTGGAAAATGCTCCAAGGGATTACAAAACACCCCCGAGGTGCTGGAGATTCCCTGCGGGCCTTCCCCTGGCTGGGCCAGCTCTCCCCAGCCCAGCACAGACCCTGACGTGGGGTTTGTTCTGCCCTCCCTCCATCCCAGTTATTCCTCCTGCTCCCAAAATCCACCCTGGGGTTTGTTCTGCCCTCCCTCCATCCCAGTTATTCCTCCTGCTCCCAAAATCCACCCTGGGCTCAATTTCCTCCACAATTTCCTCCCTTTCCCTTTGAAGCTGCTTTTCCCTCACCTCACAGTTTTGCCAGTGGCTTTGCAAGCCTTTCCCTGAGCCACCCAAGGCACAGCCAAGGGTGGAGGTGCTTGGATGTGTTTTCCTGTCCGTGGGATTTAGCAAGAGCTGCCTTTTCTTTGAAACTCCCACCCATGTTCCCTGTGATGTCAGCAGTGGGCAGGGAAAGGCCCTCGTGGGTGGAAAGCCTCAATCCTTGGTGGTTCAAACCTGTGAGGAACAGCTTGGACCTTCTGGGGACCTCCTGGGGCTGTGGTGCCTCAGTTTCCTTCATCTCAGGGAGCCCAGCTGGGAGGAGGGAATGGGGAAGATGCTCCAGTCCCACTGCTGGGCCATGCAGCTGTGGTTTCAAGCTGGCAAATGGGGCTTCTCTGGGCTGGAGGGATAAAGAAGGAAGGAAGGGACCAAGGGCAGCAGCAGGACGATGGGTAAGGTTAGAAAAGGAAGTCAGCAGGCACAGACAGGACAGCGTGGATGTCACAGAGGGCACAGATGGGCATTCTGGTGACAGACCTGTCCCCTGTGGTGCTGGCACACCATGGCCAGGCTGCCTTTTGCCCCCTGCTGCCATCCCAGATGGGCTGGGTGCTCCTGGCCTGGGAGGAGGAGGAGGAGGAGGAGGAGGAGCAGCAGCAGCAGCAGCAGCAGCAGCAGGGCAGTGTGTTGGTGCTCAGCACTGGAGGAAATGGTCTGGAACCACTTCTTGCTCTGGCTTTAAGAGGAAATGCCTGGCANCATAGAAGGGATGCTCCCCCCATGAGATCCTGGCACGGATCTTGCCCCAAATCCTGCCCAGACCCTTTGGGTCTCACTTCCCAGGGGTTGTTTTTTGGCAAGGAATGCAGCTCTGGCTCTCAGGACCAGGGATCTCCCTGCTGGCAATTGTGTAACAGCCCTGCTGAGTCCTGCTGTGGGAGGGAGTGGATTTGGGAAATCCAGACATTCCCAGTGGAAATCCCCCCTGCCCTAGCTGATTTTCCCTGGCTGCAGGAGAGGGGGATACCACCAGGGTCAGTCTAAAATTTTTTTTCCCTTTTTTTCCCTGCCAGCACTGGCTCATCCAGTGCTGGCAGGACAGTGTGGAGTTGCCAATCCCAAACTTTTTCTGGGAACTCGGTGGCTCCTGCCCATTCTGGAGGCCAAATCCACAGGGAGGGCACCTCACCCTGGGGGTGCCAAGGCTGGGCAGCTCATGGCAGCTGCTTCCCTCTCCCCCTGGATCCCCTGGCTGCATCCCATCCCTGTCCCTGTGCTGCCCCATCCCAGGGCTCCAATGCTCGCTCCCTCTCCTCACCCTCAGGTGCCCTCCATCCTTTCCTCGAGCTGTTTGGTGTTGCTGGCTGTGCTCCTACCACTCATCCCAGTGATTCCTTGCTGGAGCAGCTGCTTCCCCGCTCCTCTGGGGGATGGCAGAGCCCTGGCTGCTCCCTGGGAGCCCGGGGCAGCTGGAATGGTGAATCCTGGCAGAGCTGCCCCTTTCCTGCCCACGCTCCTCTGTGCTGCAATTTGGGACTGTCTGGCTGTTTCCTCATCCCAGCAGTAACGGGAACAGTTTCTCTGGATCATCCCTTGCTTCCAGGCCTCAGCCTGCTGCCAGCTGGCCCCTGGCCACCAGGATGCTCCTGCCTCTGGAATAATCGGGATCAGTGGGATGGGAGGTTCCCCACAGCCTCCCGGTGGAGAGCGAGGTGCTCTGACAGCAAACCTGCCCCACCTTGCAAGGGCCAACCCTGCTTGTGGGGAAAACAAAAAGCTTTGGGAAGCATTCCTTACGGGAATTCAGGCACACCAGGAACAGCAGCAGCTTCTTGGCAAGGAGAAATAAATAAAGCTGCAGTCCCAGCTGCAGCCAGTGTGGGAAGCTGAGGGTGCTGCCAGCTCTGTGCCGGGCTGGGGATGTGGGGAGTGCTGGGATGAGGGGATCCACTGCATCTGTGGGGTGCTGAGAGCGAGCTCCTTTGGGATTGGGACCTTCCTGCATGCTGGGTGTGCCCGGGGATCCCAGGGATGCAGCAGGAATTGCTTTGCTCGCTGCTTTCCACCGGAGCTGCCGCAGCCCTGCCCTCTCTCTCTCTGGGGTGTCTCAGATTTTCAGGTCACCCTGAGAGCCCCTTCTGGCTTTTTCCTGGCAGTACCGCGCCTGGATCCGCCGGGATTACGGCAGGAACCCCTTCCAGGACGAGGAGGAGCTGCAGCGCTTGCTGGGCCAGCAGCAGCTGGGGGGCAGGGATTGCTCCTGGCCCCGCTGCCCAGCTCCCACCTTCCCTCCTCCCTGCCACGCAGGTGGCACCGCTGGTGGCAGCAGATGGATGAACAGATAAGCAGCCAGGCTGTTCCCGGGCAGGTGTTGGCCCTGAGGCTTGGAAAACTCAGTTTTCCCTCTGCCAAGCACCTCCAGGGATTCCTGGCTTGAGCACAAAGCTGCCAGCACCAGCGTGGGCTCCAGGGTTGGAGCAGGGGGACAGGACTGCCACACCCCCCTGTCAGCTGCCAGCTCCAGTGAATGGGTGACAGTGTCCTGCTCTGTCCCATTCCCCTATTCCCAATGGATTACAGCCAGTTTTCCACCCTCAGAGCAGCGGCCAGCCCTGTCCCTCTCTCCTCATGACGATATCTTGGCTGGCAGGGCAGGAAAGGTGCTGCAGACCTTGGGAATCCAGGGTGGGATGAGATGGAGAGAGGCCACCTTGTCCTCTGCTTCCCTGAGGAAGGAGGGATGAATCCCGGGATGTGGGGGTGCTGCTGAGCCTCAGCTGGCACCCAGTGGGGTGGGGAGAGGGCCTGGAGGTGTTTTGGGGCTGCCCCTCGCTGTGCATGGAGTTTCCCAGTCCAGGCTGTCCTTGGCAGGAGAATATCTGGCATTTTCCTTATCCCAAGCCCAGGGAGGGGGGAATCCAGCAGTGCCTGTCCCACTGCCTCCATCCCTGGAGCCAGAGTGGGTTTGGCTTTTCCCTGAGCCCCATCTGAACGTCCCTGCTTGCCAAAGAAGCCAAAAGCTTGGTTGGATTCCCTCAACCCATGGACCAATTTAGCTCTGTCCCTCTCCAAAAGCCTTTCTAATACCTAAAACCCGTGGCCATGGCCAGTTTTTCATCCCAAACTCGGATTGTGTTTTTCCAGAGCTTTCTTTGGCAGGAGTCCCCCCCATCTGCCTTACAAGGGGGGGGTCCCATCCCATGGATTCAGCTCTTCTACATGGAAACCTTCAGCCCTTCTGTGCCATCTCAGCCTTTTCCTATAAACACCCTGTTTGTCCACTCAAAAAATGTCTGTTCTGAAGTTCCTTCTAAGAAAAAAGGGATTAAAAGCATTTCTAGGAATTCCCTTGATGAAGATTTTTGGGTACTCATCGTATGACAGCACCAGGGGTGACTCACCCAGCTGCTAATAAAGAAGAGAGTGATTAAAATCCTGAGGGTGCCTGGACTTGATTTGTTCCTGGTGGGAATACAGAGATGGACTGAAATGACAGCCCTGCTTCCCACCTTCTTGATGAGAACCACCAGCAAAACTAGAAGTTTTAAATATTCCGCGTTTAGCCATGATGTATAGAATTCCAGGGGGGAAAAAATGTTTTTTTCCCCCATTTATTTAGATGTAGAAAAGGGTCTCTGTGGCTTTTGTTCCACATGGAAGTAATGGGAAAGCAATTAATGAGATCAAGGATGTGGATGGAGTGGGCTGAAGGGAGGCTGAGCAATCAGCTCAGGGATCAATATTGGATTTAATGCCTCTGTTTTCATTTTAGGCAGCAGAAAAATGGAACTTGCACGCAGGAAGAGAAAAGAGAAGAAAGTGGGAGTTAATAGGAAGTCATCAGAGATGGGTGATAAGCAGAGATTAGATTTGCAGGAGGTGTGATAAGCTCCACAGCCCGCTGGCCCTGCCCCTCCCAGGGCTCAAACATTCCCAGGGAACCAAAGCAAAACCTGGGAAAACCCCCTGGATTTGGGGAATCACAGGGAATGCTTCCCCAGAGCAGCAGCACCCTCCATGCCTGGCAACCATGCCCCAAAAATCTCCTCCTAATCCAAATTTCCCTGGATTTGGGGGATATCCCAGGTGAATATATCTATTTTTCCATTCTGCCCTCCAGCAGCGGGACCTGAGGTGGCTTCAGGAATTCTGGGAGCTGGGAGGCAAACCCTGAACAGGTAGAACTGGGCTGATTTCCACTTTTTGGACATTGCCAAGAGCACCTCAAGCTTGGCTGCTGGGCTCTGCTGTCCCACACCAGCCTTCCCAAAATCCTGGTGCCTCTGGCACGGGGACAGTGGCTCTGCTGGACCGTGGCTGAGCTCCCCAGGAAATTGTTCCCAACACATTCCTGGCCCCGCTGGCGTGCTCATCTTCCCTTCCCAGCAGCAAACAGGGCTGTGGGGCATCTCCCAGCCTGTTTCAAGTGCCTGAAACCCCATCTGAATGGGGTTCATTTCTTATCCTCCCCACAGGGATCCTCCTCAGCCCAGGGAATTGGGATTTACCTTTCCAGGCTGCCTGTGAAGCTGGGGATGATGAAGTCTCCTTGCCCCATTGCAATGAATCTCCAGGCCTTTGGTTTCCAGAGGGGATGGAGAGTTTGCTTGAGTGCAGACCCTCTAAAATATCAGTTTGCCAGAATTTTAACAAAATAATGAGTTTTTTTACAGGAGGGTCTCTATCTAGTGGGGGAGGTGGTGATGCAAAGCCTCTGCAAAGCTTAAAACTGTATTTTTGGTCAGAAAAGAAAACTAATCCTCCTGACTGTATCTGATTGCAGAAGATGTTTTTGGCTCAGCCCAAATCTCCTGGGGGGGATCCAATGAGGATCAGTGGGGTGTTTAAAAACAAGGACCATTCCAGCCATTCTTTATTAGAAAAGACAGGAAAGGTTGTGCACCTCAGAGCGTTATTTTTATTAAACCATCTGTGCAGCTCCGTAGATTTCCCATTTCTCTGTATGACCCACTTGGGAGTAATTATGGTTTTCTTCCAAGAAATGTGTGTGTAATCTGGTAATCCCAAAAAAAACCCTGCTCTGAAGTCAGGCTGCAGATGGTCCTTTATGCTCTGGTGGCCCTGGCTGGGTTTGGCCGGGCTGGGGCACAGTCAGGACACCAAATCCAGACTGGGAACAGTGGGAACTGCTGGGGCAGGCAGGGAGGGAATGATCTGGGGCTGGGGTTGATCCAGAAAGGAACTGGGAACTGCCCAGTGGTGGAGTAAACTGGGACTGGGGAGGGACCAGGCTGGGACTGGAGAAAGTGGCCTGGGAGTGGGAATGGACTGAGCTGGGACTGGGGACACTGGTCTGAGACTGGGAAGGCTGATTTGGGGTTGGGGATAGAATGACCTGGGACTGGAGAGTGACCAGTCTGGGACTGGGGAGACTGATCTGGGACTGGGGAAAGTGAATTGGGACTGGGGAAACTGATCTGGGACTGGGGAGACTGATCTGGGACTGGGGAGACTGATCTGGGACTGGGGAGACTGAACTGGGACTGGGGAAACTCATCTGGGACTGGGGAAACTGATCTGGGACTGGGGAGACTGAACTGGGACTGGGGAAACTGATCTGGGACTGGGGAAACTCATCTGGGACTGGAGAGACTGAACTGGGACTGGGGAAACTGATCTGGGACTGGAGAGAGACTGGTCTGGGACTGGAGAAATTGATCTGGGACTGGGGAAAGTGAACTGGGACTGGGGAGACTGGTATTGGGTTAGACTGGTCTGGAACTGGGGCAGTTTATTCAGGGATACACTGATCATGGGCTGAGGATGGATTGGCTTTGGACTGGGGATACTGGTCTGAGACTGGGGATGGACTGATCTGGGAGTGATCTGGGACTGGGGACGTTGGTCTGGGACTGGGGATGGAGTGGCCTGGCACTGTTAATGGGCCACTCTGGGTCTGGGAAGACTGCTCGGGGACTGGGGAAACTGGGTTGGAACTGGGAATGGATTAATTTGGGCCTGGGAACGACGGGACCGGACGGCACCGAACCGGCCCGGGACAGAGCCGGGACAGACCCCGGACAGG
>VXAX01002221.1:350605-387687 GCA_013399835.1 Leptocoma aspasia | reverse complement strand
TTTTTTTTTTTTTTTCACTTTTTGCTTTAGGCCTGGGCTGTTTTCAAAGGCAAGTTCAAGGAAGGTGACAAAGCGGAGCCGGCCACGTGGAAGACGCGGCTGCGCTGCGCTCTCAACAAGAGCCCTGACTTTGAGGAGGTGACAGACAGGTCCCAGCTGGACATCTCCGAGCCCTACAAGGTCTATAGGATCGTGCCAGAGGAGGAGCAGAAGTGTGAGTCCCCCAGGAAAGGCCTGATCCCTGCTCTGGGTCCATCCTGTGACCACAGCCCTGCGCCTCACTCGGGCTCTTTGCTTGTCCTGCTTTGTCCCCCTGCGGTGACAGGGAGGGGAGGAGAAAGGCCAGCCTTGGTTTTTTTAACCCCTGAAACCCTTAGGAAATAGGGGACAGCTGCAGCCTCGTGGATGCTCCCATCCCACCTTCCCTGCCTGGGGGAGGGACACGAGCCCTCAGCCTTTTTTTCCTCCCAACCTTCCTCACATCCCTGTGAGGATGGTGGGGAGATGCAATAAATCCCTTTTCTGCAATCATTTTGCAGAGAGCTGCTCTGATGTGGCTCAGGTCACACTAACTGTAACTCTGTTTGTGGTTAGGGGAGCCTGTGTGCTTTGTCCTTTTTTTTTTTTAAGTTAAAAACTTGCAAAAAAAGAGAATGATTTTGCAGTCAGGAAATCTGCCTTTAGCATTTCTGTCCCCTCCAGCCTGTTCACACAGGAGCTGGGCTGCCACTATGCAAATGGCACTGCAGGTTCCCACCAGCAGCACCCCTGCACTGGGGTGGCTGGTGGGAAAAAGAGAAGCAGCAGCCCCAGTCTCTGGGGTGCTCAAAAAAACCCCCAAACCCTCTCCTCTTCTCCAACTCTGTCTCTGTAACCAGCCAGGCTTTTGATTTTTCTTGCTGCTGGTCCCTGTGCAAGGGGAAATGCGTTGTAAAGTGATTTTTGGCCCCAAAAAGCAGCTCTGGAGGGGCTGTGAGCCTCTCCACGGTGCTGTGACATGGCTCTGCTGTGGTTCCTGGTTTCATAACTTTCACTGGGTGAAAGGTTTCTAAAATCCTTCAAGATGAGCTGTGCTTGGCAAGTGTGGGTGTTCTCACTGCAGCCCCACCTCTCCTTCCAGGCAAAGCAGGGCTTGCCAACGGGAGCAGCCTGAATGATGTCACGGAGATGGACTGCAGCTCCTCTGCCATCGATGAGCTCATCAAAGAGGTGAGGCCTCACCTTGCCTGCAGCTGGAGGGCTTGGGTCAGGCTGTCTGGTAAAGCACTGCCTTCCCAAAATTCCCTCTGCAAAGCTGCAGTGTGGGGTTTGCAGCTGGTTCGGGTGAGCCAGCACCAGGACACCAGGTTCTGATGTTGGCTCCTGCCTTCCATGTGCATCCAGCTGGGAGAGACCTGTGGGGATGGGTGTGTCACAGCTCTGTGCCCCTTCTTGGCCTTGTCACACCTGGCTGCTTGCCCTCAGTAGCTCATGAGGGTCTTATTCAAATGCACAACCTGGGCAATGCCAGACTTGATCTTTCCAACCCCCAAAAATCAGCTGGTGTTGCCATCTGGACCCTCCCTGAGCGCTTCAGGTGCCTTGCTGGGGGCATCAAACCTTCTCTCATCCTGGTGTCTGCCGTCCCACAGCCCTCCTGTGTGGATGAATACCTGGGGATCATCAAGAGGAGCCCCTCACCCCCCCAGGAGACCTGCAGGAACCCCCCAATACCCGACTGGTGGGTGCAGCAGCCCAGCCCTGGTGAGCAGCCAACAGCTTGTGTGGTGTTTGGGAGATTTTTGGGGCAGGGAAAAATCTTCCTGTGCGGGGATATGGGGTGGGGAGCAGTTTATTTTATCTTCCTCATTAAGAATGTTTGAAGTACTCATTCAGAAGTCTAGCTGGGAGCTTTTTGCTGGCATTTCCTGTGTGGGAGCTGGGAAACCTGGGGCAGAAAATGAGGGAGCTGGTGGGGGGGGACTGGGGGATTGGGATTTGGGAGCTGGGAATGCAGGCTCAGCTTGGCTTTCTGTGCCCACAGCGTTGCCCCTGATGAATGGATACTCCAGCTACGAGCAGTATCACTCAGGTAAGGCACCTCACCTGGCCAGCAGGTGCCCCTCTCTGTTTTATGGTGGCAGGAGGTGGCTCTGACTCTGTCCCCCACCCTGAGGGAGGCTTTGCTTTGGGTTTAGGAGGGGCTGCACCCTCCTGATTATCCACATTTCCATGCTGGGATGAATCCTGCCTGGTGGCATGGGGGCAGAGAGCAGTTGCTTGGGATGCTGTGCTCAGCCAGCCTTTGGAATGGGGGGATCTGCCCATGGCATGGGGGGAGTGTGGAGCAAAGGCAGGAGGGAGAGGTTCAATGCATTTCATGGCCATAAACTAAACCACCAGAAGCTCCACCTCAACATGAGGAAAAACTTCCCCTGGAGGTTGTCAGAGCATTGGAACAGCTGCCCAAAGAGTTGTGGAACTTCCCTCTCTAGAGACATTCCAACCCCACCTGGATTTGTTCCTGTGTCACCTGCTCCAGGTGACCCTGCCTGGGCAGGGGGCTTGGGTGGTATCCAGAGGTCCCTTCCAACCCCAACCATTCCATAATCCTGTAATATTGAGAGCTCTCACTCGCTGGTCAGCCCTGGACCAGGCTGGGGGAGATGTCCCTCCACCAAGAGCCAGTCACTCCCAGGAAATTTGGGATTTGGGCAGCGAGGAACAGCTTTGTCCTTCCCTGATGAGACGTGCACGTCCATCACCTCCCAGGTTATTCCCAGATGGTGATCAGCTTCTACTACAGCGGGAGGCTGGTGGGCCACGTCAGCACCTCGTGCTCTGAGGGCTGCAGGATCTCCCTGGGGCAGCCCTCGGGCCATGGGGAGAAGCTCTACGCCCCTGATGCCCTGGAGCACGTCCGGTTCCCCTCGGCCGACGCCATCCAGAACGACCGCCAGAAACAGATCACCAGGAAGCTCTTTGGGCACCTGGAGAGGGGTGTCCTCCTGCACAGCAACAAGCAGGGCATCTTCATCAAGAGGCTCTGCCAGGGCAGGGTCTTCTGGAGTGGCAACACCGTGGCCTACAAGGACAGGCCCAACAAGCTGGACCGGGACGAGGTGGTGAAGATCTTTGACACCAACTTGTTCTTCCGAGGTTTGTAGGAGCCTCCTGGTTTTTTTTGGTGTTAGGGTTTCTGCTCTTTCCTGTGGGGAAATAAATCCCTGCGTTGGTTGGTTGAAGGTGATCAGCCAGCAGATGTGGTGGACAACCCTGGATGGCAGCAGTTTGGGGTTGGGAAAACTTGAGGAGGGGATGGGATAATAGGGATGGTCCCTATGACTCTGGCCAGAAACTCCCTGGAAAAGCTGAGGTAATTCAGGGATCCCAAAGCCTTGGGACAATGCACAAAGGGTTTCTGGAGCTTGAACCCAGCGTGAAACCCCCTTGGGCCTTGTGGTGGGGTTGAGAGGGTGGAGCCCTTTTTCCTTGCACCACTTTGTACCCCTCACTGCTGGGTTCCCAAGTGCTCTGGATGAGCAGGTGACACTACCAGACCTAGGAAGGAATAATGTGGTGTTTTGGGTCGTGTGGCAAATTCTAAAGTTGGAGCCTTTGCTTGAGCCCACAGCTTCCTTGCAGGGGTGTTTGATCCCAGGGATGTGTAACAAAGGCTGGCAGCCTCTGGAGGGCAAATTCCAAATTTTCCTCTGTCCTTGCAGACCTGCAGCAGTACTACAACAACCAGGGTCGCCTCCCAGACAGCAGAGTCATGCTGTGCTTCGGGGAGGAGTTCCCAGATGCGGTGCCACTGAGGTGTAAACTCATCCTTGTCCAGGTACAGGGGGCTGGGAGAAAAAGGGACCCAGACAAGTGGGAATTGTGCCAGCAGAGCTCCACCCCCATGAGCCACGGGGCATTTGGGTGCCTGGGTTGGGGGTGGAAGTGTGGTGCCTTTCCACAGGCTCCTGAGAGCTGTGGGCTGCTGATTATCAAACTCCTGGAGCTGGCTTTGCAAATGAAACTCCCTGTTGGCACAAGTTTTGTGAACTGCAGGGAAATCTTTCCCTCCTGATCCTGCGTTAGCACTGGGACTTTTGCCTTTTCCTGTGGGAAATGGGGAGGTAAATCCCTGGACTGGTGGGTTTAAGATTAGTCAGTGGTGTGGTCAAACAGCTGTGATTGGCAGCAGTGGGGCTGGGAAACCTTAGGAGGGGGAAGGAGGGGATGGGATGTGGGGTCAGTCCTCGTGGTTCTGGTCAGAAACTTCTCCTTGGAGAAGCTGCAGCAGCTGTAGGGTTAAAAAGGCTCAGGACAGGGGATTTCTGGAGCCTCTTGGGCCAACCAGACTGTGGCAGCAGGGACGTGACAGGGAGGGCACAGGGAGGGTGTAGCATCCCCTCCTGAGCAGGGACCCACCAGGTCTGTGAGGTCCTGTGGGGATTTTACAAGATCAGAGACTGGTCCTGTGCCTCCTGCACAGCTTCTGACCTTGTCACCTCTTGTTGTCTGGAGTGTCTGCCCCAGTGGATCACTCTGGATGTGCTGGGACATCCCCCAGGCTGTCCTTGCACCTCGATATCCCTGCTGGCAGGAGCTCCTGGGGCTGCTCCTTTATTCCTGGAGGTGCTTGTGGAGTCAGAGCTGCTGTCCTGGCAGGACCTGGCCCTGTGTGCCCCACCCCATCTCCACTGGACGGAGCAGTGCAAAGAAAAACGGAGCACCCAAAGAGGAGGATGCTCTTCACTCAATTTCTGCCCTTTTCCCTTTGTCCCAGGTGGAGCAGCTGTACCTGAGGCAGGTGGTGGACGAGGCTGGGAAGAGCTGCAGCTCCAGCCCCATGCTGCCCGTGGCTGAGGAGCCCCAGCACGACCAGGGCTACCGGATCTTCCAGGACATCTGCACGACGCGGCCGCTCTTCCGAGAGAACCAGCAGATCGCAGTCTGAGCCCTGCTCCCCTCACAGCCTGCTAGTCTGGTGTTATCCAGACCCAGATTAGTCCCATGAGTGCCTAAAATCCTTAAATCCTTTATTTTTTAATTGTTTGGAAAGTTAGGTTTTGTTCTTTGCTGTTTCCAGTGCAGAGTCTGTGTAAATCCAGCGGTGGAAGTTGCTGTGAGCAAATGGGTTGGATGTTCACTGTTTGTCCTGTAAACAATTGATGATAAAAGTGACTTTTCTAGTCCCAGGACTGTCTATAGCTCATGGCTAGGGGACAAGGGAGTATCCAAGCTGTGCAGGAAGGTCAGGGCTGGCTTTGCTTTGTGTTGCCTTTGTTAATGGCCAGCCAAGCAGAACCAAAAATCAACAGCTGGAACCACCTGCCCCGACAATCTGCAGCTCAGACCTTGCTGAGAGCAGCAGTTTGATAGGAGGTGACTCTTGGAAAAGCCTTAGAATGCTCAAATTTAGGACATTATATCCAGGAATCAGCTTTCCCCCTTCAAAAAGTCCTGCTGATGGAAGGCAGGGTGTGTGCTTCCCAAAGAGAACTCCTGAAATTCCTCTTTATTTTTGCTGTGAGATTTATGTGTTCCTCTTTCGTGCCAAAGTGGATTGAAATTTGGAAACAGATGCAGAGATTCTATGTGTAAATATTGAATATGAAAACTTTAGGAATCTTAATTTTTCCTGACCAGAGCCAGAGTTTATATAAATATATAGAGTTTTAATTTTTCAAGATTGCAGCGTAGTGTGAATAGCTTGGCTTCACCCTCCCAAACACACGTGTGGGGCTCTCCCAAGCGTGTCCAGGCAGCGTCATCCATGTGTAAATCCTCATTTTCACAGCCTCTGTGTGTGCCCCCAGCTCTGGGGAGCTGCTGGTGCCTCCCAAAGCAGGACTGCACATGTGTGCGTGCCACCAAAGCTGCCTATTTATTGTATGCCTGAGGTTTATTCTTTTTTTTTGGTAAATTTTTATATCTCCCTGCAATTAAAGCACTATATTTTTTATTTCTCTTGCAATGTGGTTTTTGGGTGCAATGAGTGGGGCCTCAGAGGTGATGGGGGGAGTCTGGGACCTCTGACTTGCCCCTAATTTGGTTTTACCTGTGGTGGGGTCTGTGTTAAGCCTCTGTCACCTCCTTCCTCTTCCAGAACTTCCTGGATTCATCTCCAGGCAGGAAAGAAATGAGTCAAAATGCTGTAATGCAGTGGAGGGAGGGCAATGGGATCACTTGGAGAGCCTTCATCCCAGGGAGGAGGAAGATCTGCCACAGCACTGAGCTGGGTGTGATGCTTCAAGGTCACGGGGTGGGGGCAGGTTTTTTATGGTTGTGTCCAAAAACTTCCTCTTTTCCTTTTCCTGTGGGAAATGGGAGCGTTTCCCCGCTGTCCTCTTGTGCTGTAATCCCAGCTGACAGCCAGGTGCCTCCCTCATTCCCTGCTACCCCTTCAGGGGGAGGGGAACTGGAAAGAAAAGCCTTGTGGATTGAGAACAGTTTAATATCTGGAAGAAATTCTTTATTTGGGAAGAAGTTCTTCCCTGTGAAGGAGGTGAGGCCCTGGCACAAGTTGCCCAGAGAAGCTGTGGCTGCCCCATCCCTGGGAATACTCAAGGCAAGGTTTGATGGTGCTTGGAGTAACCTGGGACAGTGGAAGGTGTTCCCTGCCCTTGGGAGGGGGTGGAATGTGGTGAGTTTTAAGCTCCCTTCCAATGCAAACCATTCAGGGATTCCAATTATAAAAACATAAATTATAGTTGTTGAAAAGGAAAGAGGGATAAAAGCAAAGTAAGTGATGCATAATACAATGGCTCATCCCTACTGAGATGAAAATGAACTCTATCCCAGCAGAAGCCAGGACACTTCTCCATCCAGATTTCTCAGGGTTCTGGTCTGGGACCTGAGATGGTCTGCCCTGAGATGGGAGAACCAGCTTGAACTTTGTGATCAAACACGAGGATTGAGGGAATCCCTCCATCCTTGCCCCGGCCCTGTTGGTGGGATGCTCGTGGTCCTGCCCGTGCCCTTGTGCACATCCTCTGCAGACATTGCAGCACTTGGATTTGCTGCTTGTGAGAAGAGCTGCCTGCACACCATGATTTTTTTTAGGATGCACCAAGATCCTAAAGGCAAAGGAGACCCCAACTCCTGTAATCCTATGGGATGCTGTGCCCTTAAGGTGGGGCCAGCACCTGCAGGTGCACTGTGAGCACTGCTCAGCCTTTCCCTGCTCTTCCTGAGGATCCCACAGGCTTGAACCCTGCTCCAGCAGGGTTAAAGCCTGTGGGATTCTCAGGAAGGTTCCTCAGAGGGTGAGGAAGCTTCACCTCCCTGGCAGGCTGTACCTGCTGTGCTGGAACAACACGTGCTGGGCTGGAGCCTGGCACACCAGAAACCCCACTGGTGGTTTCCCCAGATGTGCAGGGCCAAGTCCTTCCTCAGCAACCAGCACCTTGTGCTCGCCTGGAGCCACCTGCTCCCACCCAGGCCTCTTTCAATTTCCACCCCAGACCGCGGAAGAGCCGTGGGGAGCTGAGGTGCCTTGTGCTGCACTGGTTATTTTTGGTGGTGTCAGCGTGTCTCAGAGCCCCCAGCTCAGTTTGGGACCTTACCCAGCACCATGGCTTCCTTCCCAAAGAGAGTCCAAGAGGAAATACCTGGTGGGTGAGGAGGGACTGGGATGCAAGAAGGGTAATGGGGTGGGCACGTGATTGTGGGCAGTTTTAGCTCAGGTAGGGCTTGCAGAAGTGTTGGACTTAGGTTTAATGCTTGGGTTTAGGCCTAAACTGGATTTCCACATCCTTCAATCCATCATGAGGCAGCCTCCGAGGCTGGTATTCCAGAAGGGATTCCAGGGGAAGCGCGTTGATTTCACACAGGGGCGCTCTGGCCCAGAGTCACCGTGAGTTTTGTGAGATTCCAGAAGGAATTCCTGCACATCTCTCACTTCTCGTGCCAGCCAGGCAGGGATGGCACTGCCATCCCCATCTGGGAAGCTGGTGGGGTCTGGAAGAGCCCCAGTCCTGAGGCAGTGCCTGCATCCTGGGCACCCATCCCTGCACCTTGCCCAGCCCTGGGCAGCTCCAGGGAGCTGCTGGTGCAGCTGTGCCCTGTCTTGGTGGTTTTGGCTGACTGGTGACTCAAATACTTTCGTTGGTTTCTGTTCATTTGGGTTCCTCTCTGTCACCTCCCTGAAGTGAAACCTCAGTGCTGGTGTTGGCTCCTCTCTGTCAGTGGCTTGTCTGCTGGCAAGTCCCAAAAGTGGCCCAGGTTTTTGGCCGAGGACACTGTCCCCAAACCCTGGGGGTGATTTATCCCCTGCATCCCTTCCACTGAGTGATCCTCCTGATGTAGCAGGATAGTGGAGCATAAATGAGGTGCTCAGGCTGCTCTTCCCAAAAATTCTTGCTGCTTTTTTTGGTGTTTTCCCACAGCTGGAGTCAGAGCAGCACCATTAAACTCCTGTTAGATGTCAAGATATCTCCTTGCTTCCCAGGAGGGCCTGTGGGAATGGGAAGGGAATTTCTGGGAGTTGCCCAGGCTGAGCTCCTGCCTTCAGGAGCAGAAGGTTCCACATGGGAAGGAGAGCAGGGCTTGGTTTCCACGAAGGAAACCTCGACTTGCAGGACATACAGGGTTCCCTCAAGAATATTTGGGAAGGGGCCAAATCCTTGTGACATCTGGCAGAGAAGGGAGCAACTAGGGCAGGAAATTTGGGGGAATTTTTTGAGGTTTTCCAACCTAAAGGTGTCTACTCCATGGTGGGCACGGGAACATTTTGATTTCCGGGTGCTTCAAAGGATGTGGTCAACATTGCAGCCCCTTGGTGTTTTGTTCACCGACTCAGGGATGTGATTTGGGTTCAAAGCCAACCTTTCTCCTGAGATTTCTGGCTGGAAGGCAGCTGGGCCTCTGGGAAGCATTTTCCTTGGGAGAAAATGAGCTGGGTTATATCCTGGGTTGTGTTAATCTTGTTCATCACGTGTTTCTGGACATTCCCCTCACCAAATGCCAAAAATGCTGCTGGAGGTGGCTTGAGGAGAAGAATTCAGTGTCCGTGAGGACAACAAGTGTCCACCCACCCCTCCCACATGCCTGAACCCTGGTGTGAGGAGTCACCTAGTGCCAAATCTGTGCCAAGAACAAGTTTGGTGGGCTGGGGAGGAGGAAGGTGAGGTTTGTCCCAGCTAAATCCTGAGATTTACCCCAACTCAACCTGGAGAAAGAGGAAAAGCTCTGCAACCACAAGTCAGTGGCAGGTCCCAGCTCACAGTTGAACTGCTCGGGAATCCAAGAGCCACCAGCTCCAGCTGCTTCCTCCAACCTGCCCCCGCTTGGCACCGGCCCCCCCAGGCGCCTCTCGAGGCGTTAGAAAACAAACAGTCACTTTTTATTTCTAGACACCAGGCTCTCCAACTGGTTTGATTGCTCAATGGCCCCTGTTTCAGCACAGCAGCCTGGCCAGAGAGAGCTTCTCCGGGCTCTTCCTGCCAGCGTGTTGTAATACAGGAGCAGCCCCCTCCTGAGGGGCAGGATGCCTCCTTGGGAAGGCAGGAGAGCTGCATGGAGGCTCCTGCCTCCTTTTCCAAAGGGATTTCTACCCCCTTGGGTGGTTTTATGGCCAAAGATGATGATTTGTGGTGGAAACCTGGCAGGAAAACCCATCCAGAGTTGACTTTGGTGGGTCTCAAGGGCCTTGCCCTGTTTTGTGACTGTTTTTTTGACATGGTTTCATGTGACACTTCTCAATTGTCTTTTGGTTTGGGTGGATGGTGGGACTTGGTTCAAGGGCCAAACCATGAGGTCAGAGCTGTGGAGGCAACACAAGGATGGGCCAAAGCCACATCCTCAGCTCTGAGCATCTCAGCTCCATCAAAAGAAGGAAGAGGAGGTGGTGGGAAGAGCTGAGGGTGAGGAGGCTGAAGCTGCAGGATTTCCTCAAGCTGGACTTGGCTGCAGGAAGGTCTCGTGCAGGGGAAAGGAGATCCCCAAACCCCAGAAAATGTGACAGCCACTTAATTTTCAGGATCAGCTTTTGACAGATGCCCTGTCCCTCTGCAGGTCTTTGCCTGAGCACCAGACACCAGGTGGTGAAACCAGCCTCCACCCAAGGCACAGCAGCAAAGATAACACAGGACGAGGAGAAACACGGCCCTGTTTGTTCAGAACTTTGGGTTTGTTATGAGACCAAGCCCAGGCTGAAATCCTCTCCCCTCCCCCTCAGTCTGCATGTGCTTAGGGGCTGTGTCCTGTTCTGACATATTTTTATTGCAGGTGATTTGTTTGTGATAACGAAACACTCGGGTGCACCGAGGAGCCATAAAAATCAGTCAGAGCTTTTTGTGTGGGTCTGAGTGACCCAGAGCCACCAGGCAATCTGGGCCACTGCTGGTCCTCTTTAGAAGGATTTGGTCTCAGCCCTAAAATGGAAATGGGAAGAAGCAAAAGGGCATTTCAGGCCATTGCACAAGGAGGTCTTTGCAATGTGATGGTTCAAAAAATACTCCAAGCTGGAGAAATATTCCTTTTCCTTCTTTTTCACCCCAATGTGTGAATGTAGTCGGGTGTTCAGAAGAGTTGCTCCAGCTCTTGCTGAGAGAATAATTCACATGGGTTATGTAAAACCTCCTTACTCTGTGCTGGGTGTTTTTTTGAGAAATGCAAATCATAGAAACGTGGAAGGATTTGGGTTGGAAGGGACCTTAAAGCTTGTCTCATTCCAACCTCTCCCTAGAAGTTGGAATACCTTCCACTGGACCAGGCTGCTCAAAACCCCAAAAGAATAACAAGATTTTTAGCCTTTGGAGCAATGATATAAATTTCCAGCATCCCGTGGTTCCTGCTTTTTCTTCTGTTGGGCTTCAGAGGGAGGACTGAGGGATGTGGAAGCAACAGTGGTTTGAAACAAGTGATTCCCTGCCTGTGTCTTTCTGTTCTGTATTTGAGAAGTAACCACTTCTCCCCGAGATAAATCTGGCTCATGGACAGGTCTGCAGGGTGCACAAGGCAGGTTGGTCTTCCCAGGGATCACAGCTAGAAAATGGCAAGAGGGATAATTTTTGGGGAATGTTTGTACACCTCTGCCCCAGAAATACAGTCTGGTTTTGTTTTGGAGGAGGGTCTGGACACCTCTTTTGTAAAAATACCAAATATTTCAAATTTGCTGATTTGCTTTGCTGCTTCAACCCAAGTTTTCTCTGTTTGCTCCTAAATGCTCATAACCAATGTGACCTGCAGTCCTTCCTCGGGCAGATGGTGAGGTCTGAAGGAGACCTGGTCCAAGGAGAGATGGGAAGAGCCTGGAGAAGGGAAGAGACCACTTGCTTGCATTTAAGGCAAGGAAAGGAAAAATCAGCGAGAAATGTTCACTTGTGGTGGTGTCAGCAGCAAGGGCACAGAGAGCCTGGAGGGAGGAGGCTCGTGGTTGGGAGGGTGGGGAGGGCGGTCTGTGGGGTTCACCACCCAGCAGGAGATGGAAGAGGTGGGGGAAAGTGAGAGGTGGTGATGGTTGGAGGGAAGTTCATTGCTGATGCAGCTCAGGAAGTCGATGGAGAAGGGTGAACATCTGCCCTGCTCCTACACAACACCATCCAACAGACCCCTGGGAGGGGCAGGAGCAAGCGTGGCTGAGCTGAACCCCAAAACCAGTGGCTGAGGGAAACCTGGGCCATGGGTTGTGGCTGCAGCACGGAGGGTCAGAGCCCCCAGCACAGCCCTGCTCCATGGACATCTTCAACGCCCTCAACCCGCTCGTGGCTGTGGGGACCAACCCCTGTGGAGTGATGGCCAAGAGCTGGATGATGTGGGGATGGGGTCAGAAAGGAGAGAGGGGTTCCACCCCGTCGGGCAGGACACAGCAGCAGTCTCTCCTGGAAGAGGGGGAGTCTCCTGGTTCCTCCTGAGGAGCATCTCTGGTGTCTGCTCGATTCCTCTTTCCTGCCCACAGCCAGTGACGGTGCTGGCTCTCCTTTTGTGGGGCTGAGATCAGGCAGGAGACCGACTGTAGTATTGATAATTTCTGAATTTCCTACTGGGTTTCTGGATTTCCTGGCTGCAAGCTTGCTAAGGTTTTTTCCTGCCAAGGGAAAACTTCACTTTCCCAGCAGAGATTCTATAAACACATCTCTGAGCTGTGCTCCTGCTCAAGGCCACAGGTGTTGTTTTTCTGTTCTGCTCCCACAAACATAGAAATACAGTTTTCTTTATATTGGCTGGTCTTGGTTACCAGCCTATCAATTTAGTATTATAGGAGAAGTTCCACTGGTATAGCAGTAAGCCTTCTGAAATCATCTCAAGCCTTTGTAACAAGCTGCGAAAGAAGCAAGAACTTTAAGCCTTCTGACAATAAAGAACCTTTTTAGCCTTCTGATGATGGAGTCCTTGAATCACTGCTTGGGCTCGAACTGCAATAACCAACATCAGGCTGAAAGGGGGGGGAAAAAAACCCTGTACCCACCCTGTGTGGCTCTGCCCTCAGGGTGGATGTGGGAAACTCTCGGTCTCGACAAAAGTCTGGAAATTCTGGGGTAATTTTAACCTTGCTGTGGGTTGTGAGAAACTGAGGGGTTTTACAGCTTTGCTGTGCTGGGCACTCAAAGTCATGGGGTGCAACTCCCTCAGGAGAAACATTGAGTGCCAGCTGGAGAGGGCAGGATCAGTGCGAGCCCTCAGGACTGTGATCCCCTGGAATGTCCTTTCCCATCTTCTCAGGCTGAGGGCTGTGCCCTCTGATGAAATACAGAGCAGTGATGGCTCAGGGGAAGTCGGTTTTCAAGGAGGGCAATGGTTTGGGGTGTTTAGAAAAGGCACAATTTTTAAATCTTCCCCCATGAGATTTTCTGGGTGAAGCTTCTTGCTGTGAGGATGAGTCATGAAGCCAAGAGATGTCATTGCAGGAGGGTTTTGAGTACCAGGGAGGATTTTGTGTAGCAGACAGGTGTCTGGCCAGGCTGGTTGGCCAGCACCCATCCCATTTGGATGGCCTTTGGGCCATCTAGTTTGGACTAGATGACCTTCAATAATCCCTTCCATCCCAAATTATTTTACCTGGCCTGGAACTCTTCCTGCTGTGAGATTGAAACTGCAGAGGTGTTGATGTGAAAGCAAAACCTGGCCTTGGTTTTGCCTTGTTGAGAAATTATTCCGTATTTCTGGTAAAGTGACACCATCTTTCCGAGCTGCTGTAGGAAAAGGGGTCACTGTGTCATTTCTGGTCCTCTCTCCTAATTTTGGTTCTTCACAGAATCCCATAATCCCAGAAAGGTGTGGGTTGGAAGGCGTTTTAAAGCTCATTCAGTCCCACCCCCTGCCAGGGCAGGGACACCTTCCACTAGCCCAGGTTGCTCCAAGCCTTGTCCAACCTGGCCTTGGACACTTCCAGGGATGGGGCAGCCACATCTTGAAGAGTTTAAACACTGAGACACAACAGTGGAAAACTGAGGATTTCACCGTGATTTTAATGAACCTGGTGGAGTTTGTAGCAGCCTCTTTCTAAAGCGAGAAATGAAAGGAAGGCAATAAACTATGCTGGAGCCTCTGGAGCATTTTTGTACAGGAGCAGCAACCCCAGGTGCAGGAAAATCCTCACCTGTCCATGAAGGCTCATTTTCCAAAGGCTGAATACCCTGGGGCCGGTTCTCACCTTCCCCCACGGTGAATTTGTTCATCTCCAAACCAGCAGGAGCTGTTCAGGAGGAGCTGATTCATCACAACCCAGCCCTTGAGGCATCCTGCTCCTTATCAGCCCCGCAGGGCTCTGGGGAGAGCTGAGGCTGGAAAGGAGCCCGGTGAATTTAATAATTCACTCCTGATTTGTGTGGCCGTCACCGATGGACGCTGAGGTGCTGCCAGAGATGGAATCTGGTTTCAGGGCAGGGCCAGATCTTAAAATAGGAGGATGGGAATGAATGGTAACGTTTGTTTTCCCTTTTATTGGCGTGCTGTAAAGGTTCACCTCCAGCCTGAGCTGCCAGTTGAGCACCATGTGGTAACCCTGGGGTTCCAGGAACCAGGTCTGAGGTGGCCCACGGACCTGTGACCCCAATCTGAGCTGATTTAGCATACCTCTATTTCTTCTTGAGATAAGAAATAGTGGTGAGTTGATCATATCTCTCCCATTCCCTACTTTTCTGCTGTTTTAGCTATTTTATTAGGGTTTTTTTGGTCACAAGTGGAGGCTGGCAGAGTCAGAGCTGCTGCCCTGTGTGTTCAATCAGCTTTTCTCAGGCTGGATTTGGGACAGAGCCAATTCTCCCCAAAACCAGCATCTTTCCATCACATGCTTCAGCGTCTGCAGGTGTGATCATCTCATCTGGTTCTGAGATAGCTCCACTGCCTACAAAAGGCAAGTGCTTAAGCCTTGAAAATTCACAGAGCTGCAAAAAAAAGTTTCCCAACTCCTTTCCTCCAACGCCAAGAGCTGCTCTCAGTTTTGTACAGGCAAACCCTGGAGTTTCACTGAAACGAGCTGAAAAATGTCCTCCCCATCCTGTAACCCCTCTCCTTTTCCAGATATTTATTATGTGCTTGTGTTACAGCCTCCCCCTGAATCTGGAATTTAAGAGGAATTCTGGCTTGAGACCAAATTTTCAAAAGCAAGTAGAAAAGAAATTAAACTAATGAGCTGCAGTGCACAAAACCCATGCATACAGAAAAACAAAATTCACGAAATAAATATTTATTTTATTCTACTGAAGCTTCCTGAATAGTCAAGTAGGGCTTTTCCTGCTGGGAAGAGCCAGGATGAGATCCATTCCCTGAGACAAAACAAGCCTTGAGTTCAGACTCTGGCCTCTGCCGAGAACTAATTAATCTGCAGTGCTCTGCTCTTAGCGAGATCTCAGCTCCTGGGTTTCCCACCAAGCCCGGGGGTGCCCCTGCTTTAAAAATCAGAATTTCCCTGCAGAAATTCTGGCAGAAAGAGTGATGAGTGTCGGAGTGGGTGCAGGAGTGGCCTCGGGGCTCATTTACATCTCGGTGGTGAGAAGTGGGGCCTGAGCTGCTTTCCTGTCAGCTTGGCCCTAAAACCCCCTGTTGGTTTTGTGTCTCTCAGGGCTGGAGCAAGATCTTGAAGGGGGAAAAGCCCTGAGAGCTGCCAAACCTCTTTTCCTCGTGGGTGGGTTGGCTGGTGTCTTGTAATGGGGTTGAGCCTCTCCTTTGTCATCTCTATTCGTGGTGGCCTTGGCTCGTTAAACGTCTGGACCTGATGATCTTAGAGATCTTTTCTGACCTAAATGATTTTATTGCCATATTTGCTCCTCCCAGGAGGTATGCTCCATTCTTGGAAGCGCTGGATGGGGCTTGGTGCAAACAAAATTCTCCCAGAAAAATTCCCCAAGGTGTTTTGTGCAAGTCTTTGGACTTGAAGGAAATAAAAGTGCTTTGTGGGGGGGAGCTGGTGTTCCAGCCATGCTGGGAAATGGATTCCCTGGAATGCTGCAGGACCCCATGTCCCTGAAGCTCCAACTCGCTGGGTGTGGGTGCAGGAGCTGAGCTTGGGGACATTCATGTGGAAAGGGACGCGTTTAATAGAGTCCTTAATGGAGGAGCTTTTTTTGGCATCTCAAACTTTCCTTAACCAGTAAGTGCTGTGTCAGACAGGCTGCAGGGCTGGGGAGGAGGGTTTATTCTGCTATATTGAGTATGCCAGGGAATGAGAGAAGTCTATTTTTCCTGCTTTATTTCCTTTTTCCTGCGGTTATTGATGGACTCCTTGTCCCCTTTTTTCCCACCGTTTTTGGTGCAGGAGGTTGCAGGGTGGAATGGGACATTAATCCTTGTACTCCTTCCACGTCCTCGTATCTACCGTATCTTCCAAGGTGGAAGCCAGATCTGAGCATCTCTTCAGGGCAAAAGGGTGTTTTATAGGAATAAACACCAAAAAGAAAGAGTGAACCAGGTCAGAGACAAATCCAGGCCTCAGGGCGTTTGCAAAAGAGCTGGAAATCTCACAAGGCCGAGTCGGGCGCCTCATGAGATTTCTGATACTTCCCACTTCTGGCTGGGCCAGAAATACCACAAGAACAACGCTGCATCATCATTCTCAGCTCTGGCTCTGCTCTTCCCACACTCCCAGCAGGGATCAGCCTCCCAAACCTCCTCCAGGCTGAGGATCCGCAGGCCCCGGCTGCGGCACCGCCGAGCAGCGCCCAGCGCGGACGGCATCCGCCTTTTCCTTTCAGCCCCGTGTGTTGAGCAGGGAGATATTTTTGGTCCAGAAATCAAAATGACTCATTTTGTGGATGCCAAGAACTATTTCGGGCCGGGGCGTTGCGCCTCCACCGGCCGCGCTGCCCTGCTGATGCTGCCCGGGCATCTTCACCCAGGGCAGGTGGGTGCACGGAGGACATCGCACCCTCAGCCTCCAAATCCAGCTGGATCACAGAGCCTGGAGGCTGCCAGGGGTGTTGTGCAATCCCTCTGTTCACGTTTCAGCTCGGTCCTTACCCTTTCCGCCCTCTGGCCGGGTTTGTTATGCAGAGGAAGCTTCTAAGGAGCCCCGACAAACAGACAGGAAACCGAGTCTTTCGCTGCGCGGACACATTGTCTGCCCAGGGCTAAATTTGAACATAAAAAGACCTTATTTATTTCTTTTATTTATAAATCCTGAGCCGTGTGCTTTGAAGGCGAGCCCCGGTCGGGAAGGGTGCAGGAGAGGGTGAAGGGAAGGGCAGCGGGCACGGTGTGGAGCAAAGTTCAGCTCTGGTGTGTGGGGTGGGATCAGGGATGCTCCATGCCATCCAGCCCTTGGATGCTCCATGCTATGACCTGGAGTGATGTCCAGGTGGAAACAGCCAGCTGAGATGGTGGGGCTTGAATGGGACAGCTCTGCGGGACCAGTTTTGGGGTGGAGACTCCACTCAGGAGCTCAAGGGTCTCACCTGTGTGGATGATGGTGAAGATGGTGCTGGGATCCAGCCTACATTGCCTGGCTGAGGCTGAAATCCTGGGTGGCTCAATGTCCCCACAGAGGTTGGGTGATGAGGGATTAATATCCAGGACTGGATTCCTGGAAGTGTTTAAAGCCAGGTTGGATGGGGCTTGGAGCCATCTTGGATAGTGGAAGCTGTCCCTGCCCATGGCAGGGGTTGGAATGAGATGATCTTTAAGGTCCCTTCCAACCCAAACCATTCTAAGATTCCATGATCAGCAAGGTCAGGTGGCCACTCCATGTCCACACCTGGAGTCACCACCACCGGCCTTGGCCACCACGTCTGGAGAAGCTGCTCATGTCCCCAGCAGCATCAGAGCTGCCTCCACCAACCCATGGGCTCCTGGTCCCACCAGTCCCCAGGGACCCTGGTGAGACCATCAGAGAAACCAGAGGCTCCTTTGGAGATGTTTTTTGTTTAATTTTCCATGTACCAGTGGGTATTTCCAGGCAAAGGTAGTGTGAGAGAGGCAGGCAGATCTCGGTCACCGCAGCAGACTTAGAAAAGTGAAAACACGAAGTCGAAAGCTGAGCAACCTGCAGCAACTTCCCAAATCCCACCTGAAATTTAGCAAAAGGCACAAGGAAAGTAAAAGTTCCAGCGCTGCTTTTTTTGGGGTGGTGGTTTCTTTTTTAATGTTGTTGTTGCTCTTGGAGAAACATCACCCTTTATTCTGAGAAAAGGGAAGCGCTGGGGCCGTGGCTTCTGGGGAGTTGTGGATCTGCCCCTCATGAGAGCAAAATCGGGGTGAACTCCAGCAGCCAGGGTTGCACCAGGGCTTGGGCAATTCAACAGCGATGCTGAGGCTCCTGTGGCAGAGCCAGGAGCTGCAGGAGGAGATACAGGGGTGACACAGAAGAGGAGAAACCTCTTGTCCTCTCTCTCTGCCCCATTAGGAGCACGGATGGGTTTGGGCATGGAGCTGCTCTGTCTCTCCCCTCCTGCTGGTGAGGTTGGGCTCAGCTGCACCAAAACCCACTGGTCACAGCCACCTTTTTCTTTATTTAACCCTCCCTGACCCCAGGATTGAGGAGCCACTTCCACATTTGCTGCTGGCCACGGCCAAAAAGCCCTTGGAGCTGTTTCTGCTCCTCCTGCCTGGCCTGTCTCGCTCGCAGATGCTCAAACCACACGTTCCTTCACCCAGCCTGGCCCATCACAGATGGACACAGCTAAAAACACCCCAAAATAACTGGGCCTGGCCACAGGAGTGCTGCGAGGGTCTCCCAGCCAGAGCAGCTGGGGCTGAGAGGACAGGCTAAAAATAGGGGTGTGGTGCAAGTTTCTGAAGATCCCAAAGCGTGAGGTGAAACTCGGTCTGGGTTAACTGAAAAGCTGAGGGTATCTTCGGGGTTATTTCTGCTTGTGGGGGGCTGAGCAGGAGAAATGGGGGAGCCCTCTTGGGCAGGGGTTTAGTGGGATCTCCCCATCACCTCTGGGCATCGCCTGTGTTTGCTTTGTGGGGTCACCACCCTCGCCGGGAGCTCCGTTCTGGGGCCCAAAGGTGCTAAAGCTGTGCTTTAGTTTTTTTGATTTTTTTTTTTTTTGGGAGAAATCTGCAGGTTTGGCACCTTTGCCAAAACAGAAGGTCCAGCCCAGCACTCCAGTGTAGCTGCACACTCCAGCTGAGCCCCATCCTGCCCTAACCCTCCATCCTCACACAAGGACAGCAGCTGGAGCATGAAAATCTCTCTTTGATGTTTCCATCCCTGACCCACAAGCTGAGGACACGCCTGGAATTGTGTGTGGCTCCATTTGGGACCCCTCTATTCCCCAGCAAGCCCAGGGGAATCCATCCCATCCCCGTCCCCCCCCACCTTGCACAACCCGCCGGGTCCTTCTCCTTCTCCTTCCTCAGCCTGGCTGAAATCAGAGCTGTTATTTCAAAGAGAAGCTTGTGATTTATCACTGTAATCTCAACCACAAGTTGAGCTGGCAGGAGTTAGGGCAGCCACGAGGAATAACAGAGGTGTTGGCCATTCATTTCAGCATCCTCTGCTCTCTTGAGGTTTTCATTTCTTCTGTACGACAGCAGGGAAATACGAGCTTCTCACAGGAAGAGGAGAAAATGGAAAGGGAAAAAAGAATTGCCCAGGATTTGTGCCGAAGTAGCTCAAAATGGGGCTGTTTCTTTGCATTGTGGTTTTTAAAAAATCAGCTTTTTTGAGCTTTAAAACCTGTGGTCATTGCAGCAACCAGAGGAGCCAGCCCTGCCTGGTGAATTGGGACACCCTGGGATGGTGCTGCTGGTCCAAGGGCAGAGCTGAGTGGGGGTTTCTCCTTATTTTCCCCATTTTTCCCTTCTCCATAAGTCACTTTTACAGCTCCCAGCAGCCAGCCTGGCAAGCACAGCTTTGCAGGGATGTTAATGAGTCTTTAAATCAAAGGTTTGTGGTGGCCAAAGCAAACCTGGTGTCTCCTTCTAGAAAGGGGCTGCACAGAGAACTCCCAAACACCGCCTGCCTGTGAAGGAACAGCATTTTCATCTTTGTTATTTCACTTTTTCCTAATTTAAATCTGGTTTTACACTTTATTTAAGGCTTTCAATCCTATTTCCCCCACTTTTGAATGGACCTGGAAGCTGATTTTTTGCAAAATATCAGTGAGATGCACATCATCTTATGAAATTTCAAACCCTGGAGAGTCACTAAACCTGCCAAATTTCCCAATTTTCTCAACACTTCAGCTCTTTGCATCCAATATTCCCAGCTCCTGGTGTGCTCAGGAGAAATCCATCAATTTTTTATGCCTTTTCTGTGTTTTACAGAAGAAAAGGCTGTTTTCTCCAGGCTGGCTGCAGACTGTGGGGGAGTCAGACAGATTTTAACCCACTCTGAGGAAATGACAAAGCATTAACTCCCCTGCAAGGCACTGAAATAGTTTTCATTAAAGCCAATCTTTGCAAGGAGTTGTTTTCCAAGCCAAAAACAAAAAAACAAAAAAAAACCCCAAAAAAACCCCAAAAAAAAGAGAGAGAAAAAAAACTTGTTCTTTCTTGGCCTTTCTGCTTTGCTAATCCACTTTGACATTTATTAGCAACTATTTATTTCCTTCCCTGTTGGCTGTTTATGGTGCAATTTTTCAACCAAATAGGCATTACTCAATAATAACCCCTGCAGAAAGGCAATTAGGAAACATGAAGGGGGTGGTTACAGAGATTGTGGGGCTTTTCCCAGCCCCAAAATCTCAATTTTTTGGCCCCAACAGAGCTGCTCAGGGCAGCAGGACCCTGCTAGGCTCTGGGATTGGAGCATCACAACCTCATCCCATCCTCATCCAGGGGTTTGTCCCTGCCCTTTGCAGCTTTTGCAAGGAGCCATGAGCTGCAAAGCCCAGATTTAGGAAGGCTCCACTTTCGTTGTCTCCTGGGTAATAAAATTCTTTCTTCCCTTTGGGTTTGGGTGATGAGGAAGGGCTGTAAAAAAAAACCAGGATTCCTGTTCCTTAATGAAAATGCTCGGTGCCCTAAGATGAGTTCCCATGAAGCTGCAAGGTAGTGCAAAACTGAAAAGAAAATTAAAAATATTTCAAAAACCGGCTCAGCCTTTGGGTGCAGCATCTCAGGAGCATTTCCCCATTCCACCCCTTTGTGGGGACAGCTCAGGGCAGGCCACCCACCCTCCAAAATCCCCCCTGAGCCACGGCTTTCTCAAGAAAAGGCTCCTTGCATGCGAGAAGCCACAGTGGGGAGGAAAAAAAAGCCGGATTTGAGTTGAAATCATGGAGCTGATAAGGAAATAAAGATTTTTTTCTGGCTGTGCCTTGCGCTGATCACCCCTCGATCTTCCTGGGGGTGCTGAGGCGAGTCAGGGCACGATGCTGGTGGGGTTTGGGGACATCCCTCGTGCCACCCAGGCGGGGATGGGTGACCAAAGCCCCCCCGGGCACGGCTGGGTGCTGGCAGGAACCACGCTAGAGAGGGGTGAGAGCACAGCGGGTGCTGCTCGAAGGTGGGGACAGCCCAGTCCTGGTTCTGCTTGGCTGGAGCTGCCACCCAAAATAATCAAACCTCACCCTCAGCATTTCTGCTGCTGAGGGAAACTTCATTTTCATTTTCCGACCGCTTTCCCGGCTGGGACGCAGGCGAGGTGGGGAGGGTGGGGGTGGTTTGGCACCAAGTGCCACTGAAATGCCACTTGGGTTGGCTCTGGGGTGGCTTTTGGCCAGGGAGGGTGGTCTGGGGTGAGGTGGGGAGGGGATGCAGCCAGAGCAGCACTGGGAGTGGGATAATAAACCATGGATTGGTTTGGGATGGGAGGGATCTTAAATCTCATCTCCTTCCACAGCCAGGGACACCTCCCACTGTCCCAGGCTGCTCCAAGCCCCGTCCAGCCTGGCCTTGGGCACTGCCAGGGGCAGCCACAGCTGCTCTGGGCACCCTGAGTGAGGGCCTCTCACCCTCCCAGGAAGGAATTCCTTCCCAACATCCCATCCATCCCTGCCCCCTCAGTGTGAGGCCATTCCCCCTTGCCTGTCACTGCAGCTCTTGCCCAAAGTCTCTCTCCACCTTTCCTGTGGGCTCCCTTCAGGCCACAGTTAAATCACCCTGAATCTTCTCTTTCCCAGGCAGAGCAGTCCCAGCTGTCCCATCTTTTCCTCACGGCAGAGCTGCTCCATCCCTCTGATCACCCTGGTGCCCATGGCCTCGCTTGGGTGGAGCATTGTGCTGCTCCCAACAAACCTGTGGGGCCACACATGGGTTGGGAAGGTGTCCTGGCCCATTTCCAACCCAAACCATTCCATAAATTACACACTACCTCCCTTCAGGCTGTGATAATTGTTAAATCATCCCCCCTCTAACCCATAAACCCTCCACAGACATCACCCGCTCCTCCAGACAAGAGTAAGCGCACCAATAACAAATCCAGAGGGTTTTCCCTCTATTTATATGGATCACAAGGCTTATGGACAGCCCCTCATGCATTCCTTGATGTTTGCCATGAATCCCACCTTCCCCAGCCAAACCCCTCCCTCCACTGAATATTTCATTGGTGCTTCCAGGGGCTAAAAACATTTCTCTTTGTGGATTCCTTTAAATTCCACCCCCAAAGCAACCCTCTGGATCATTGGAAGTGGGAATGTTTGTGCTGAGGGTTTTATAGGGAGCCTGGGAATTATTGTGCTGCGAACAAACTTTGCTCACGCCTTAACAAAATGCAAATATCCCAATTCCAGTGTTGCTACAGCACAGAGCTGAGATCACAGGGACTTGTTCAGGATGTTGATTTCTTTTTTAGCTGCTTATTCTTGGTATTTGCTTGGAAAAAAAAAGTGGGCTTCTGTTTGTAATAAATAGAGCAGCATGAAAAACATGACTTCTAAGCAAATCTCAGAAATTAGGAGCTTCAAATCCTTCATGGGGGGAAAAGATCTCGCTAGAAATAACAAGCACAGCTTGGGAAGTAAACAGTGGGAATATTCTGTCTGAACAGGAAGAATCCACAGCCATGGAGAACCATTAGAGTCAGTGTTAATTAGGGCTGATTGACTGAGAGCAGAGTCTGGCACGAGCCTGGCAGAGCTGCTGAAAGCCTGTGTTGAGTCACTGGGAAAACCACAGGCTGTTGTTAGAGAGAAAAAAAATTAACAAAAAATAAATACGAGAGCAGGTGCGACTTTCCATGGTCCTGAGTGATGGAGGAACCTGGAATTGGGCATCAACCCCAATTACTGGAGTTGGTGCCCCTGTTCTGCAGATCCAGCCCGTTTTGCACCCTCAGAGGTGATGGGGAATCCTCTCCTGGGAGATCCCATGGCTCTGCCAGGGATGTGAAGGCAAGACAGTGGCTCCAAGTCCTGAAAATCTGGGAAAGAGGGAATGGAGAATTCAATCCTCCATCCCTCCACAGGCAGAGCTCCCACGGTTGGATCCAGCCCTGCCTTAGAGAGAGCTTTTCTCTCCAGAGAAAGCTTTAGGGCTGTGGAAAATCACTTCCCCAAATCCTCACTGCTCTTTCACCACTGGAAGGTCCTGCAAAAACCAGGTGGGCACAACGTGTGTTACTGAGGGGAAATGTGGAGAAAGCAGAGGAAATCCCAGCGAGGGAGGGTTCTGGCAGCCTGGGAAGCAGCTCCCCAGGGCCTTTGGAATGTGCTTTCTGCAGCTCAGAGGACGGCAAGCCTCAGGGGCTCAGTGGAGAGCCCATTCCACTGGGAACCATCTCCCTGCCCCTTCCCTCCAAACCCTGAAACTTCTGATTTCGCTTTTCCACGATTTTCTTCTTGCTGCCACAAATTCCCACAGCTTTACCAACCCTGCTGTGACATCAGTGACAATCCCAGCTGGGGCTTCTGGTGCCTTCTGCAACACCAGGAGCAGATCTCCATCACCACCTCCCACAGCTCGATTAGGGGCTGGGAGATGGCAAAAAAACCCCTCCACCACCCCTTTGCTGTGGTTTTTTGGCACGGTTTGGGGCTGGTTTGGCTCTGTCCCTCCTCCCTGCACACCTTGATCCCCTTGCCCACGTGCTGCAGCCATAAATGTAACGGCACGGTCAGAGTCTCACATTATTGTTCATCCTGTTTTATGTAACAACCAGGTTTGCTCTTTTGTCTCGCCGACTGCTCCCTCCGGCAGAAATTGTGCTGTCAATTGATCCAGTTAATGCAGGAAGTTGTCACTGGCATGGAAAATTTCAAATATTCGATGGGATGGGCTGGTTTGCACCTCCTGGTTTGCAGGGCACGGATTTGGGTGGGATGCTCCACTGCCAAGTGTCTGCTCTGCTCTTTGGGGTTTTTTTCCCCCTAGAAAAATAGATTTTTGTCCTAAAATCCACTCGGTGCTCCTGGGAGCTACTGGGAGGCAAAGCGAATGGGATTCATTGCTGGCCACCAGCACTGGAAACCTTGGAAAAGACCTCCTAGTGCCCATCCAAGCCCAGCAGCTCCAAATGGAGCACTCGGGGGAATTGCTGCCCCAGAAGCATCCCAAGGAACTGCCTCATGGGCTGCTTAATCACCTGTTAATCACCTGTTTCCCAGCAAAGCTAGGACTGTCCTTGCTCTGGGTTTTAAAGCTCTCCCTGCCTGCCCGGTTCCCTGGGAGCAGGGACGTGGGTTTGGAGAACGCCCTCAAGAACCTGAAGTGATTCCTGGGGCTGTCCAGAGCAGAGTCAGGAGCTGGGCTCGCAGATCCTTGTGGGTCCCTTTGAACTCAGTTTGTTCCATGGGTGCTGTCCCTTCTGCTCCCAGCTTGGTGTCCCCTGCAATCCCTGGGACCAAGAGGGGTGACTTTGGCCGGGTGGCCATGCCCAGGTGTGCATCAAAGCAGTGCTGCAGCTCAGTTTCCTAGCCGAGTCCTCAAGCAAACCCGATCCCACAAATAAATCAGGGTTTATTGCACCCAAACAATGGGGAATTTGAACCCAGCCACGATGCAGCAGCAGATAAAACCTGGAAGACACCCAGCAGCGGGAGGGAAAGCTTCACCTTTAACCATGACTCTGCCCTTCCTGCCAAGCCTGTTCAAGGGATGCTCCCCAGAACCAAAATCCCTTCCCTCTGCTTGGGCACGGCTTTTTGGGGTGCTGGAAACCAGAGTTTCTCCCTGGCACAGCTGCCAAGGTAGAGGTGGTAGAGGAACAGAGAAAGCTTTGTATTCAGGAAGTTAAAGCGGGAGTGAGTTCCCTAAAGGGATGGACTGAGGGTGAGGAGATGGTGAAGGGGCAAAAAGCACGTGGCTGTGGAGCCACAGGGACCTCTGTTCCCAGTGTCCCCACTGTCCCCAGCACGGGCAGGCACCAGGAGCTCCCAGCCACCGGCTTGGCTGCGCCCAGGTCACCCCGAGCCACATGATCCGCGAGGTCGGAGCAGCGACAACAACAGGAACAATCTGTGGGAGAGGAACTTAGGGATGAACCCAACTTCTCTAAAGTATAAAAAGAGCCTGGGGGGGCCACAAGAGGCATCGGCTTTGCACGTCCTCCCCTCCCGCCGCCGCTGCCGCCTCCGAGCGCTGACGGTTGGGAGCCAGAGCCGGCCCGGGGTTGTGCAACTCCAGTTGTGAGCTCTTGGCATCGCCTCCACTGCCCTCCCAGGAAAGGAAACACAAGGCCAGCCAGGCTGAAGGGCCTTTGCAAGGGCTCAAACGGCTCTGCTCGGCCTCTGTGTCACGCTAACGCGCAACACGAAACGCAGAGACAGAGCGCAGTCACACTCGAGAGAAGGCAAGGAAAAAGAAGGCTTTATTTTGGTTTTCATATTATATAGAGTTCTGGAAACGACCATCGATTGGAAGGTGAAGTTGCATCCTCTCCAACCACACTGGTCAATGACAAAGTCCATCAAACCTTTCTCCTCCCAGGAGAAAGAATGAAAAACAAAAAGACAGTTAGAAAAACATGTGCATGTTTACAAAAGCAGCGTGAGAAACTCCATCACAAGAATGAAAACATCAGAAGGCTGAAAAATGAGAGTGACACTCTGCCTGCTGGGTGGTGGCGAGCAAACCTGCAGAGAAGGGCGTCAAATGCTGCTGAAGAGCAGCAGAGTTGTGTTTCCTTTGACAGGAAACACAGCCACTCCTTACAACTCCTACAACTAGGAGTTGCTCTTCAACTCCTAGTTGGCTGTGTGTGTGTGGCTGTGTTTCCTGTCAAAGGATGCTCATGCACCTCAAAAAATGCAATTCAAAGTCAAACAGGCTTCTAGCATTTTGTATGCACAGCTACACCAGGGGGAACGAGAGCTTTTTGGGTCTTATTCCCACCAATTTTTCCTTTTTCCTTTGATTTATTGGTGTTTCCACTTGCTGGCCCAAACCAGTGGGGGGAAGGATGTGTCCCTGGTGCACCATGACTTTCACAGCAGCTCTCTCTCTGCAGGCACCCTGAAAATAATTACACGTTTGAAAGCCTATTTTTGGCTTGGGGAAACACTATTTCTGCCTGAAACCTTCCAAAGAACAGAAAAACCCCACAGAAGATGAAGGCAAAACTTGTGAGGTGGCCCCACACCACACCAGGCACATGTCACACAGTGCCAATCTCCAAGGCACTTCCAGGAGATGGGGCAGATGCTGGGATATCATCAGGCACATCTACAGGTGTTTGTGATTTCTTTACCATGGGTTATGAGCTAAAAAAGGTGTCACCCCACGTAAAAAACCCTGTTTCAGGTGTCCTTTGGCCCTCAGGATGTGACAGAAGCCCTGCACAGCGTGACATTTTCTCCTCATCTAAAGGAAAATGTTTTGCTGGTTGGAGAGAGGGGAATAACAGAGGAGAAAATGAGATCCTAAATTCCAGGTACTTGTGGTTGCTGGAAAATTGGCCTTTAGTATTAAAGCAAACTGATGGGGCCAGAAGGAGAAAAATCAAAACGTGATGGGATTTTAGAACTGTAGCTCGCTTAAATGAACAAGGAGCTGAGATTCCAGGAATTTTGGTTTTATTTCACTTATAGGAAAGGAGGAAGAAACAGATGGAGCCGCTGCTCCTGAACTAAAAATACTGTTTAGAGAAGGACATCTGCAATGCAGCTTTGAATGTCAAGGCCCTCAGTGTTTGGGTTGCTCTCCTTCAAATGTCACCTCCTGATGTTTGGAGAGGTAGAGAGGCTGGAAATGCAGAGATTGCAGCCATTCCCTTCTTCCCTTAGAAATACTTGTTCACCCAGCAGTTTTGCAATGCAATGGAGAGGAAATCACATTTTCAACCCGTGGTGCAGGGATGGGGATGCCCCTGACATGTCTGTCCCACTTTGGGATCCCTGAGTGCTGGATCTGGACTGGTCCCAGCTGCTGGAGGCTGTCTGGGGATGGGAGAGTCACTAAGACATCTGACAAGTCATTCATAAAATGAATACTTCTGGGAGAGTATTTGTGAAAGCCAAGCAAATTCTGCCCCTCCCAGCATGGAATAAGTGACCTTTGTCCTGGCTTTTATTTTCACTTTCGAGCTCCTGCCTGCTGAGGTCAAGATGTTTATAAAGTTTGGCAGAATTAAAGAGGCAGCATTAATTACCCCCATTATTTTATCTTGCTGGCCACCATCTCACTGTGCTTTTGCCAAGGTCAGGAATTACGCAAAAAAACCCCAGGATGTTCCAGAGTGCCACAAGTCAGCCCCGAGAGAACCCAGAAAATTTGGGTTAAAAGGCACAATCTTGGCAAAAAATACCCGTTTGTGTCTTGTCCCTCCATTCAGGGAGCCTTGGCAGTTCTTGTTTCTCAAAAAAAGGAAGAGTGATATTCTCATGTAATGACAGGACTCCGGGAGCTGGAGATTTACAGGGCAAAAAAAATGAACAAGTATTGTACGACTCATCCTAAAAGGGTGAATAATCACCTGTGCTTCCCCCTGGTCCTGTTAACCACTGCTGCAATAAGGGACTCTCACTTTTCATCTTTGGTTTATAGGATTATATCAATATGGGGCAAAGAGTGAGCAAGTCAGGCCATAAACTCCATCAGCTCCGGTGTGTTATTTTACCCCTGATTATTTAATCCCTGATTATTTAACTCCTGGAGTAGGATGTGCTATCTCTTATCGGGGCTCAGGGCAATATTGCCTCCCCTGTGGTCTGATAGCAGCAACCCCTTAATCTGGAGTTAAATATTAATGAGCTGTCACAGTGCTGGATTCCCAGAAATCTGCTGCATTAAGGTCATCCTTAGGGATGAATAATGGGGTTGGTCTGAAATATCTCCAGGACAGAGTGGGTCAAGGCTGTGGGGGAAGACTCCTGTGGGTGTCAGCAGTCCCTGGTGTGGTTGAGGTCTCTCTTGGCCAATGTCAAGACTCCATCAGGCTCTTGCTTCAGCCTTGTGGTCCAGCAGCTGCTTCCCTGCAGATGTTGAAAGGAAAAGAGCGAGAGAGGAGGGGGCCAGACCAGAAACCCAGGCTGGGTTTCTGAAAGCCCTTTCAGAGCTGCTTTTGTTGCTGTTAATGGCAGAGCAGACGGAATTCTCCTCGCTGCTCAAGTGAACCTCTTCTGATGGTGGCTTCAGCCTGAACTCCCCGCTCTAATTACCTCTGCCAAGTGCAAGTGCTGCCCTTTGGGGGGGGTTTGATTTCCCATCCACCTCCTGCCTCCCACCAATTATTTAATACCTGGGTTTTATTCCTTCTCATTTGTCTTTCTAACTACCCTAATTTCTCCGGTTTCCCTCATCAGCGTTTTCCCAAGCTCTTTATTGTTTTCTGATTGCTGTAATTCTGCAATATCTTTTGGCACTAAAGCCCGGCTCCCCAGAGGAACGGGCTCATGAATTTATACAGTGACATTACCCAGGCTTTGCAGACGAGTCTCGGGCTGATTTGGCTGCCCAGAAATGCTCCTTCTGTTCCTGCCTCTCCTGTCGCTGCATCCCTTTAACGAGCGGGAATTGGCAAAGCAGGAATTGCACTCTCGGTATGGAGAGCCATGAAAGTCTGAGTCAAGAATTTTGGAGATTAAAAGTAGATTAAATATTCGGCTCCCTCCACCCTTCCCCACTCTCTGTGCCCGTGACTCGACAGAGCATTTCTCTCTTCATTCGTCAAGGCAAGAGTTTCAGCCTGGGAGGAAATTTTCCCCATGGTATTAATTTCTTCTACTTCTTGCAACTGAAGCACATTTGAGAATTCGTTCCTGAAACTTCCCATGTTCTAATTTTACATGACGGGACTGTCAGAAGCAGCACACGAGAAAAATGAGATCTCCTGCTCAGCTTTGGGGTGCCTGTGCTGCCCTAGAAGGGCTGATGAAACTCAGAGCTGCTCCCCTGCTCATTAATACCAAATTTCCCACCTCGGTTACAGAGCTTTTAAATGACAAAAACTCAGCCTGGGCCCGGCAGGACTTCCATTAAATCCTCTTTAAGCAATGCCACTTGTTTTTGTTTTTTTCCTGCTTGGCAGATGAATCCTCCTTCTAACCAAATATTCGAATGCACTCGTGCCAGGAGAGGAGATGTAAATATGATCAGTATGAGGAAATCCACTGGGGTGCTGGGAATAAACATGTTCCAGGGCGTTTATCTGTTTATCTTACAGGGTTGCCCCAGATTAAGAATTGGCTCAGACAGGAGTCAAATGTTCCTCTAAGGGTTCTTCGACTCTTCCAGTAATTTGTTTCTTTTTCTGTCTGAGAATGGAATTAAGAGTCACAAACTATGACGAGGGGTTGTGCTTGTGAAATGTTCTGCATTTTTTGAAGGGCAGGAGGAGGCAGCTGCATGGTGGGTACTGGTGGATGGATGGGGATCTGGTGGAGTTGCCTGGTCAGAGACCAGGATTTGGGTCCCTGATCCTCCATGACTCCTTCTGCTAGCTCATCCTGCTTGAAAATAGCAAATAATTGCAAATCCTGTCAGAATCCAGCGCTCCTAAAGGCCCTCAGGGAGGCTGCTGGGGTCAGACTGTGAAAGTGGTTTTCTTTCTGACTCATTGGTCATTGGCCTCCTCTCAAGCGCAGGATGAGAGGAGCAGAGACTGATGTGTAATCACTTTGTTGGGAATGAGGAAGGGCTCAAAAAACACCTGAAGATCCAAACCCCCCCGATTCTGGTGGTGGGGTTTGACCTCTGCTGTCTTCAGCCAGAACTGCGAATTTGCAGACAAATCTCAGATCAGGCTTTGATCAGGAATCGATCCAGGTGGGCCTGAGGTGTTGCATGCCAAGGCCTTTGAGGCTGAGGGCTGGAAATGCCATCAAAGTGTGAACTCCTGAACAGAAATCAATCTCTGTCAGTTCCCACAATCGTGGCTGGGAGGAGGAAAACCCTTCCCTCATTGGATCAAGCTGTCTCTGTTAGATTTCTCCTCCCATATCAGTTGGACAACAAGAGCAACAAGGACCCAACTCTGGGCCAAGCCTTGAAAGTCTCCCCAGAGCCACACCCAGTCCCAGTCATGGTGCCCAGTGCTGTTTTCCAGGCCCCAATTAGTGGCTGTTCATTAGCAGGGGTGGTCGGGGGGGGGGCTGACACCACACCCCCCAGAGCTCTCCATGTCTCACCACCCCAGATGTCTGCTGGCACTCTGTTTTTTTGAGCCCAAAAGTGTCATTGCCTTCTGCCCGCTGGGTTTTTTCCTCTTTTCTGGCCCTGCAGTGGCCTGACAGGAGCGGGTCACAGGACAACCTGTCATGTGGAACCAACCGCCCGCATCTTGGCGTGGTCCGTACCCACCTTTTTTTATCTTTGGAGAGACCAGATTGTGACCATAAAAGGGAAGAACGGAATTTTGGGCGAGAAGCCCTGCTCCGATTGGCTGAGTGCCGATTCACGACGGTTTCGGGGGAAATAACCAGATGGGAGTAATTTTTGGGCCTGAGAATAAAAACAATACAACAAAACCGTGTGGTTCACCATTGAAACCAAGACAGGACTTTCGGTGCTGGTGCCTCCCGTTGTTCTTGGTTCCACCTGCATGAAACTGGCAGGAGGGCCCTCACTTCCACATGGGCACGGCCACACAGAGCTCCTGGTTCCCATAAAACCTCTCTGCAGACACAACCAGCTGATGCCAATTGAGATAACATCTCCTGGAGGTTTACAGGAAGGACCTGGTGGTCAGGTTGGTTGAGAAAAATAATTGTACCCACCCACCAATAATTGTACCCTGTGAGGCCGTCTCTGCAGCCATGACCAGCTGATGTTACCTGAGGTGATATCTAGAGATGGAACTGGAGGCCCAGTTGGCTGGAAACACGATTTACAATCAACCTCTGTCATCTTCTGGGTTGGGAGAGCCTGAGCAACGGTTTGTTGTGGATGGGTATCCGCAGATCCATGTCTGAAAATCCAGCAGAACAAAGTCCCTTCATGCCTGATCATGTCTTCCACCTAACCCTTGTTAGATCATTTGCATGGTTTTAAAAGCAGGGCTTTAATCTCTTGAGACACTCTCCTAAAAGGTGCCACTAGCACTGAGTTACAACACTGAGTAAATATGATAAAAAAGGCTCGGAGAGTTTCCTGGAAACTTTGGCAGCCATACTTTGGGAGCAGATGTTGGTAACCAGCAAGCTTTTTATAAGCCATGGAGATGTTTTTCTATTTAACACTTAGCAGGAGAAATGTGACAGCTGATTTAGGGCATTTGTGCCCAGGAGCACAGAGAGTGGAGACGTTTGCCTCACCCCTTCTGGGAATGCCACACCCATGCAAATCCTTCACTCCGTGCTTTCATCCAATAAGAACAAGATGGCTTTATGGTTAATGTTGTTCTTGGAGTTGGAAACAGGCTCTTATTACTTGAGGTGATGACAAACACGTGCTTTGCTCATGTTCTCAGGGTGGCAGTGGGGCCACCTGTGACCAGGAGAGGTGAACCCAGCCTGAGGAGCGAGGCAGCCTGGCTGCCCTGCTGGGGGAGGTTTGCTTTAACCCAGAAGAAATGAGGCTGGCAGCCTGTGGTTCCTTCCCTAAACTGAAGTGGGCTGTTGGTGTCCCCTCACTGGGTGCTCCAGGCAGCATCAAGTCCATCCAAGCTCACAGAGCTGCACCTTGCAGGTGACTGCACAGATGTCTCTGTTGCTCTGTTCATCCCTTTCTTCAGCTTTCCTCCCCAGCACTCCTCGTATCCACCCTTCCTTCCAGTCCCCCCTTTTCCCCATTTTGGATAAGCACCAGCAGCCCTGGGGTGGCCCAGCACCACCACCCCACCGCTCCCTCTCCCATCATGGCCTTTCCTCTGCTCCTGCCCCAGTCCCAAGTACCTTGAGCTGTCCCGTGGCAGCAGTTCCTTGGTTCTCCTCACTCCAGCACCCGCTGCAATTTCTCTGCCTGCTCCACTGCACTGTTTCTTCAGTGCTGACCACAGTGGTGGCTCCCAGGACCTATCGCAGCATCACAACCGTGGTGCTTGGCCCCACAAAACCAGAGGGGAACCACAGCCTCTTACTCATTGGCACCTGAGTGATGCTGCCCCATCGCCTCCTTCCCGCTGGGCAGTGGTTTGGGGACAGGGGGAAGAGGTGGCTGTGTCTGCTCTGTGGTGTCCTCCATGGCCACCAACCCAGCATCTTGGGGCTCTCCAAACCCAGCCTTGGCTGCAAAATCCCAGGGCTGGTTGAGGCATCTCTGAGAGGCAGGGATAAATGAAGGTGGTGGTTGCAGGTTTGTCATTGATGTGGTTCAGGGATGAAGGTGGTGGTTGCAGGTTTGTTGTTGTGGTTCAGGGATGAAGGTGATGGTTGCAGGTTTGTTGTTGTGGTTCAGGGATGAAGGTGATGGTTGCAGGTTTGTCATTGATGTGGTTCAGGGATGAAGGTGGTGGTTGCAGGTTTGTCATCAGTGTGGTTCAGGGGAACACTGGTGGTGAAGCAGCTCTGGAAGCTGCACTGGAGACCTGTGCAGAGCCAGCCCAAGGAATGGTCTGTGTGGTGGTTTGCCTCTTGCTGAGTTAGGCTTGAATCACCAGGGTTTTGGTCTAAACTGGGTTGCTCTGCAGGCTAAGTGACAAAACTTGCTGGAAGTACAGCTGAAGCTCTGGGTGTTTCAGATTTTCCTTTGTCCTCAGAATCCCTCCCTGGGCCAGAATTGTGCTGATGTCCCAGTGCACTGGCTGTGAGCACAGGCCAGGGGACACACAGGGCTTTACCCAGGGCTGCAGGGGAAGGAGCTCAGTGAATCCACTCCAGCTCCCACCCCAAGCAGGCTCCAGACTCCCAGACCACAGGTTTCCTTCCCAGTCCTTCAGTTCTAAACCCAAACCAGTCTGCAGAGAGCGAGGAGGAATTGCACAAATGCCTTGGCTGCATTTCAGAGCAGCCTCCTGACTATTGCCTGAATGCCCCCAAGATGCTGGCAAGCCAAGTCCTGAGCACAACCTGGTGCAAGGGACACCCAGCCCTGCCCAAAACAGCCAGGGAGAGCAAAGTAGGAGTTTTGAGGATAATTCAATTGATGAGGAGCACTTTTCCCTGGCAAGATGAAGACAGGTATGGATGGGGCTCGGAGCAACGTGGTCTAGTGGGAGATGTCCCTGCCTGTGGCACGGAGCTGGGACTGGGTGGTGTTTAAAGTCCCTTCCAACCCAATTCCACGGCTCTGTGACACTGCCACCGTGCCACCCCCCCAGCCCCTGCAGACAGCCCATAAAACCCAGCAAGATGCATCAGGGTGAACAGCAACAGCCAAATGAGCATTGGGAAAAAAAAAAAAAGAAAAAAAAAGCATAATTATATATATAAAAAAAGCGCTTTAACTACATGACAGCTTGGTTGAACCCCTGTTCCTGTATTTGCTTAGCTGAGGGCTATCTTTACAAGTCTTCGCTGCCAGATGTTCCCATATTTGCATGTGGGGCGGAGGGGAGGGATGCTCGGCGGGTCCCGGCGCTGCAGCCGGATGGCGATTGCCACCCAGCGGCTGCTGGCACCGAGCTTGCAAACTCCCCAAAAATCGCTTCCCCAAGCACAGAAAAGCCGTGGCTTTTCCCTCCGTCAGGGACCCTGAAACCCGCGGGCACTTCTTTCCCAAACAGGGGGATTTGGCTGCCTAGGAGGGACACACAACTGATTTTTTTTTTTTTTCAAAGTGCAAGTCACTGCTGCTGCTGCTGCTGCAAGAAACTGCAGCTCTGAGGAAACCCTGCTGATACACCTTGGGTCACATCCTGACAGGGACTGCCAGACCCCATCCTCAAGGAAGGTCCCAGCAGGGACCTGGGGGAATTATGTTCACATCTCCAAGGTCCCCTTTTCATAAAACCACTGAATTTTAGGGCTGAAAGGAACCTCTGGAGGTTAAAAGTCCAACCTCCTTTTCCCCCCTGAGCTTATTCTTCAGCTTGGGTCATACCAAACAATAAATCTGGGCATGATTTCTAAATCTGTGTCTGCTGCAAATTTTTGTCACAGAGAAGAAGGTCGGAGACATCCCAGGCACTGGGGACCTGGGCTTTGATGGTTTTCCAGCTGGTCCCTCCCACATTGGGGCTCATTTTTGGCCCTCACGAATTTTCTGCCTGGAATGGAAACAGCAAAATCCCCTCAGCAAACACAGCTCTCTGCTGTGCCTCTCCAAGAGATTTTTTTGAAAGGTGTATTTTGTATTTCTGTATTGCTACCTCTAGAAATCATAGTCAATTAATGGGATTATTCTGTGTACCTACAACAGCACTAGCCTTACTCCTAAAACAGCTTTTAAAATCCTATTTCCACTATTTACTCAGCAAACAATGCTCACCTTTATACAGACACCTCTCCCACACACCTATTTAACCACAAACCCTTTAAATTCAGCCCAGTGCACCTTGCTGTGGCTAATGAGGCTAATTAGGAGCAGAGGAAAGGAAATGCTCTTGCTGCAGCATAATTATTTATTTCTTTTCCTGATGCTTCAGGGGTTGGAGCAGCTCATGCACCTTGTAAGGCTGTAACCTACACGGGTTGTAGGTTTTTTTCTGAGCCAGCTGCTTGTTCCTTTTTGCTTCCAGCAGCTGCTGGAGCTGGTAAGGCAGCAAATTCCCTGGATTTCATTGGAAATGTGCTCTGCATCCCTTGGAAATGCTGGGAGGAGGCTGCTCCTGAGCTGGAGCTGCCTGAGCCCGGGGGGAGCCTTATCAGAGTTAATGGCTGCTGGCAGATTTTCTTTAAGGCTTGCAGTGGAGCACAAATTCCCTGATCCTGGAGCTGGGGGGAGACAGCTGGGAATCCAGAAATCCTTCTGGTGGGGTGGTGGCTGCTCCTGGGCAGCTGGAGAGGGGATTGCTGCTCCCCTTGCCCTGATGGTGCCCCCATCATGGGGCTGGGGGGGTCCCCTCTGCTCTGCTCTGCTCTCTTCCCTTCCTTGGGGGTTTTCTGCTGGGAAAAGCAGAAGAGAAGTGTCTGTGTCAGCTGATAATTAAATTGTTGGGCAGCTGATGGAGGGGAGTGTTGGGGTGAGCTCCCTTCCCTTCTCCATCCCGCAGGAACAACCCCAGGACAGCCGCCTGGGGACACCCTTGGGGTGCTGCTTCTCAGTGTCCTCCTCCTTCACCAAAGCAAATCTGGCCAAATGAACAGGGCTGGAAATCTGGGAGGACCCAGGTGCTTTGTGGGGGCTGGTATTGGGTGTGTCCAGAGCCAGAAAATTCAGTTCTGCTCAAATCCCCTGATCTGAGGTGCAATTCTAGCAAGGCTCTGGGTTAAAAATAAGTAAATTTCTCAATCCTGCTCTCAAAGCACAGGGTTTAACCTCTGCTCAGCTGCCCGCTTGCAGGAATCACCTGGTGCTTTCCAAGGGAAAAATCCCATTTCTGGTTATTCCAGCACTAATCCCACTGCTGGTTTTTCCAGCTGCTGGCTCTGAAGTTCTTTGGGCAGCCCAAGGCACCACTGCAGCAGCATTTCCTCCACAAAACCTCATGTCCTGCAGCACAGCTGACCCTCCTCCTGCACAAAATCACCCGTGGGAACTGCTTGACCACTGCTAAACTTTCTCCCAGTGCAAAGCTCCTTCCCTGTTGCTCAGCATTTAATTTACACTCGGTTCATCTGTGGAAAAAAAAAAAAAAAAAGAAGATTTGCAGCCTCCAAACCATTTCCTCTTTCTGTGGGATGCGCTGCTGAGCTGGGGACAAACACAGCCTGTGTGGCTTTGACAAACTCTGCCTGTGCACCCCCTTTGGGCTGGGTTTAATGGGGGTAAAATCAGCTTTTTTTTGGTGATATAACAGCCTAGGCTGCTGTAAATTCTGTGTGTGAAAGGCAGAGCAGCATTGGGGAAGGTAAAAGCTGTGCTGGCTGCACCACAATATTCCAGGAAATATCCTGGAATATTGGTGGGACCAGGCACTTTTTGCAAACAATAATTGGATAAAAGGAGGATGATTATTCCAAGAGGGTGGGAAAACTCTGGTGTGTATTGCCCAGAGTGGTGGTGGCTGCCCCGTCCCTAAAAACATTCAAGGTCAGGTTGTACAGGGCTTTGAGCAGCTTGAACTGGTTGAAAATTTCCCTATTAATTGCAGGGATGTTGGATTAAATGAGGTCCAAAAGTCCCTTCCTTGGGGAAGCTGCTTTGGGAGGTGCAGCCCTGGCAGCTGAGCAGCAAAAATGTCCCCCTGAGTGCTAATGAGAAAGCAGAAATTCTGCTTTTCCCCCTAAATCAGCCTAGAAAAGGCACTCTGGAGTTTCAAAATCGAACCTTTTGTCAGACTTCCTTAAAAATTTAACTTATTCCTTCCCTGGGCTCTTCCTTTCCCTAAGGCGAGAGGGGAAGTGGAACCATCTACTCCTATTGATTTTTAAATATCTGGTTTTCTTTAGGAACCTTCAGGATTTAGCTGCAAAGCTCAATGCTTAAAAAAGTGCTTTTGCATCAAGTCTCTCTAACTTTTTATTCTTTATCCCTCTGAGCATCATCTAATCATTAAATGTGTAACAAGTTGCCAAGCCTGGCAAATAAGTTTCTGATTCTCTTAACAAATTATATTGTATTTTTAAAATTGCTCCTTGTTTCTGAAAACCTGGGGAGAATGGCCACATTTATATTTTATTTTTGGATTTTGTATATCCATCCATATATATTTCATGCTTTAATATAATACCTGTGTATCTATGAATAAAACTCTTTATAAAGCCTTTCAAACTTTAATGTCCCAGCTAAAACCCATCCCAAATCAAACACATTTGGAGAAGGAATTGAGGCAAACCCCTCAATTTTCTGCTTTTCTACCCATTCTACCTTTTTTAAAAAGCCACTTCCCAGCAGCTCCATAGTTCTTTTTTCCTTCAGGAAATCCTGGTGCAATGGGAAGACGGATTTATCACTCCTATTCCTCCACTCCTTCTTGCTCTGGCTGGCAATTAGCAAATTCACTACCTGGATGTAAAAGATGTATCATTTTATAATAAATTTAGGGGAACTGCTCTTTTCTGTGCTGTCTAAACCAGCTGGGAGCAATGCTTGGCCTGACCTGGGTCCCCAAGCACTTTAATTCCTGCTTTAACCCACACGGGACTGACTCCCAGGGATTTTTCTCTGCACAATAAGGAATGGAAGGAAATTAGATCAGATGGAGACAGAGCTCTGCCAAACCTGGGTTCATTCAAACCTGGACAGAGAAACGTCCTTGGGGGAGTGATGCTGGCATTTGCAGCCCTTGAGGATGTGAGGGATCAGGGATTTGAGGGAGATTTAAGGATGCAGGGACAACCCAGCTCCCCAGAACAGCGCCAGATAAACCGAGCTCTCCGTGGGACTGCACAGCTCCAATCCCGGGGAGGTTCAGCTCTGGGAAATGCCTCGGGCAGGAGCAGGAGCAGGAGCAGGAGGAGAAGGAGCAGGAGCAGGAGCAGGAGCAG
>VXAX01002221.1:339774-350449 GCA_013399835.1 Leptocoma aspasia | reverse complement strand
CACAGCCCTCCCTCCAAGGCTGCCCCGGGTCCCTCCTCAGGCGGCTGGGAAAGCTCCGCAGAGCTCCTGGTGCGGCTTCTCTTGGCGACTGCCTCCCTCTAGTGAGAGCCAGGGCCACCCGCACGCCGGGCCAGCCTGCCCCGGCAGCCGAGCGCCTTTGGAGGGTGCTCCCCAGCAGGTTCCAAGGGTGCTGTGCACATTTTGGGTGCTGTGCACAATTTGGGTGCTCTCCAGCATGTTCCAGTGCTGCTGTTCATGTTTTGGGTGCTGGTTTGAATACACTGAGTGTGCTGTGCACATTTTGGGTGCTCTCCAGCATGTTCCAGTGCTGCTGTTCATGTTTTGAATTCTGGTTTGAATGCACTAAGGGTGCTGTGTACATTTTGGGTGCTCTCCAGCAGGTTCCGAGGGTGCTGTGCATATCTTGGGTTCTGGTTTGAATGCACTGAGGGTGCTGTGCACAATTTGGGTGCTCTCCAGCATGTTCCAAGGGTGCTGTTCATGTTTTGGGTGCTGGTTTGAATGCACTGAGTGTCCTGTGCACATTTTGGGTGCTCTCCAGCATGTTCCAAGGGTGCTGTGCACATTTTGGGTGCTCCCCAGCACACTCCAAGGGTGCTGTTCATGTTTTGGGTTCTGGTTTGAGTGCATCAAGGCTGCTGTTCATGTTTTGGGTGCTCTCCAGAAGATTCTAAGGGAGCTGTGCACATTTTGGGTGCTGGTTTGAACACATTGAGTGTGCTGTGCACATTTTGGGTGCTCTCCAGCATGTTCCAAGGGCGCTGTGCACATTTTGGATTCTGGTTTGAATGCACTGAGGGTGCTGTGTACATTTTGGGTGCTGTGCACATTTTGGGTGCTCTCCAGCAGGTTCCAAGGGCGCTGTGCACATTTTGGATGCTGTGGATGTCTGTGGTGCTGCTGGGAGCGAGCCTCAGGTGCGAGTCCTGGATCCGGCACAGGCTTTGAGTGCCGTGCCTGCAGAATCCCGGGATGGTTTGGGTTGGAAAGGTCCTCGAGGCTCACCTCGTTCCAGCCCCTCACACCACCGAGTGCTCGATGGAGTTGCACAGTTTCACGCCCTGCAGTGCTGCCTGGGGACAAGCGGTGCTGTCCAGGCAGGAGGCTGGGATGACACAAACAATTCCCGACCCAGCCCGGCTCTGCCAGCTCGCAGATGAGCGGGCAGCTGTGAACCAGCAGCCTGAATTTATCCCGAACCGGCGCTTTGCGCCAAGCGGCTGCCATGTTTTTAATCCAATCCCAGAGCCCCCAGGCAGGATTTGTTGTGCTGCTGGATTTTTCCTTTGCCAGCCAGGGTAGGATTTCATCAAACGAGCTGGATAATTTCCCCACATCCTCAGGGGCTCGCCGGCAGCTCAGCTCCTCCGGGCTGCCCTTAGCAACCAGCGCAGGAAAATCAGAGCTCCCACACCAAAGGATGCTCTGGAGCAGCACCTGAGCGTGTCCCGCTCCTGCTCCTCACCCTCTCCTTTGTCACAGCCGAGCCTCTGCTCCTGGCACAGCCAGGCCAGCTCCAAAGGATTTGGATGCCATCCTCAATCGAGGGATGTGCGGGAGGAATGGGGCTGGAAGCACGCAGAGCAGCGAGCTACGAGCACCCTCAGCTCCTCCAGCCTGACCTGAAGGTTCTTGACCCGGCTGGGTGGAGGGAAAAATATTTATTGTCCCGGCAGCAAGGAGCAGGATTTATCCAGCCAGAGGAGCTCAGGCTGCTGCAGAGCTCGCAGCGAGGTTTGTTGGAGGGAAAGGGCAAAACGAGCCCGGCAATTCCCTCACTCATCCTTGCAAAAAGGTTAATTCCCTTCCCACACCGCCGGCGACCCCGGGCAGGCCGGGATTGCCGCGGATCCGGGTCGGGGTCAGAGCTGCTGGGGGCAGAGCTTCCAGCTGGGGAACACATGGAAGCAGGGGCAGGGAGAGGGGTCATTTCCAAGCCCTTATGCCCCGGCAGCTGGAGGGGTTTCCAAAGGAAAAGGTTCTTTTCAGGTTTATGGCAGGGATGAGCCTGGCAGCTGGAAAGGAACCCTGGTGAGGGATCAGCCACGGGCAAGAAATGTGGGAAAGGCAGCAGGGGCTGATCGCACTCAGAGGATGAGCAGGATTTACTGCATGGAAGGCAGAAAAGAAATGAGCTGAACGTGCTAGCAAAACGGGGGCTGGAGGGAAGCACAGGGCAGTAACAGTGCAGGAATATGTCTGTAATTTCAGGTAGTAAAAAAGTCAGTCTTGTGCGCCAAACCCAGAGTGCAGTTTTGCTGTTTTCTGGATTTTGAAGGATGAAATGTTCTACCCCTCCCTCCAGATTTGGGGTTATTTCTGTTGTGCTTCTGCCACATATTAATAAAGGCTGAATATTGATGCTTTGGGGTTAAGCAGAAGAGCTCCCAGGCACTGGAGCCAAATGGATTTTCCTTAAGGACACCTTCTTGGAAGTCACCAGCACAGGCACCTCTGTCTCTGCTGGGCCTGATGTGATTTCTGTGTATTTCACCTCAAAAAGGCGTAAATAACAACCGGTGGCTTGGTGGCTTTCCCTTCCCAACCCACCCTTCCCTTCTCATCTCCCCAGCCTCGAGGTGGGATCAACCAGGGCTTCGATTTCAAAGCTTCCTTTTTTTCTTTTTTTTTTAACCTTTTTCCTCTCTCTCTTTTTCTCCTCGTTTTACTTCGCCCTCCTGCCAAATTTCCCTCCTTGAAGATCCATATCTGCCCCCACCCTGCTCTTTTATGTGGCACCTATCACCCTGCTGCCTAGGTGTGGATGAGGGCAGGCACAGCTGTGCTGCAGCTCCCTAAATCCCCCCTCCCCGGGATTCCTGGGGGCTGGAAAGGCGACAGCCACAGCTCCCCTGGGTGCCATATAACAGCGAGGGGGCTGTTGCCACCAAAGGCTCCCTGCCACACGTCCAGCAGCTGCGGGCTTTGATTCCGATAGGGATCTGCACCGGGCTGGCCTCCAATTAAGGGGGAGGGATGGGGTTTATGGCTCTGGTTTTCCCCCCTCTGGCGTCAGAAGGAATGGCACTGGATGTTTTTGGGATCTAAATTCTGGGATGGAGCCATGGGGTCTTCTCCTGATGGCAAAATCTGGGCAGGTTTTCCTTTCTTCTTCTCTCTTTTCTTCTGGTGGTCTTGGAGCCTGACCCGCTCCTAAATCAAGAGCTGGGAATCGCTGTGGCCTGTTTTGTTGGAAATTAGGGATAGTTTGGGAAGTAGGAATGGAAGGAAATGTGTAAAAGCAGTATTTGAGTTTTTAATACTTCTGCATCCTCCATTCCCCGGCCTGGGACTGGGCAGACACCAGGAGCTGTGCCTGAGTGCTTGAACTTTTCTATTTGCTGCAGGGTAAAATTGGGAGAAATGAGGGAAAATAGGGAGAATTTGAGCATTTTTCTGGGAGAAGCAGCATTGTGCCGTGCAGGGATACAAACACTTGCGTGCTGGGCATTAACTGCAGCTCCTGAGGGGTTAAAGGATCGGGGAGTCTCCCTGTGCCAGGTCTTACAGTGCCCACTGCGTTGTCCCAGGCTGCTCCCCTTGTGCCAAGGCTGCCTGGAGCTGGAGTTTTGGGATGAGCAGTCCAAACATCTGGCACCTAAAAATACAAAAAACCAAAACAACAACAACAACAAAAAACTAAACAAAAAAATCCCCCAAAACCCTAACCCCCCAAAACAAACAAACAAACAAACAAACAAATAAACAAACAAACCAACAAACCCCCACAAAACCCAAAAACAAAACCGAAAACAAACCCACAAAAACAAAAAAACCACCACCAACAAAAAACCCCCAAAAAACCAACAAAAAAATCAATTACCCAAACATTTCTATACCTGCCTTGAATTCCCAAAATATTTGCACCCATCCCAAGGCAGATCCCTCTGGGTGCATTTCGGGCTGCTCCTTCCTTCCGGCTGGAAGCAAAATCAGGCAAATCCACGATCAGCCTTCTAGGGGGGGGTGTGACCCCAAATTTCTGGTGCCATCTCCAGGTGTGGGGGCTGCTGCTCATCCCAGCACCATTCCCAAGCGGTCTGCCCTGCCAGTGCATTAATTACAGGACTCGAATGGGAAATGTAAACAGGAAAGCTCCGGGGGGAGATAAGGGGGGCAGGGGTGGGAGGCAGGGGCTGACAAAGCTCCCTCTGCTGCGAGGAATGGACTTCAGAGCAAAGCGGCTGGCGGCCGCTCAAAGGTGTTAATTAGGGTGGGAGATAACCACTGGGACACTGTCCCCAGCTGTTCCCCTTTTTGGGAACAATCACATTCCTGGGGCTTGAAGTTCAGCGGCAGAGACCCAAAGTTGGTGCCTTAGGGGGGATGGGGCCGTGCCTTGCTGTGCGAGAGGGTGGGAATGGCTTCAGACTGAGTTTAGATGGGATACTGGGTAGGAATTCTTCCCTGGGAGGGTGGGGAGGGACTGGGATGGAATTCCCAGAGCAGCTGTGGCTGGCCTTGCATCCCTGGCAGTGCCCAAGGCCAGGCTGGATGGGGCTTGGAGCCACCTGGGACAGTGGAAGATGTCCCTGCCCATGGCAGGGGGTGGCACTGGATGAGTTTGAAGGTCGCCTCCAATCCAAAGCTTTCTATAATTCCACAATTTTCATCCCCTTCAAGTGAATTGAGGAATTTAAGGGCTAGGACTGCACTTTCCTTGTGTTTGTGGCGTGCTTGGTGTCCCCACAGCTCAGGTTTGTGGTTGAACCAGGGGCCCAGCACTGGTGACACTACTCTGAGCAGAAGTATTCCCCTCACCAGAGCTGTCCCACATCCTCCCCCCCACCAGGCTGTGTCAAGAGCCTCTCCCTTTCTGGGGGTGAGAGTTAAAAACAGAGAAGAAATGGTTGGAAATGGCTTGTGCAGGATCTGGGGGAGCTGATTCTGGTTCAGAGGTAAAATCCCCTTCCCTGGGCTCTGGGAGTGGCCCTGGCATCTCACAGAGGTCCTGGTCCCACCCTCCCTGAGAACCAAGTGAGTGTCATCACTGGAGTGAATTGGAATTTTGTGACCTTGTTGGAGGAAATTGTTTTGCTCAAAGCAAGATATATTTAGATTTCGTTTTTTTTTAGATTTTTATTCTCAGCCATTTTCCTTTGCAGGCAGGTTTCGCTTCTCTTTCTGAGCCTCTCTTTGTGTTTTCCTTTGCAAAAGGAGAGAGAGAAAATCCCTCAGTGCTCTGGGCAAACAATTTTCTTCTTGCTGCCCCCTGCCATGAGCCCGACTGCACTGCAGAAATCCTGCTTGTCTCTTGTCAAAGCTTGAATTGAATTAATTTTATGGATTTTAAAGGTGTTGGATGTGGACAGAATCTCCTGCTCTCTCTGCCTTTTGAGGAAATCCTCTCCTGTTGCTTTGCCTTCCTCTGGATTTATCTCTGTGTGGTTGAGAGGATAACTCTGAACATCTTTGAACTCTAAAGGACAAGGAAAAAGTGGAAACCCAGCTATTAAAAAACCTCTTTTTCCAGTGCTGCTCCATTTAAAATCCATCTGGAACAACAAAAGGAACGGCTGTGCCAGCACTGTGATCCCTGAGCCATCACCCCAAAGTGCTGCTGGCCACGGAGCTCTGCCTTGTTTTCCCTGTTTTCCCTCTTTTCCTTCCTTTCCAGTTGTCCCTTTACAACCAGAGAAAAGCGCAGCATCCCCGGCCTGCCCCGAAGAAACACAACATTCCCAGAAGGTGGATTTGTGAATGGTTGGCTGCTCATGATGTGCCTCGAGGCCTTCATTTTCGGGATTTTTTTCCAGGCCAGCTGAGGGAGGAAGTTTGCAGGATGTTATCAGCATCCTGTTGCTGTGACCTGCTGAGCAATAGCATGGAAATGTCTCCCCTTCACCACACCCCGGTGGCAACCTTTTGGCTCCTGTCTGCTGGCCGTGTTCTGCAAGATTAATGTGTTTTTCCACACATCCATAGCTAAAAGGCATGGGTTTTTAGTTCTGCTTGGGTGGTTTTTTTTTTTTTTAGGATTTTTCCCATATCTAGGCGTTTCTGGCAGTGTTTATAAAGTGTGTGAATGACTTCTGGCACAGTGGAGGCACCTCACTGGGGGACATCCAAAACATGGTCAAGGTGGAGAAAGATTTTGGCTTTTGAGGTAGAGAGTCATTGGTTGGAGAGCAGTGACAAAAAAACCCAACTAAAACCCCCCCAAAAAACAATAAAAAGGAATAAAACCAAGAATTATGTCACCTTAATGAGGACAAATGTTTGATTTTTTAACTCCTGGAGGGGTTTGCCCCGGGGCAGTCAGTAATGAACATCTTGGGTGCTCCATGTGCTGTGTTTTCACCACCAGCCATGACATTGGCCATTATCCATGGAATTCCATGATCCCTGTCACTGGAGCTAGCTTTCCATAGGAAACGGCTCTGCTGCCATCAAGCCCTTCTCAGGAAGTGCCTTCGTTTCACCAAATCATACCAAGAGGAGAATATAAAATACACCGAGTTCAGCCTTCTTCTTTCATACTGATGTTCATGTAATTCCATAATTCTTTAATATCAGCACAATATTTCAATTGCCCTGGGAGAAAACATTCCAATGGTTCCAAATATCTCTATTTAGGCATTCTTGTACTAAGGGGAAGAAAGAAGAGAAAGTGAAGTGTGAGAACAAAACTCCCAATCTCCTCTCAGAAGATGTTTTTTGCTCTTTCCACATCCCATTCCCCAGCCCATCCCTTCCCACTGCTGTCCTTGGAGCATCATCAGCAAAGGGTTTGGGCCACAAGCTTGGTTCTCCTCCAGGAGCATCCCTTGGGAATGTCCAGCACCCAGGTTTGGACAGCCAGGGCTGGGAAAGGTGAGAGGAATTCTTTGTGTCCAGGTTTGGCTCCACCCTCTCATCCTCCCTCATCTGGTACCAGTCTGACTGGGGTTTCATGCATGGATGAAAATCAGATCCCACCATCCTGGTTCATCCCTAATGAGATCCTGATGGGCCCAGCCAAGCCCTCCAGGGAGAGATGGTCCTCAAGGCTCTATGTTGATTCTGGATTTAGGATTTTTACCCTCTTTGTGTGCTCAGGGTGAGCTGAGCTCTGGCTGGTGGCTGCATCAAGGACTGAAAGGTCTGCTGGAGTGGAGGCCAAGGAGAACAACTGGAGCTGCTCTTGGCCCCTGGAATAGCCAACCTCAGCTTTTATCATCCCAAGGATTCCTGGTGACTCTCCAGCTGCGTGCCCTGAGGTTGTGACATTGTTTGTCCTGAGCCTTTCCTATTCCTGTCAGAAGAAGCTGGTGTTTGTTATAGGGAGAAGAAGCTGCCTCCAGCAGGAATAATTCTGATTTAAGGTCCTGGTCCTATTTCAGGGCTCTTCAGGGAGAAGATAATTCTGACCCCATTTCTAACCAGCCACCAATTTTTGCCCATCTTGATGCAAATCCTTGGCTGGAGCTGCCAAGTAACGTCACCTCTGTCCCTTTGCCCCCTGTGCCTGGGGGACAGTAAATCTGTAGGCAAACATTAGGCCTTCCTGAAAAGCCTGGCATTGCCGGGAGAAAATCAAAAGCTGGAGGGTTTTTATTATCTCTCTCCTTATTGTCTTTTCTTTTTATTGCCTTTTGGAGTCACCCTGGAGAGCAATCTCCATCCCACAGCGTGGCCCTGCCAGACTTCCTCTGCTGTCACTGTGACCTAAGGAATAGAGGCCAAGCCTTCCTCTGCTCCAAGCATTAACAAGCCCAGCTCCCTAAACTCCAGGGATCCCTTTTTCTGTGTTCCAAAGCTCCAGTGGGACTCCCAGGGCTTTTTCCCCCCAAAAAAAACCCTCACCCCAAAAGTGCATGGAAAGGCTGCGGGTTCCCCAGTCTCTGAAATCCCCCGGGAATTCCTGACTGCCAGGGCGGTCTGCACGGGGGAGAGGCTTGGAATCTGGCAGGAACCCGGAGAGAGATGCTTCTTGCAGGGAAACTATGTGCTCTGCTGGCTCATTAAGGATTTATCTCCTGCTCCTGCTGGGAAGGAGGCCGGGCTGGGAGTGGAGGAGGCGCGGGACGCACCAGGAGGCCGAATGCAACAGGCACAGATCCTTCAGGAGAAGGTGGAAGTGAGACACCACTGCTGAGTTAAGGCTGAGGTTGTAGGGACTCCTTTTTCTGCCCTTATCAGTCCAAAGTATGCAGCCCACCTCTGCTTTCCTGGGAAATTGGGAGGTGAATAAAAACCATGCTGGTATCGACTCCTCAGCTGAGCCTGGCTTCGTTCCCTCAGTCACAGAACCATGGAATGGTCTGGGGTGGAAGAGATCTTAAAGCTGATCTAGTTCCCAGTATCCATATTCCTCCTCAATATCCCACCTAACCCTGCCCTGTGTCAGTGGGAAACCATTCCCCCTTGTCCTGTCTCTCCAGGCTTTTTTCCAAAGTTCCTCTCCAGCAATTTTGGAGCCCCTTTGAGCACTGGAAGAAGCTCCAAGGTCTCCTCAGTGCCTTCTCTCCTCCAGGCTGAACAATCCAAACCCTCTCATCCCTGCCTTATTCCAGCACTGCTGTAATCAGTGGGATTTTCCAGTAAAAAGTCATGTTCCACTGTGCTTTGGGAACTGCTGGACACCAGAAGGGACAGTGATAACTTCAAGGACACATCCATAACAAAACTTCCCAAGGTCTGGCTTGGATGCACCCTTTGGATTTTCCCCTTGGCAACCAAAGAAATTGCTTAAGGAAAAAAGTCATTGCAATTTCCTCCTAATTTTTGCTTGTTCCAGGAAAAGAGGGGATTTTTCCAGTCCAGGGAAGGAAGGGTGACCTGCCATCCACAGGTCAGTGCCTGGCAAAGGACTCCAAACCTGGAGAAACATGTGCCTGACCAGCTCATATTTCCATAGCTGGATCCCTGCGTGGGATGAGCCTTCAGGATCTGACCTTTCTCTCCTGACAGTGACTGAAGTCCACCTTCCCTCCCTACTTATCTTCCCAAAGTGGCAACAACTCTGATATCAATTAATTAGTTAATTACACACTTCCTTGGGTGGGTCAGCTTGGTCCAAAAATGAGCTTGGCTTTGCCAGGATATTTTATTGAGAAACCTTTCCCAGCCAAAATACATTTAACTGGATTTTCTTTCTCTGTTTTCTTTGAGGCATGAGGCATTGGATGAGCTTCCTCAAAACCTGGAAAAAATCAGATTAAAGCAGGAATACCCTGCTGAACTATTCAGGCAACCTGTCTCTTACCCATTCCCGTGGATGCTGGGTTTGATGGGCTGTTTCCATGCAGGGTGCAGCCACTGAGGAGCTGTTTTCCTTGGATTTACCTTTCTGCTGGCATACAGCAGTCCTCTCTTCCCACACCGGCACTGCATTTGCAGCATGGTTGGATCTGTGAGCTCATCCTGGCTCATCCCACTGCTCCACGCTGCAGCCAGGCTGCTCTGCTCTCCTTTTATGTCACACAGCATTCCCATCATAATTCCAAGGTCAACAACTCGGCTGACTCACTCTGGGTCAAACAGGGGGTTTCCAGAATCAAAAGCTGCAACATGGATATCTCTTTTTGCTTTGATTTTTTTTTTTAATTATTTTTTCCTCTCTTCTGTGTGTGAACCTGCTGGAAACTGGCTGGTCTGACTCTGCACATCCTGAGATGGTTCCAGCTTCCTTCGGATCCTTCTGGGAATGGTTAGAGGAGGTCCAGGCTTCTCAGGGATGCATTGGGGGTCTCCTTGCACTTTGGCAAGGGAAATGGGTGCAGCTAAATCATAAAATCAGGGAATGGTTTGGGTTGGAAGGGACCTAAAGCTCATCCAGTTCATGGGCAGGGACACCTCCCATTATCCCAGGTTGCTCCAAGCCCTGTCCAGCCTGGCCTTGGACACTTCCAGGCATCCAGGGGCAGCCACAGCTTCTCTGGGAATCTGTGCCAGGGCCTCCCACCCTCACGGGGAACAATTCCTTCCCAAAATCTAATTTAAATGGAGCCTAAACACCAAAAAAATACATATTTTAAAATATTTTTACTTGAGCCTTTAAGCTGGGTCTTGGAGAGAAGCAGCAAGTGAAGTATCTGCTGAAATATCCATGTGTTGATCCAGCCTGGGATCAGCAGGGCAGGACCCTGGTGAAAAAACCAAAGAGATTCCCAGTGAAACCTGCTCCATGCTGGCTCTTCCCTCAGGAAGGATCCAAGCCAGGGTTTCACGTGTGTCTCGTGCTGTCAGGAGTGCTTATGGTCACACCCCATTTTCATTTGCCTTGCCACATCTCCTCCCAAACCTAGAAATGTCTAGTAAAGAAAAAAAAAAACAAAGAAAAAAAAAAATCCCGATTTCCTCCGTAAAACCCAAACACTTCAATACCTGCCTTGAATTCCCAAAGTGCAACACCACACCCTGGCTGCAAAGAACCTCTTCCATCACCCCGGGGGCTCTGCAGGAGGGGGGTTATTCCCTGGGCTGACCGATGCCCCCTCGGACACTGCAGGGAGCTGACGGGGCACTAAGAGGGGACAGGAAAACAACATTCAGCTCTGGCATTTGCTGGTTGCGTGCAGCCCCAGGCAGGAACTGCTTCCTCTGTTTCCAGGCTTTTAGGGAAAGAAAGGGGAGCTCCACGGAGTTGCTAAATTGGAATGAAGCGAAAAAAAAAAAAATATTGCTGCGAACAGCAGAATGTTTGGCTATTTTTTTCTTTCTCTTTCTTTTT
>VXAX01002221.1:318943-339740 GCA_013399835.1 Leptocoma aspasia | reverse complement strand
TTTTTTTTTTTTTTTTTTTTGGAAGACAAAACACAAAACCTTGGAGTGATTTACATGGGAAAGGGGAGGCGGAAACAATTTTAGAGGCTGTTTTCCAAAATTGATGAATAACAGAAGATACAATGGATAAAGCAAATGGCCCAAATTTCCTGCTCTTTTAAGCCACTGAATAGATACTGAAAACAAGGGTGCCCTGTTTTTCTCCTTATGGAGCTGCCAGAGAGATTTTTCCTGGGTTATTTTGGTTCTGGAGGCAGGAGCAAGGTGGGTGCTGGGGGTCTCCAGGATCATGGATGCTCAGAGAAGCAGGATACTTGAGAATTCCAGAGGTGGGGAAGAGCAGCATGGGCCAGAAGAGTAATTTTGAATAATTTCTGTGAATAATCATGAAGAGGGGTCTGAAACTTCCTTTCGGATTTTTAAAAATTATTTCTCATTTGATTTCTCCTTTGCCTGAGGCTTTTCCCCTCCAGTGCCAAGCACTTTTCCCTCCTAACCCCTTCCCCTCACTCACTGGATGAGGACACAGCTTTGGCTCCAACCAAACCCAAGCTGGAAACTTTTATTTCTCTTTGCAAAAGCCTTCGATGCTTCCAGAGAATATTCTTGTTTTGCTTTGGGAAAAATAGCCTTGGATGAGATCCCTGTAAAGCTCTTCCTCTGCTTAGCCAAGATCCAGGAGCTCCAGCCCTTTTCTGGGACACCACAAAGGATGTCCATGTGTTTAATCTCTTATCCATGGGATGAAAATCCAGTAAAGCCTCTTGGCTGTGTCCTCTTTCCAGCCCATGTGCACAAAGTCGTGGTGCAGTGAAGGGATTTTGGTTGAGTAGACAAAAACCACCTTTTTTGGTGGCTCTGCAATCAAACTGTTTGGGTTTAGCTGGGGTGGAAAAGGCTGAGGTTCAAGGGCATGGTGAAAACCAGGAGTTGCCTGGTGAGCTTCTTCTCTGGAGACCTGGAGAAGTTTTCTCCAGCCTGTCCAAAGTGGTGCGTGGGCATCACTGGAGAATCTGCCCTGGATTTTGGAGCTGGCTAAGAGGTTTCCATTGACTGTTGCGGGGAAATATTTCCTCTGAGTGGATATTTTCTGCTTGCAAAAAACAATTTTATGTTGGAAACCTGAGGAACATCTTGGAAACTGCTGGCCAGTGACTTCCAGGGGTGCATCTTCCCATGATTGTGTCTGCTGGGTCCTGCAGTGTCCTGTGAAACAAAAGATTCTCCAGGTTCCTTTAGGCTTTGAGATAATGAATCTCTATCCCTGTTTTTTCTCCCATCTCTCCAACATCTCTTCCTCCCCAAAATCTGGGAACTCCACCAAGCAGTTGCACTCAATTAATCAATAAATAAAAGTAACCACAGACAGCAAACTGAGCTGTAAATTGCACTCAAAATCTTGTTTTTCACTGCTGGGTCAAGCCATCACCCCTCCCCAAACCCTGCTGCTCTGCAGGCTCCTGGGTTGGACAGAACAGACATGGAATAATGCAAAGCCACAATTCCAAAATCCCTTCCTTGGGTTGTTTCCCATGCTAACCAAAGCTCGATAAACCACCTCGTGTATTTATGGCCTCTGGGAGCAAATTGTCATTCAAAGGCCGCTTGGAGCCTTCAAACCCCAGTGAATTATTGTGTATGTGATACACACCTCTTCCTTAGCAGCACATTCAGATGTCAGGGCCCTGAGGAGCACTTTCCTCCCTCAGGCTCATTCAGGCCTCAGAGGAAAAGGGATTCGAACCACTCTGGTATTTTTAACTGGTTCTTTCCCACTGGTGGGGGCAGGCTCAGGAGTTTTGCTGAGCCATCACCCCTGTAGGTCATCTGGTCTGTGACTGCACATGAATTGAAGGAAGGTCTTGGATGCTGAGCCCCTGGAAAGACACGGGGATGTTATTTGATGGTGCAAAGTCAGTGAGAACTCCCCAGTCCCTGCACAGAATCATGGAATGGTTTGGGTTGGAATGGACCTTAAAGATCACATTGTTCCAAAAGCCAACTCCAAACAGGGATCAAACCTTGATCATCTCCTGGGCTTCCCACAGGACATCCACCAACAGGAGGGGTGGTGAGGGGAAGGTAAGGCGAGGTGTGAACAAGAGCTCAGTGCTTGGGGGAAGGAGGACATTCTGTCCTGAGACAGAAATGACTCCTGCCCAGGAAATTCCCTCTGGATGAGTGAGGAAAGCAGTGCAGGTGTGAAGGAAATCCGTGGTGAGGCAGCCACTGTGTTTTTGGGGTCTTTGTGACAGCTTCGGTCTCAGCGCTGGCAACTCCCTGTGATCCTGAAATCCACGCTGCCCCACATCAGCACTGCTCCCTGCTCCAGAGGGTCAGGCTGGATCACAAGGAATTCCTTCCCAGAAAGGGGCATTAAACATTGGAATGGATTTCTCAGGGAGGTTTGGAGTCCCCATCCCTGGACGTGCCCAATAAATGACTTGATGTGGCACTCAGTGCTCTGGGTTTGGTGACAAGTTGGGGATGGGTCTCAGGTTGGACTTGATGATTTTTGGAGCTCTTTTCCGACCTAAATGATCCTGGGATTCTTTGATTCTAAGTGAGCTGGGTCCTGTCCATGCAGATGCTTTTGCCCTTGGCAGGGCTGACATGGCTTGCACTGGGAGACCATTATTGCTGAGGATTTTAGCTCTGAAGAAAATCTTATTGCCCTGAGAAAATCCAGTCTGTACTTTACCCTGAACTTTTCAGGGTTGTGTGGGATTGCCACCCAAACCCCCAACTCCTGATTTACCATGAGCTATTTCAGGAAGTGAACTCAAGCCTGAGAGAGGGAAAAAGCTGCCTCAGATCTGGGATTTACGAGGGGCGGTGATGTCAGGGTGAATTCCTTGTGTTGTACAAGCCCCCAGGGAGGATGGGGCTGACGTGGACACGCTGTCCTGAACCATGAGGGCCTAAGAACTAATTATACACTAATTAATGTCATTTGCAGAGCTCAGTGTGGGCTGCACACCCAGAGAAGTCTTTGTTCCACGGGCTGCTGAGCAGATGGAGACCAGTCCTGGCCCCACACTCAGGATGCCCAGGAGTTTGATGTGTGCCAAGGACAAAGGCTGGCAGGGGATGAAAGGACTCCAGGACTCTTTTACTGCACACATGACGTTGGTGAGGCTGCTGTCATCACATGGGGTGGACACGATGGACACAACCCTCTGGATTACTCTTCCACACCCCCCTGGGTTACTCTTCCAGCCCTGGGTGGGATGCAGGTTTTGGGAGAGAGATGCATTTACCTGTGGTGGGCTTTGAATATTCCTGGGATCTCCCGTGGGTGATGAACATTTTGGTCACCTGCAGTGAGCTCCTCTGAGGGGTGGCTGGTAACCAGACCACCAGGATCATGCTGAGGAGCTGGTGGGAAGGGGGGAGGGAAAGTGAGGAGGCAGCTGGCTGAGGAAGCCCCTCTGTAAGCATTTTCCTGCCCTGGGATGACCAACGTACATCCTGAGCAGAGGGCACCGCATTGTGCGCCCTGTGCTCTGCCCATCCTGCCAGGAACAATGAGGAGGCTCTGGAAAACAAGGAAAGGCACTCTCAGGGCTGTGGGAGAGAAAAGCAGGGGGCACTGGGGGAGCTGACGCAGGAGGAGCAGCGATGTGCCTTGGCTGTGTAAGGTCAGACAGCCTGAACATCCCAAATTTATCACTTGGCTTGGTCCAGGCAACTGGGGAGGCGAGAAACCAAGGCCATGGCTTGAAATTTATCTCCAAACCACCTCTCAGGGGCTGTTTAAAGCTTTTCCCAGCGCTCTGTAAGATGCTGCTTGGGAGTGAGTGAGTGTTGGGTAGCTGATGGCATCTCCTCACCGTTCCCTGCTGGAATCCTGGAGCCTGTGGAATGTGGGGGCCAGGTTCAGAGCTGGGTGCACAACCCCGGGGCTGAAGGCAGAGGTGGCAGCTGTGCCAAGCTTCTCTCCTAGCTGAATCCTCCCTCCTGCCTGGCCTTTCTGCTCCTCAAATTCCCTTTTCTTCCCTTCACCTCTCTGGATTCAAACGGTTTTGTGCTGTTGCTCTGACAGGAGCTGAATTTCCCATCAGTGGAGCACAGGAGGGCCCTGTGAGGTTCACAGGCCACGCAGGTGAGGGCTGAGGCTTCTCATGGACTTTTTCCAAGCAAGGAATTTTTTCTCACCAGAGCAGTTTGGATTTCAAATTTTCCAGCAGCTGGGTCTGCATTTATTGCAGTTACAAACCCACACCTGGCTGCAAACTGTAAAACTACCATCCAAGGGAAAATGGGAATGCAAAAAGTTTGGATTCTTCCCCAAAAGCAAGCGGGGACAGCGTTTTATCTGTCAATATATCCAGATTATTCCCATGATCCAGTTTTTCTGTCCCAGTTCAGCCCTGCTGTATGAAAGACACCTGTGTCAGGATGGATGGAGTGGGAGATTGAAAAGCTGTATCCCTTTTGTTGTGGAGCATCCTGGCCTCCACATCCCAGCATCCATGTCCTCTGTGCTTCAGTGATCCCTAAATCAGGGCTGACAGGGACAATTTGCAAGGATAACATCAAATTTTCCTGTCGTTGCCAATTATTCTTTGGAGCTGGTGCTGGCATTCCCGGCTTCTGGCAATTCCCCAGCAGCCTGAAGATTTAATGTCTTCCTTGGCTGCTTGTGGGAAGGTTTGGTTAATCTGGGATGGGGTTTCCATGAGGTTCTGGCTGTGTTTGCTCCGTGTGCTGCAAACCCTCCGTGTACCTGTGGGATTTTGGGGAGGAGTTTTCATTTAGGGCTTCTTTTTCCCCTTAAAAATCCGAGCTGCTCCAGGCAGCAAAAGGAATTGGGGGTTCATTTTCATGTGCGGATGTGAAATTCAGAGCAGCTGAGAGCTGCAAGCTCAGCTTTTCCACGTGGGTCTCCTGAGCTTGGAGAGGATGGTGCTACAAACCATGAGTGTGGTTTGAATGAGAATCACAGAATCATGGAATGGTTTGGGTTGGAAGGGGCCTTAAAGCTCATCCTGTTCCATGGGCAGGGACACCTCCCACTATCCCAGAGTGTTCCAAGCCTCAGCCTGGCCTTGGACACTTCCAGGGATGGGGCAAACACAGCTTCTCTGGGCAGGTTACTGTTAATTAACATCAGGATTGCTCCCAACCTGCCCAGCACAAAATCTGTGTGAGCTTGGACTCTGCTGGGACACAGGTCTCGCTTAGCAGGATGTTTTCCAGACTTGGTTAAAGTGATTTCCAAATGCACAGGCTGTTTCTGCTGGGAAAAACAGCCTTTGCTGGAGCACAGGGCTGATGATTTGAAATCAATTTGCCATGGATGGGTTTAAAGCTGACATTGGCTTCCTTTCCGGGCATCTACACATTGCTATCATTTGTTAACAGTGTCACAAATGTTGCTTTCCCCTTTCCTTGTAGCAGCTCCTCTGAATTACAAGAACTCCTTTAATTTCTGAACAATCCCCTCTCTCCCAGGCCCTGCCACCTGGAAGAGCAGCAGGAGCACCTCCCCTGTGCAATTTCCCTTTCCCTCTTAACCTTGACCTGGAATATGCTGAAAGTTGTTACTGGGAGCTACCTTGATCAGAAATGACGTTAGAAAAACTTGCACAACCAGACTCAGCAAAACCCCACCAAGATAAAAATTCCCAGAGCCAACAATTTGGAGTTAGGGACCTGCTCTGCCTTGGGATATGGGGTTGACTGCTTCAAGGTAGCAGCGATTAAGTTTTGTTTGCTTTCTTTCAGAGGGGCTGTGCTTTGTAAAAGCAGGAGAAGCCTTGCCCAGAGCCCTCAAGTCCTTCAGGAACTGGGGTTTGTGGTTTTCAGGTCACACCTAAAACTCTGCTGAGTTTTTTTGTTGGATTGAGGCTTGAAAGGAACCTGAATACAAGGCTGAGCACCAGTTCTTATGCAAAACTTGAGCAGGATCTGGATACCACGATTTGACAAAGTTTTAAAATGTAGAATCTTTATTGTCTCTGGGAATTCTTTGCTGAAGCCTCTTTCAGGCTGGGTGGCAAATCCACAGACAGATTCCTGTCAGATCCTTGACCCAGAAGGTTGTGATGAACATCTGATGATTTGAGTCCTTCTCCTCCTCAGCCAAGGGGCATTTGTGTATATTGAATTATCTAAGAGTTAATTTTAGAAGGACCAGAGCCTGGAAATTGAAACAGCTTTAATGGGCTCTGCTTGAAGCTTTTATTTACTGTAAGCTCGGGCAGAGAAATCAAGATCCAAAGTTGTTCCTCCTGTAGGCAGTGGAAATAATCTCTTTATTGGAGTGAGACTCCAACCCTTAACTTGTGTCCAACCTGAACTCCTCCAGTCTGCACGCGCTGGCAGGGAATGAACTGCTCTCAGTTTCTGCTCTTGGAGCCCTGGAATTCTTTTTGATCCTGGAGATAAGCAAAAAGGCTTCTAAGCAGATGCGTCATGCCTGCTTAATTTTCCATTAGAAGCAGAGAAGAGATTTAACTCTCTCCTATCAGAGTGTGTGTGTGGAAAAGCTCGGCTTTCCTGGTGCCAAAATCCATCCTGTTAGTGGAGATACTGGGGAGACCTTGGAGTATCCATCCCTGGAAACACCATTAGTTGTGGAAAAGCCATTCATTAGTAACAGGCAATATGTCCTTCTCTCCCCTCCTCTGAAAATAGGCAGTGCTATCTAAATAAGCTGTTTCCTGAGAAGTTACTCAAAGTTACTGCTGGAGCTCCAGGCCAACTCTCCTCCCCCAGGAGCTGGAGAGAAACAAAGCTTTTGGAGAGGGAAAAGCTGCTCTTTAGTCCAGCAGTCAGTGCCATTCCTCTGAGGTTCCTCCTTTCTCCTCAGCCTCCTCAACGTGCTCCCTGCTTGTTTTTTCACCTCCTGTCGTTTGCCAAACCATTTCCACGTCTATACACTGGAGCCCTCTGTGCTCTGTGTTTGTCCAAAATTCCCCCTGATATCCCACCCCCTCCTCTTCAGAGTCCCTTTGCTGCCTTCCCACCACCTCCTGCCTTCCTTGTCTTCCTCCATCCTCATCTTCCATAAAACCACTGACTTCCCCGGGCAAGAGATCATGACCAGGCACCTTCTCACAGGCTTTGTTCTGCAGCATCCTGGAACCAAGAGCCTGATACTGGAGAGGGAAAATCGGGAGCAGCATCTCCAAACGCCTGAGTGGCAGCAGCGCTGTGGAAAAATCTTTCCCACTTTGCTTTCTGACAAGAAGGGAGAAGTTTGTGGAATTTGCTCCAGTGGGCTGGTGGAAACCTGCTCTGGTGGGGCTGGACAGTGTAGTTGGAGGAAGGAGAGTCTTTTTCTGGGAGTTGTGCCCTCTGCTCTGTGTTACCAGCACTTAATTCCACCTTCTCCATTAGAAACACTCCCTTGCCCGCCACAGTTGCCTTCAGGAGGTGTTTGGGACAACACGTCAAAGCAGGAAGGACTCCCAGAGGAGAGGGCAGCTGTGGGGACACGGATGGATGTCCCTGTGCTGCCTTTCAGGCCAGCCCCACACCAAGCTTTCAATTTTTTACACTTATGGATTATCTCTGCTAAAAAAAAATGTGATTATGGTGGTCTCTGCATGGTCCATTCCAACGGGAGCAGGTTGTTCTGGCTTTCCCTGAACCTGATCTCAGCATCTCCATCCTCCAGTCGCTGTCACATCTCCAGCCTCATTCCCCTGGGAGATTTGTGCTGTCGCAGTGCTGTCATTCCCTGCTTTGGCTGGGTGACATTTCTGACGTGGTCAGGTTTTCTAGGAATACAGAAAAATTCCAGTTTTACTGAATTCTCACCAGAGAAATGATGCAAAATAATTGTGCTTGGAGCAACGCACGGTGTGCAGCACCTATCCCACATTTACCAGGAGGTATCCAACAGATCCAAAACCCAAACCCGAGCCGAAGAGGAATAAAATGTATTAGGCCCACCCTTGGAGCACCAAGCGAAGAGGATTTAGTGTGTATAATAAACTGCCTGCGGATCATTTATCACAGCCCCGCTCTGATTGCCTGGGGGTGATGATGGACACCAGAAGTTGGAAAAACCTAACGACGTGTGGGGAACGGAGCGCAGGTGTCCGTGCGGGGAGCGGCAGGAAATCAACCTGACAGCCTTAGGAAAGCGCCTGGCGCTGGAACCCGCGCACCCCCGGCTCGCCCCCCGCCTCCCTCTCCCCCACTTTCCCGGCGGGAGGGCTCTGCTGAAAGGCTTCTTTCTTCCTCTCCTGCGTGGAGGATCCCACCTCTGCAGACAGCCTCTGTTTTCCTTTGGAGAAGAGAGCAGCTGGGGCAGATCTCTGCTGCTCCCAGCAGCGCGGGATGCGGCTGAGCCCCACCTCGCTCCTGGGTGGGAGACAGCGGGAAAGCTTGTGAGAAACCTGACGTTCCTCCCCACATCTCCACCACCTTGGGGTCACGCACGTTCCCATGGGGGTAGCCCCATCTGAGGGGCTCGAGGGAGGAGGTTCCAGCAGAGCCCCCTTTCCGTGGCTCCTGGGGCCATCCCTGAACATCTCCGTTATTGGAGAGCCCCTGACCTCCCCTGACAGGTTTCCCCATTGTCTGCCTGACCTCACCATTATAAAGCATTTCCTACTATTTAGCCTGATGTTTTTCTTTCTTAATTTTAGGCCATTAGTGCTTGTTCTTCCCAAATTTACTACCGAAAATGACTCTGCCTCCTCCCTTCCTCCGGCTTGACGGATGGCTACGGAGTGACCCTCCAGGATTTATATCCCCAGTGGCGAGCAGGACTCCTCTCCTCTCTTAATCCCCTCAAGGCCATAGAAAAATAAAGTTGTTGTCTTTAAATCCAAATCTGTTACAAGCACTGCCTCAAAGCTGTGGCGTTCCCCACCTTGCTAAAGTTCAGCTGTATTTGTTTTCACAGCTCTATCCCAGAAAGTCCAGGAATGAACTTTCCCAAGATTTTTCACTTTTTGTCAGGGCTTTTCATCANATTTCATTTCATTTCATTTTGTTCATATAATAGAAAGGCCATTCACTTCCCAATCAGTTGGAGGGAAAAAGTTTGTCTTTCCTCTCTTTTCTTTAAACCTAAATGAATAATTCGTTTTGGGGTTTGTTTCTTGAGCTAAACAAAATTGAAAAATAGTTTCAAAGAAGGAAAAATAATTTTCCAGAAAAGGAAATAGTTTGATGAGCAGAACACTGATTTTGTTGGGGGTTTTTTTGTCTTTATGGATTATTAATAATTTTAACTTTGGCTGTTAAGTTTTAGAGAAACTCACAAATAATATAAAATTATCATTCAGTGTGAGAGTTCATGGAGTAAATCCTCTTCTCTTCCACTGGCATTAAGGATAAAATTGATGTGAATGAAAACTTTCAGGACAAAATTTTCAAAATTATGCTGAATTGCAGATGAAATTCCCTGAAAAATTATTTCTCCTGGATGCACATGGGAATTCCCACTTGCAAGTGTGGCACTTGATATCTCCTTTATTTGTGACCAAGGAAGGTTGTGACCCAGTCGGAGATGCTTGGGGTTATCTGAACAAAAAATATCCTGGGCCCTGCTTGGCTGCTGGGATGGGAAAATTTATCTCCTGTGCTTCTTCCAGGCCTGCAAGTCTGGGATAGGGGCTGTGGAAAGGTTATTAATATTAAAAGATGGGATTAAGCGGACGAAAATGAACTTGAACGTGAGTTTGGGGTGTTTCCTTTGGAGCCCTGCCCGCGAGGTGGCTGAGTGGCTGCTTCCTACCAGGGGCTCCCTCCTGCTCCCAGGCTTTATTTCTGGGATCTTTCAGCCATTCTCCTCCAAGGAGCATTTCCTTCCCGCTTTCCCTCGAGAGGAGCAGGACAGGAGCAGTGGCTCCAGAGGTGGGTTTCAAACAGAGCCAGGAACCTCCTTGGGAGGTTGGAAATCAGGGCGCCGACTCCGGGCACCAAACCCAGAGCTGCTGCCAATTTGCGATGTTTTCCCTTAAAAGTCAAAGATTTAATGGAAAGAGAGGTCAGGCTTTGACCTGAGCACTGAGCAGGGTGACAGAGATGGCTCCTTCATGTCCTCTCCAGGGGTTTGTTAGTCTAAAGTTTAGTCCCCACGTCAGATGATGCATTTTCCAGGGAAGTTAATGGATTCGCTTGCACCGCTGTGGAGTGGTTGGCGGGGGTGGGAGGGCGACTCTTTCGTGAGAGACAAATGACTTCCTCTGGACAAGCAGCTCTGTTTTAACTTGGAAAATGATGGATGAGTCCCAAGGAAAGGCTTTGCACAGGCAAACGAACGTGCAAGCCTCACGTTGTCAGAGATCCAAAGAGACGACGACAAATCCCAACCGCCGGGAGAGAGCGGAACCCGGCGGTGGCGGCAGGGATGGGGATCAGTCTGCAGAGGGAGACTTTGGGCCAGGCAAAACCCCGTCACCACCACCAAACGGGACAGGGAACCTCCACACAAGAGCTTCAGGAGCCTCCACACAAATGGGGTTGTGGTTTGTCTCCAGGAGGTCCCAGCTCCGGTTAAATCCAAGCCTTCCCGCGGCACACGGATCTGCAGCCTTACCCTTCCGCCCCTGCCCTTGTCCCTCCCAGACTATTGTTTGGATTTTCCTTGGGCCACCATGCTTTGCCAAATGTCTCCCTGGAGTTTTTCTTCTGTGCTTACCTTTACCAATGACGAGTTTTTTTTTTTTCTTTTCCTTTTCAAATATGTAAATGTAAATACTTGGCAAGTGCTGGGCACCGCAGCTGCATCAGAATTCCTGTTCCTCGAGGGACTTGTGTATCTCACTGCTCCATCTGGAACCCCAAATCCTGACTCCAGATCTTCTGGGTGTGGATGGAAGACATGAAGCAAAGAACTACAAAAAAAGCCCCAGAAGTCTCCTATGGCGGAAGGCAAAGGTGAAAGGTGACTTTAACCTCCTCTCTTACCTAATTTTTACCATCACAGTGAGCCACAAACTTTAAAAGCAATTCAGAGCCACAGGTAAAAATACAGAGGAAAATGAATTTTAGGCAACCTCTTTGCCTCCTGCACTTAGAAATCTTTGCACACAAGACAAGAAATAAGCAGATTGATTTCTGAATATTTCCTTTCCTGCAGAGTTGCTAAGTGGGAATGACCTAGAGAGCTGCTGGAGCATGACCTTGGGGGAAAACATCCTGGAGAGAAGAAGATGATGAGCTGGAAGACAGACAGATTGTTGCCACCAGAATTGGTGACTCCCATCCAGTTGAGGCTGGAGAAACAGCACTGAAACAAGAGATTTGCTCGATCTTGGATAATTTTGTTACTTGTATAAAGCTCCATTTGCATTGAAGGGCAAAATCTTAACTTGGAACATTGTGCAACGTCACAGAGAGAGCAGGGGGAGCCCGTGCCCAAAGGGAATGAGCACATTCCATCATCATGGGCACGGAGCACACTGCCAAGGACAATCCCTGCACATGGATCCCTCAGTCCCTGCATTCTCCATCTCCTCTCCAGCCCCTGACAAAACCTGGGATGTTTACAGAGCTCAATACAACAATTCCCACAGTGCCTGGGTGATCCATGAAGATGGAACCCACCTGGCTGGCTCTTCTTGGGTATTGGAAAACCTCCACAGCTCAGGCCTTGTCAGTGAGGAAGTTCCTTATTATCCCATTGCCAAGGATCCAGTTATCCAACCTATTTATACCAAGGGTTTGATTTATACCTGCAGTGACAGAAGGGGATAAAGAAATATGGCACCTTTTGTGACTGAACTGAACCTCATTTAATTTTCTAATTAAGGCCTTTCACCTGCCTGCTTCAAACACAGAAATGTCCCTTCAATCCCGAAATAAATTCCTGATATTATTGATTGCAGCCAGGATGGCTGAGACTGGGAGTTATTTTCTTGAGCAACTGTTCAGTCTTTGTGAGGGAAAGGCAAAAGGCAGTGCTGGAGCTGCAGACTTGATTTATGGATATTAAACATTTTATAGCAATTTTTTATCACTTTCATTCCTCTCTGTTCCTCCTTCAGATGTTGGAATAAGAAGGGTGGAGAGGGATGGGGAGGCAGCAGACTTTAAACTGTCACAGCTCTGGGAGAATGATGGATCTTTGTGGGCTTGGGCAAACCCAATTTTTGGAAAGCTTTGCCTGTGCTCCCCTCTAAAAGGAACGCAGCGCCTTATCTCTCTCCTGCCAATCTGCCAGCCGTGCCTCCCTGCTCGCGGTGGGAAGCCCCGAGCACCCCTGTTGGGCGTTATCTGCTCTCCAGGTACGGCAGATCCAGCTGGATCCCCATGGAAACCTCCCGGCGCCCTGCCAGGACCACCCTGAGCTCTGGCAGCGCCGCCCTCCACCCCAAACCCACCTCCTCCAGCACCACCTCCCCAAAAAATGCCGAGCATCCCTCCAGCAACACTCCCCTCCCTCCCCAGAGCCACCTGCGGCTCGGCCAGACTTCTCCCAAACACATTTCTCTTTAAAAGCCCAGATTAGCCTAAAATTCTGCTGGAGATAAAACCCGGCCCCTTATCAGCAGCCGCATCCAGCCCCCACGCACTCCCGGCGCTCCGCAGGCTCCGGCCGCGGCCAGCTCCTCCCGGAGCGGGGCTGTTTTCCCAGCAGAGCACCGAATCCATCATTCCTGGGCTTTCCTGGAGCAGGGCGATAAATCCCGCCCAGGCCAGGGGTAGGTGAGACCCGAATTCTTCTCCACCACGCACTCCCTGGGGAATGCAGGTCCAGCACCGCCTCCTTTTCCAGGCACTGTTCCTCTTTCTCAAGGGATTCCTGGTTTTTCTGACCATCATTCGATTTATTTTTTTCCCCAGCACCTTTTCTCTTTCTCAAGGGATTCCTGGTCTTCCTGGCCATCATTTAATCTTTTTCTCCTCCTTGTCCCCCGTTTTTTTTCGTGTCTATTGTGCTTCCAAGTGCTTCTCTCCCTCTCCTGTTAAGCTGGGCAAACAGGGGAGGGGATGGAGATGAATCTCACATGGATGACAGATGAAAATACTCCATGGGATTTAGATACAGACTTCCAGAGCTATTAAAGAAAGGAATTAATCACATAAATTAAAGGAATGAATGAATAACTTGAAAAAGGCATTATTCAAGATGCTTTGGCTAATGGGAGAAGCTGGAGTGGCAACCAGGAGACAGTGATGGCTTTGGCTTGGAAAAGCCAAATTCACTTTGAGCTGGTAGAAAGAGAAATAGATTTAAAATCGAGGCTGTTTTTAAAATCTTACAATGGTGAAATCCAGCCTGGACTGGGACTGGCATATAAATATTAAATATAAAAAATAAGATATGTGCATTTTGTGGCTGGGGAAAGGAATTTATGGCATGGGAATATTTCCAGGGACTAAAAAGCAGAGAAAAATCTTTCCTACATGGGGTATAAATACAAAATCTTGCCCGGGTGGTCATTTCTAGCTGCTCACGTGCCCCCCTGATTGCACATCTTTATCAATAAACACCCGTGTGAGATATCAGCTCCAGCTGAGCTCTGGCAGGGTTATCAGAGGACAGACAGTAGTTCCTTCAGCCAGAACAGCCAAGGTCTCAGGGTTAAAAGCCAAAGGTCAGCACAGCCACTGCCCCGTGTGGCATGGATTAAATCAAAAATTATCTGGGAGTGGCACTGCTCAAAGCAGCCCAGAGCATCCGTCTGGGGGCTCAGCTCCAGGCATAAATCACCTTGCCTGGGGTGGGGTTGGGCTTGCAGGGCTGCCTTGCCTCTTCCAGCTCTGCTCCTCGGCATTGGTGGTGTAAATCCAGAGTAGAAAATCCAAGCCAGGTACACTGAGTTAGGGGAAAGTGGATTTTTTTTTTCTCTGGGTGGGGTTTTTTAAGGCTGGTGCTGGCTGCAGCTGGAAGCGAGGCTTGAAGTCCGCTGAAGAATTTTGCTCAGCTCCACGAAAATCAATTTCAGCCTCTGCCATCCCTCAGTGTTTTGCTGATCATTCCCAAATTCACAGCTTTTCCCTTTTGTTAGTCATGGAAGAGGGAGAAGGAAGAACTAAAGAGCCATAGATTCATTTAGGTTGGCAAAGACTTCTGGGGTTGCCAAAATCCCAGCACTGCCAAGTCCACCCGTAAACCATGACCCTCAAAGGAAGCACCACCTCCCAAGGGATAATCCTGAATTCCATTTCAATTATTTCTCCAGGTTTGTTTATTTATTTTTAAAAAATTATGGATAGGACCACACTCCTCAGACCACTTTTGACTCCAAAATTCCACTTGTTCATGACTGTTTTAATGATGAAATTACAGCTGAGAATGGATTTTATTTAACTTCTGTCTGAATTCCTGGCACTGAAGGGTCCAGCTCGAGAAAAATTCATCAGCTGTCACATAATTTTGTTCTGCGCCTGCAAGAAGCAAGCTGGGCTTAAATTTGCTTCCACTTAACTGCAATGAGCAGGAATAAAAGTCCAAGCAGCTGGAATCGTGTCCGTGGGATGCAAGGAAACATTTCAAGGCTATTCCTCAAAAACTCCAGCTGGTGGCAGCAGAAATTTCTTTTCCACCAAAAGTTAAACAGAAAACTAAAAGGAGAGGGGAAAAAAAAATCCCTAGAAAGGATAACTACACGCAACGCTGTGAAAATCTCAGGTGTGCTGCCCGAAAATGAGATTAAAAGTGTTTATTGCTTCCTTAAAATGGGGAAAAAAAAATCCCATCTCTCCTGGGTTTAAACAACGGGGTTTAAATCAGAGAGAGCTGATGACAGAGAGCCCCGGGATGGAAGTGTCTGGGACAGAGGTGTGCTGAAAGGGCCCTTGAAAGCTTCCTCGGAGCTATCAGGTGCCAGCAGGGATGGAATGACCCCGAGGGAAGCAGATTCCCACAGGAGCTCCCATCTTCCCTCCCTGGGGCCGTCCAAACCTTTCTGTGCGAAGAGCAAGACCTGGGGTTTTTGGGATAACTGTGGAATAGAGAAATGCAAGCCCACGCTTGGATTCACAGGTTCACAAAGGGCAGTGGCCACAGGGTGGGATTTTTGGAAAGGAAAATTCCTCCCCAGGAGGAGGAGGCAGCCCTGGGACAGATCCCTGGGATGTCCAGAAAGATTGTCACTTCAACTCCCTGAAAATGAGCACGGGATTGCTGTTCCACACTGACCTATTCAAATCCTGCCACGTGGATTTGACATCTTGAAGGAGATGTCCTTCAAATGTCCAGGACATTTTGGCTTGGATCTCCACCCCCTCAGATCTTCCTTCCAAGCAAAATCCCTGCATTTATAATTCCTTCAAATCCACCGTTTTTCCTCTGTCTCACCTGTAGCATCTCCATTTCCTTAAATCCAGCACTTCTGTGACTGAGTCTTTTCCTCATCCTCCAGCTACACCTCCAGCACTAAACAACACCCTGGCATGTTTTCCTACGCAGCCAGGATGTCTGGGAAGGACTTACTCCTGCTGGTTTTCCTCTAATCTTTGCATCCCTTCGGGAATATCTCTGTGGAAAAGAAACTCTGCTTTAGCATTGGCACCGTTTCACTCCCAGAGGAGGTTGGAGGGAATTTTGGAGCTCTCCAAAACATGCAGGCACAATCACGGCTTCTGTGATTGAGTCGTTTCTCTCTAAATAAGTAAATTAACTCTAATACCCTTATTTGCTATCAACCTTATAAAACGTAATAAAAGCCAGATGTCTCTTCCTTAACCTGATGTGCCATAGATGGATTATTTTTTCCAGACTTTATGAAAGTGATTTTGCTCTCTCTTTGTGTCCCCTCTGGTGAATTCACTGCAGGATCTGATGGGAAGAAATTTGGAAATGGATAAAAAATAGAAAATCTGGTGGTTTTTGTGGATTCAGGTCCAACATTCCTCTCTCCAGGTCTTGTGGGTGTGTGTGGGTGGCTTCGAGCTTGGGATGGTCACTGTGAACTCAAGGAGATGGTAAATTACTGAGTGATTTCAGCTCCAAAAGGTACAAAGGATGCTAAATAAGAATCCTCACACCAAGAACCTCCTAAACAGCCTGGTTGCATCAGAAAAGTCACCCAGGACTGGAGTCACAGAGAGGATTTGGTGTCTGGTGCTCTTGGATGGATTTCAGTGATAGTTTGGTTTGGCAAGATGGGAACCAAACGCAGGAAAAAAATTGCAATTCTGTCATTTTCTGTGATTTCCTTTTATTTTGGGTGAGTTCATCTGAATCACAAGACACTTGCTGAGATGAAGCTGGGCTAAGGACCACACTGTGCTTTGTTTTTAGTCCCTTGGTGCTCAAATGCAGCTGCCAATATCCCTTCAACTCCCTGAAAATGAGCACGGGATCACTAAACTAAAGTTTAGTTCCACACTAAACTATTCAAATCCTGAAACCTAGACCTGGTTACCTCACAGGCTCACCCTAATTAGGCACAGGGAAAAACTGTAATCACATTTAAAACCATGCCTTGGGGCTGGGTTTCCTGCGCCAAGGCTGCTGCTGGCAGGACAGGAGGGATGGACAGGCACAGGGGGTGACAAAGCCACATCCATGGGGCTCTCCTGGCTCATCGGGGGCTGTGGTGGTGGAGGATTCCCTGATGTCATTGCTGTGTCCCTGGGGGTGGTGCTGGCACGGGGATGGGCTCAGGTCACAGGGCCAGCTCAGCAATGATGTTGGGTATGGGAGAGGATGGAGAGGAACGAGGGGAGCTGGAACATTTCCCGTTATTTTATTATTTATTCCTGTTATTTTATTATTTATTCCCATTATTTTATTATTTATGCCCATTATTTTATTATTTGTTCCCATTAGTTTATTATTTATTTCCCATTTATTTTATTTGCTCTCCTTCTAACCAGCTGAGAAATGAAAGGACCCTGTTCTGCACCCCCTCTGAGCTACAGGACTTGTTCATGGAGTCGTTTTAGCTCCCAATTAAACTAAATGTTGTTTTTACACAAACAGCTTTTCCCCCAGCTGGGCTGATAACAGGATTGTGGTGTTTGCGTGAGGTTTCTGGGGAAGCAATTTGGGGTTTCATGTCATTTGGTGAGGGTCAGGCGGGTTCCTCATCCAAAATTTTAATTTTGGATCCACAGAGCTGTTCTGAGCTCAAGGAATCTTTGTCCAGGCATTTCTCTCCAAGAACTCATCCACAGACTGCTCTGCTTTGGGGTCAGTCTCCTTGGCTGGATCTCCTACATAATATTCCAGTCCATTCTCCAAATGAAGCAGAACAAAACCACCGTGGTTCAGAACTGTCATTTTTCCAGGGATTACGCAGCATGGATGTCCCTGGAATATGGGGAAATCGCTCTTTCATGTGGCCAATTTTAGCAATGTGGAGATGGCAGAAGGTCCCACTGAACCAAGTTGGTTTTGTCTTAATTTAATCTGATAAAATTGAGCAGCAAGGTGACCTGGAAGGCATTTGAAGAAGCATTCCCAGCTTTGCTCAGCCAACCCTCTAAGACAACCCAAATTTCAGAACCACAACGAATTTCAGAACATAAATTCCCTTCCTCCTCCATCCTTTTGCTCCAAGAACACTCCCGAGGCTGCTGGTTGAGTTTCACCCTCCTGATTTGTACCAATCACCTCAGGTTTATGAGAGTGTCAGATGGCATTAGGGTAAGGCCCTTTGCCCATCTGATTTTCCTGCTGATTTCCCTAATTCCAGGCATGGAATGCCTCCCCAGCAAGCCAAACCTTTGAAATTAGGTTTTGGGATGTTCCTTTTCTTCGAGAGCAGGGGAGTGAAAGCAGGGAGGAGCTGGGATGTCCTGGATATTTTTCCAGTCTTTGGTTCTTATCTTGAAACAGAGAAGGGAAACGTAGGAACAAACTGGATTTGTGGTCTTGGGGTTTAGCAAACAGCTTATGCAGATTGTTGTTCCCTAAGTGGGGAACACGGGCTGGAATTCAGTCCCAGCAAATCTCCTCACAATCCCAGAGCCTGTCAATCCTTTTTCCAGCTGATTTTCCTGCTGATTTCCCTAATTCCAGACGTGGAATGCCTCTCCAGCAAGCCAACCTTTGAAATCAGCGAAAAAGGCAGGGAAAACCTCCGTGCTGAAATTAGAGGCATCTCCGTGGGATTACAGAGGAATTAAAGGTGACTAAATCCTCCGTAAATCTGGCGAGGAAAGGGAGGCACCAAAAGCCTGCTGAGCGAAATTTCGCTGGATGTCAAAGCAATTTGTCCCAAAACCCCGGCGCGCGGACGCCCAGCGGAGAATTAGCGGGAATGGGTTGTTTTAAGCCGTGACCCTTTCCCTCAGCACATGCTACTGCCTCCCTTGAACCACGGGAGGCTCCGGCCGTGCCCGTGGCTTTTAAACACAACATTTATTATCCCCCAGCCCCGGATCAGGGGGATCCCGGGATGGGCGGCCCGGGAGCGCGGCGCGCCGCCGGCATCTGGTTCTCATGTTCAATCTCAGCTCTTCCACTCGGGCTCGAGTGACAACAGAACAATGCTCGCCCTGCAGACTGACTAATTAGGCTGCATCTGGAGCTAATTAAGCGTGGAGTCGCGGCGAGGGGAGCGCTCCCCTTATCAAACCAGCAGCAGGGGCGAGGCAGGAGAAAAATCGCTGCTGATACGGCGGGGTTTGGCCGTGGAAGCAATTTAAACGAGGCAGTGGAAATCAGAGTTTTGTCCGAGTGGGATTGGTCCCAGGATGATGAACCTGGCTTGGCTTTTTGTTTTATGGAGAGGGGGAAAGGTGGGAGCTGGAGATACTTCAAATAATTAATTAAGATTGTCTTTGAACTCTTGCTCCTCTGCGTAATGTATGGGCATGAAGATGCCTCTTCAGCATTAATATCATTTAATATTTTAGTTTCTGATACTCCGTGGCATTTGTAATTATATAAACCGACCTTTGCTAGGTGAAATACACTCTGATCTCTCTTTTTTTTTTCAAGCTATTAAAAAGAATTTCTATTGTGAGATAGTCTAATCTTACTTTTGTTTGGTCAAACCTGGGAGAAATATGGCTTCCATTGCTTTATCAGCCACTAATTAGGATGAGGCTGCACATTTTTTAATAGCTGGACAGTTTTATTTTTTCTGTGAATGAATCCCTGCGGAGGTCCAGAAAATCCAGAGTACAGGGAGTCACAGGAGTTTAAACATGAAGTAGCAGAGTTTATTTTTGATGCCTCTATTTTTCATCATAACACTTGCAATGCCAATAAACGGAGAGAAATCCTCCAAACTCCACAGATAAATTTGTCATGGCTTGGTTCAGAACAGTAAATTATTTTTAGATGCATTTTAATTCCTCTTTTCTGACCTGGAAACATTTTATTTCCAGGATGGAAATGGTTTAGCTGCAGGTTCTCATCAAAAAGAGGTTTTTTTGATTGATTTTTTCTCTTTTTGCTGTTTTTTTTTGTCTAGGAGCCATTCCTGAGGACTGTCCAAGAACTGGGATCATCCAGTTTCATACATGGATCCATCCAATGCTGGAATTCCCACAGCCCTGGTGTTCCTTAGGGCTCGTTGCTCTTTGCCAACCTGCACCATTTAAATCCATTTTGGTAGGATGAGATCTGGCTTTCTGCCAAAGCTCTTTCAGGATTTAGAGCTCTTTGTGCCTCCTCCAAGTGATCCTCTCCATGCTGGGAGTGTCCATCTCTGAACATTCTGCCTATCCCGCTGAGGGAAAGGTCCTAAATCCAGAGAAATCCTCCAAAATCGATGATTTTTTTTCATCTTATGTTTAACATACTGTACATCAAACTTATTAATGTTTGGGGTTTGGATCCCACTTATTCATATTTGGGGTTTTGATCCCACCAGTGGCATCAAGCTCCAGAAGTCCTCTGCTCCCAGCCCACGTCAGATCCCAACATGGGGATTGATTTCCACGTGTTTTCTTCCCTTTGTCCTTCCCTCCTTCATGGAATCAATGCAATCATGGAATTGCTGAGGTTGGAAAATCCCTCTAACGTTGCTGAGTCCAGCCCTTAACCTGGCAGTTCTGAGGCCACCGTGGAACCTTTCCCATGGGATTTTGAGCAGTTTAATGTCCAGCTCCAGCCTGGGAGGAGGATGGGGAAAAATACTCACAGAGATGCTTTGCATCCATGTAAAATGATCTGATCTTTCCTGAATTTTGAGGTTTTGGGACGTTTCTTTTCTTCAGGAGCAGGGGAGTAAAAGAAGAGAGGAGCTGGGATATCCTGGATATTTTTCCAGTCTTTGGTTCTTGTCCTGAAGCAGAGAAGGGAAATGTAGGAGCAAACTGGATTTGTGGTCTTGGGGTTTAGCAAACAGCTTGTGCAGATTGTTGATCCCTAAGTGGGGAACACGGGCTGGAATTCAGTCCCAGCAAATCTCCTCACAATCCCAGAGTCTGTCAATCTCCAGATTTCAGCATTCTGGTGCAGTTTGCCACATTAAACTCTGGATTTTCCTGAGCACAGACCTCAAGGATCAGACAGTTCCATTTCTAGGCGAATGTGTGTGTGTGTGGGAGTGAAAGGTCACCTCAGGCTTATCTCTAAATAAACCCAGGAAACTCCAAATCGGCTCCTTTTTTTTTTTTTTTTTTTTTTTTTTTTAATCCTGTGCAGGCTGGCAATGGGCAAAGCAGCCTGGACAGCTTTTTTTTTAATATCCAAATATTCCCCACTGGAGCATGACCTCAAATATTAGCTTTCCACCTAGCAAGACTAGACAGGAGCAGGGCAAAGGCACGTCTGTTCCTTAGCCCTGATGCAGGAAAAACTATTTAGATCTGTTTTTATTTTAATTATTTTTTTTTTTCAGCCCCTCCTGGGCGTGTTTACTTTCTTTGGGGCTCATGAATGGCGGCTTCAGAACCCCCCTCATTGTGATTTTCCCCAAGCCCCTCCAAACATCCCTTTCTCTCCGTGCTTTTTCAAAAAGAACCTTTTTTTTTT
>VXAX01002221.1:280650-310062 GCA_013399835.1 Leptocoma aspasia | reverse complement strand
AAAAAAAAAAAAAAAAGGTTGCAAAGACTTTCTGGGGTGACAAGAAACTGCTGGACCCAGTAGGAAGTAGGGAATTAAAGGAATTGCAAATATTGCAAATTTTTGGGGGCTGCAGAGCTGAGAATACTCTTAAAACTTCTGCTTCTGAGGTACTAAAGGGTCTGTCCCCCAAGTGATGGGGGCACAGAGCTAAACCCCAGGCCATGGATGCTTGAGGTAATTATTATTTATTGTTATATTTTGCAACCGAGTTAAATAAAAAAAGCTGAAAGCTTTATCACTTGCTGGAATTATTTCCTCCCTTTAAACCTTTGAGCAATAGAGATAAAAAGTGAGTGTTACTTGTGATGCTGGGGGAAGGAATGCAATATTCTGTGTGGTACTGGCTGGAAGAGCCCCTCTGCTCTGGCCTTGCTTTCTCCCCAGGCATGGAGACACAAACTCCTCCGTTTAAGAAGTGGAGGCCACTAATTTTTAACTTCAAATCCTATTTCTTGCCCTTTCTCTTTCGGCTTGGACAGATTGCTATTCAATTGCAAAAGCAACCAACGTTTGGCACGACCAAATCTGTGCTAAACATGAAAATATATCTGAAAAAATAAGATGGGCACGAAGTTGCAGAGCTTCCAGTGGGTCTGGCTCGGTGGAAATTAAGTTAACTTGGGCTGAACATTTCCCCTCTGCCCCTGGAGTGCTAAGACTCCTCTTCCTCTGGTGGGGCACTTAAACTGGGGACCCTGGGAGGGAAGATAAAAGAGCTCTGTCTTTTGGGAGGCCAAGGATGCACAGCCAGCATCCCTGCGAGGACGTGGGGATTAGGGGAATACATCGAATTTCCAAATTTAGAGCGGGGGACTCGCTTCCCATAAACAAAAGCTGCTTTTAAGCGAGATGTTAGGGAGATAATGCACCAAAAGAAAAAAAAAAAAAGAAGAAGAAAAAAGTTTGCCTTTGTGACTAAATTCTGTTATTTTGCAGCCAACCTTCAAATGGGCTGTTGGTGCAAGTGAACAAACGCTTCCTGTCTGTGCGTCCTCATGGGTGGTCGCGTTTTAAAATGAAATATCCAGGCTGACAAATGCCTTTACAAAGGCCAGATTATAAACTGTAAACCTACTGTCAGCTGGGCAGGGAAAAAAAATCCAAATGCCTCTTATACCATTTAAAGATTTAGTTTGGCTTCAACACTAAAGCACTTCATCTTGAAGGAGAAAGGAGCTTGGAGTTTATAAATTGTTGTTTGGGCTCTAGTAAGCTCTGGATAAGGGAATCTCTCTGCTAGGAAACAAATGACCTTCCCAAAATTTAGGGAGCTCTGGGTATTGTTATGAAGACAAAATGCCTTGGAAAAATGTCCCTGGAATACAAAGGGATTTGAGACAGCTCTGTTACTCTTAACATACAGTTCATACAGCTGCAAAGGGCAAACCCTACAGTTCCAGTCTCTGAAAAAGGGTGGAAAAAAGTTAAACATGTCAGGGTAATAAAATAAAAGCTGTTTAGATTGTCCCCCTCTGTCTAAATCTGCTCTAGACTCACTCTTGCACAGGGTTGTCGAACTCAGGCTGAATATCCATAACATTTTGGCAAAAAACTCCCAAAATTTCCTATATTCTCCTTAGTGGTGATTGCAAAGGGAGGTTTTGTGGAAAATACAGTCATTTATGGCAATAAATGGGCAGATTGGACAGATTCACACTCAGCACACTTGCCACACTCAGCAATTTGAATCCAAAGTGGGGGAACAAAGAAACTCCAGGAGGAGAAGCTGTGGGCACTGCACACCCTTGCATCCAGCCAGTGAAATCCTGCAGCTCCTTTGTGCATTCCTGCTCAGTGGCAGCTTTTCCAACCCACCCTGAGCTCGGAATTGCACTGCAAAGCTCTGGTCCTCTGCTCTCCAAATGCCATCCATGGTCTCCCTTTCTCCCATGGGTTGTGTTCATGGATTTTGAACTGGCCATAGCTTCCACAGGCAGAAAATTGTATTTACTCTGCAAATCCTTGCTGTGTTCCTCTTGCTGTTTTTTTTGTTTGTTTTTTTTTTTTTTTCCCCAGGAATGTTGCAGGTCATGCTGCCCTTGCTGAAGACAAGCAGAAATTTTGGTGGAAATCATCAGATCCAGGAAAGTTTAGGGATGTACATGTGGAGTTGGGTGGGAAACAGAAAGGAAAACCTCACTTCCACGGGTTTTAATGTTTAGTTTTCCTCCCAGTCATCTCATGGCAATCAGCACTACCCAAGGCATCACTTCCCATTCCTTCCCCTGGGAATTTTTATTACTGGTGTCCATACTGATGAGCACAACTCTTTGACACTCTTTCCTTGGGAAACCGCCACCTCCATCGTTTGAGCTATCCGCTCTAAGTCCTGGAGACCACATTTTTCTTGTGCCTTTCTCTTTTTAGGAGACTGAAAATCCTGCAGAGCATCAAACCAATTATTTGAGATGGCTCTTGGCAGGTTCCAAAGGGTGTGAGGTAGAAACATGTTCAATTTTCTAAGCATGTTCAATTTTCTAAGCCTGTTCAATTTCCATGCCAGAGGCTAGAGTTTGTCGGCACCAAATTCCATGGGACCTTTGGAAAAGATGACTATTCCAGTGCCCATCAGATTGTTTTAGGGCTTGATTGTGATTCCTGCTGGGACTCAGGCCCTCAGCTGTCCCTCCTCTCCTACCCAGAGACCCGATGACAGTTGTGCAGCTGCATCCAAAGCTTTTGTCCAAAAGGAACACAAAGGAAATTGCTGGAAAATCTTCACAGCGGATCTCCCTCCGCCCACGGAGTGGTGGGAATAAACATCACAACTTCAGATCTTGGTGAATGCAGATAAATTGAGGCTGAGCTGATAAGTTAATGACACACCAAAAGCAGATTGCTTCAGGGACCGAGGGGATAAGTGGGCAATGAGCAGAGTCCTGGAATCCTGACAAATCCCAGAATGCTCTGACGTTGTGTCCCCCCTGTGCCAGGAGCGAGCTCCTGCAGTCAGAGCAATCCTCTTTTTTAGGCTGCTTCACCCAGGCATCTCCAAAAGGATCCAGTCCTCCTGGAATGATTTCTCCAGGATGTGCCCTGCCCCATCCATCCACACTGCTGGGTCTTTTCCCTCGACTCCCCTTAGCTCATGCCTTCACTCTTTTTATCCCAGGAGATCCCACATCCTCGTGTTCACTCAGAAAACGGACTGAAGTGAATGAAGTCAAAGGTTGGGGAAAAACATCTTTAAAAAAGTATTTTGCAAATTATTCCTTCCCTGTCTTTCTCCATAGCACTCCAGGAGATTGATGTGTGCTTACAAATCCTCTCTGGGCTATCTCAGAGATCTTTTCCAACCTCAACAATTCCATAATTCTATTATTCCATGCTTTTAACATATTAAAGTGAGCATGATATTATAAATAAATCATCAAAATGCCTTGAAGACCAATTTTATTCTTGCACAGACCATAGCAGAATTTGTGCTTCCCTTTGAAAATTATAATAAAGATTTCATAGCTGAATGACAGGACCTCTGACCCCCAGCCTGAGCTGTGAAATCCTGCTTGATCCTCCATGTATTCCTGCTGGAATTCCAGCTCTGTAGAGAAGGATCTCCTCAAAACTGTTCCTTGTACGCTGCTGCTGACAAACCAGAGCTGCAAGGCCCTTTTTAACGGAAAGAGTTAGAAAAGTTGTATTAAATTCCAACAGCACTTTCCTGGAACAATCAGCCTGTGTTTGGATTGGGTGAGGTCCCAGCAGTGGGGACAAGCACGGTGGCTTTAATGGCCATCTATTGCTTTAGGGACACTGTGAGGTGACATCTCTTTACTTTCCCTTTGTCAGGCCCAAGTGATCCCATTCAGGACGGGATGGAGTTGCTGAGGTTGATTATTTTCCCGCTGCACCCTGGATTTGAGGCAGTCATGGCTGTAAATATAAGGCTGCTGCTACTTTGAGGCCCAGCTCTGCAGCTGGTGGTGTCCCGAGCCACCCAGTCCTTCTAGGAAAAGCCAGAATCTCCCACTGGCTTCCCAGGACTCCACAGAGCTGGAGGCAGATCCTTTGCTGGTGGAAAATAAATCCAGCAGCAACATGCACCAGCTGAGGATTCCCAGCATTTCTCCAAGCCCTCCAGAAAGACTCTGCAGGAAGAAAACCAATAAAAAAATGAATCCTCCTCTCCAAAACATTCCTCCAACTGCCCACAGGACTTTATCTGGTTTCCTTCTTCACGGCCTCTTCTCCCCCCCAGTTACTTTCTTTACAAGCTCTTGCTGCCACAGCAAAGGCTCTGTAAGATGAATCCGGGCTGAGACATGGAAATATTTCACATTTCACAGCACTTTCCTCAAAATCCCGGTGTTCTGCAGCCTGCTTGGGATTGCTGAGGGGAGCCTGGTGGCTTCCTCCAGCATCCTGTCCCAGCCTGGAGAGGGATGGGGGCATTAAGCCAGACTTTTATTTTAGTCCCCTTTTCAAAGGAGTGGAACTCTTGAGAGCACCCAGCTGATGGGCCAGCATTTGTTTTTCTCTTTCCCAAGGCAGCCTGACACCCGTGGAGGGAAGATTTCAGTGCTGGGAGCAGGTTGGTGGGGAGGAACAGGAGGAAGCCCTGATTTATCCATGCCTGAGGAGAGCCAAGGCCTGATCCCACCCGCTTGGGAGAGCTTGGCAGTTCACAGGATCAGGCCGCCGAGTAAATGGGGAATTCATCCAGAGATATCTAGGAAATACAGAGAATAAGCTGCCAACTCGACTCCGAAAGCCAACAGTTCACTAATTTTAATCAACAGCTGGATATTTTTATAGGGAGTGAAGGGATGGAGGGGTATTATGACAGAACAAGGGAGGTGGGATTAGACTAATCTAGCCCAGGCCAAGTGGGCTTTTCCTGCTCAGCCATGTGGAGTGTCATGACTGTGTGATTTAGACTACTGCACACTCACCCACACTGATAAGGAGGACAATTATGGGGAATACACAACTCTTTGTGCAGCCCTCAGCCGGCGCAGCCTCGCTGCAGGATGTCAGCTGGGGATCGTCTCCAGCTCCGAATTAGAGAGGTCCCCATCCCGGGGACACAGCTGTGCCAGGGAGCTGCTGCAGGAAAGGATCCTGGAGCTTGCATGGAGGTCACCTTTGCCCCGTCCCTTCCAAAACTTCAAAGCGACCTTTCTGGTGAGCCGCATCACCGCGGCGGTGGAACCTGGTGGGTGGCAGCGTCGTTGTCCACTCGTCTGGAGAAGGTTCCTCTCTGTTGTGACTCCTCTGGGTCCCTCAAGGGCAGTTTCTCCGCTGTTAATTGTCGTGTTTCCCCGTAACTTCTGGTTCTCTCCATGTCCTTCCTCACCTTCCGCTGACTCACTCCCAGCCCAGCCTCGTGCCAGAGCGGCGCTGCCCAAATGTGACCCAGGGAAAAGGCAAAACCTGCAGGGCCACCTCTTGTCACACCCATCAATCCATTACTCCTCCTAGTAGGAAGCATGGGAATAACTATTCCAAGCCAGATTTTTCCCTTTTTTTGAATTTTTTTTTCTCTTTAATTTTTCTTTTGGAACAAGCCTCTGATTGGCGCAGAGCAGCTTTTGTTGTTGTTTATTTGTGTAGCTTTTCATCTTAACGAGGATGTACGGAAACAATTACCACATGCTTCATTCACAAGATCAACTCAAGCTTTTCCTGTCTGTGCCATGATTGGATGTAGCCACTCAAAATTATTCAGCTTTGCAAAAATCGTGCTTTTTACTCAGTTTTTTTTTTAACATTTATTGTACAATAATGATGATTTTTTTTTCCCCCTGCTAAATAAAGTTTGGGCTTTGCACCAGGTGGCTGGAAATGTCGCACTGTTTCTCCCTTTTGGCAGTGGAAAGTCCAAAGGCTTTAAGAAAATGCACATTTTTCAGGAGGGCAGGGAGAGGTCACGATGCACTGACTAATTCAAGATTTCCTCTGCTGGTTTCCATAACAAAGAATCATTTTTTTTCTTTATTTAGCTGCACTCGCTGGTAGGTTTTCATTTGCATCAAAGCTTTGTTCTGCTCTCATTTGGGCTGCCTCCAGAGACCAAACAACATCACAGGCTACTCCTGGCATGTCCTCCAAAGAAATGGGCCAAATTCTGAGCTGCAAGTTGGCTCCCACGTGCAAACTCTTGCCTTTAAGATCCTTCTCAGGGTGAGAGAGGTTTGTGGCAGTCAAGAGATATTTCCATGGAGTTTTAAAGCTAAAACCAGCTGGATTTGGTGCAATCCAGGTGGACGGGGCAGCCATGCCATTTTTAAGTTGATAACAACTCCCGCTCTAAGATTTTCCGTCTTGTTATTCAGAAACCGGTGGAAATTTTACCTCCTTGGGGGACATCCTTCCATACACACATCCCTTACCCCGGCCTGATTTCATATTCCTATTATTCTTTGTGGAATTTCAATCCTAATAACTCAGGAAATGGGTCTTCAAATTCACGTCCGAAAACCGTGGCTGGCTTTCCTGCGTGAAATCCTGGCACGGCCGCGCTGTGGAAACGAGCGGGAATTTGGCAGGCGTTGGCTTTCCAGAGGCTGTTTGCCCTTTTCCTGTCCCTGCCGAGAGCTGCCCCAGCACAGCAGGGCGATAAGGAGTTGAAAAATTGTGCTTTGCCTGGGAGATCTGCTAGGATTTGACAGCTGACTTCCCTGGAGATACTAGTTTGGGCTGGGCGTGCTCCAGCCGGGGTCACGGGAGTTTGGGTGGGATTTTCCAAGAGAGCCAGGACTCAGGCGTGAGACCCAGGAGTGAGGAGATGTTTCTTGGTACCTTTTGATGGTAAATGAGGTGACCTGGCTGGGGTGTGAAGGGTGTAAGAAAAAGGAGTTGCATTAGAAGAAGAAAATGGGGAAAGAAAATTGGTAGACAAAAGGAGAGTGAAAAATGGGGGTTTGAATTTGACTGCGGAGGAGATGAGATATTGAGTGAGAGAAGCCAATATTAAACATTAAAAACAAACTGAAATGACAAATCCAGTATTGGAAAGAAGTTTCTGCTCCAAGGACTCAACATGTTTTGCTGGAGAACTTTCAGTGCAAAATTCATCAAGGAATCCCACACTGGGGACAGAGCCACATCCTTCCCACTCCGGTGCCGTGACCACCAGGTTATTCCCTGCTTGCTGTGACTCCCATTGAAACCCCTTCCAAGTCTCTGCTGATCAATCCTGCCTTTTTGGGGGGGTCCAACCATCCACATGGTCATTCCTCCCCAGCACCTGGGAGTCTCTTCCCAAACTGGTGCTCTCGAGTGATTCCTGGACGTGCAACGGGAGGCAAGAAATCCCATTCCCAACTTGGAGATCTCCATCCCATCTTCATCTCAGCAAAACCGTGGCTGAGGAACTGCTCCCTGCCCCAGACCATGTCCTTGATTAGTGATCCCTGGCTGCATTTGGGTTTCTCTGATGCACGGGGACATCTGTTTATCATACACTGCACGTCTGCTGAGCAAATTTTTCCTCATCCCAAGGCCCGATTAAAGATTCCGATTAATGGAACTCGCTGGAAGGTCCCGTAAGGCAGCTCTTAAATCAATGTCATGTAAACTTTGCTGGGTTAATCCTGCACATCTGAATTCAGCTAAAACCCAACACTGCAAGGTCAGCCTGTACAAATTGATGGATTTTTATTCCTTTAACCTCAGAAGTGTTGCCGAGAGGGGAAGAGCAGCAAGAGCTGCTTCTTCCAATTGCTTCTTTTTCCTGCACGAGGAAAGACAGATATTTTCCCTTTTCATATGTGCATATATATAATATATTCATATATATATCCGCAAGACATGTATTTTTAAAAATGAGAAGTATTTAAATCAGCAAAACACTACTGCTCCTTTCATGTTTATCTTGTTGTTCATTTTTCTTGTGTAGTGATTTGATAAGGGAGTAAAGGATTCTGGCATTATAAATCAGGAAGTTAATGAGGAATATCCCTCCTGCATTTTGAATTTATTTAGTTCTAAAAACAATTATATCTCTAAAGACATCCCAGGGCATTTTGTGGCCCATGAATGTTGCAAGAGTAAATTAGCATGAACTTGCAGAAAAAATGCTGTGCAATTTATGGACTTTTCTTGTCTTCCAGGGGAAGATTTTTGCAGTGTTTCTGTGAGTCAGGAGTAACAATCTCCTATCAAAGTTCTTTAGTGCCTTTGCACTATCATCAATATAAACAAAGGATAAGGGAGCTAATTCCTTGTGGATAACTTTCTGCAGAGAAATGCAGCCTGTGGAACAGCTTGTGGCAGAAGAGCAGCTTTATCAGCTTTAAACCAAGGAGTGCATTTTATTTATGGAATTCAGCACTGCAGGCTTTCCCGGTTCTTTGTTGGAGGATATTTTGTATTTCCCATATCCCATTACTTGGTTTTGTTCAAGCAGAAATGTTGGATAATTGTAAAGACCTGCTGGAGGCACTTTGGTTCTTGGCTTGGTGTCCTGTGGTTTTATTATCCCTACTTAAACCTGAGAACTTCCTTCGAATAATAATAATAATAATAATAATTCCTTTAATTTATACTAGCTGGATCATTTCCCCTGAGCTTTATCCTTATTTTTTAAAAAAAATTTTCTTATCTTTTAAATCTTTCTTCTGCTGTTTAATATCAAAAGTAAAAGCCAGCAGAGATGTTTCAGGGAATTTTTCACCCTGAAAAAAGCAACGCTGCCTTTGTGCCACTTTGCAGAAAGTGGCACAAAGGCAGAAATCTGGGTCTTGTTCCTTGCTTGAGTGCCAATCCCACCAGTCAGCTGTCAGCAGGACCCACCAGGAATGACAACATCCTTCTGGAATCCTACCAGCCTCTACTTTGGAAAACACAGTCCAGAAGGTCGTGGTTCCTGAAGACAAGGAGGTGCCAATGCCCTCACCTGTGCCCACATCACTTTTTGGTCCTTCCTCTGCCTGGAGCTTCATCCCACTTTTCTCTCCTCCTGAATGTGGCTGTTTCACCTCTTCCCTTTGCTCTTTGCTGAGGTCCATAAACTTCATCAGGACCAAATGAGCAGAGCCAGGATTTTAACTGGAGCTCCTTCTGCTGGTGGGATGATCCCTTTGCACAGAAAGATTCCCTTGCAAAGCCACACAATATCCCTCTCTCTTTCTATTCCCATTTCTCTTTACATGTCCTTCTTTCCAACGAAGGAACGACATTAATAAAATAAACATTAAATATTAAGTATTAAACAAGGAATTAAGATTGCCATGTGTCCATCACTTGTCATCCCAGCGAGAGGCATTTGAGTTCTGTGCTCACTCTAAAGCCAGATGGATTTTTTAATCAGCTTCAATGATTTTGGTATCTATCCAAACACTCCTCATGGAAGTGTTGGAGTCCAGAACTGTGGGCATTCATATTCCATGTTTTTTGCCCATCATTCCAGAGTCAGCTTTCTCTCTGCTTGACCTTTGAAGGATGATCAATCCTTCTCCTACCAGATACTTTTGTCAGTGACTTCAGCTTGGGCAAGACTTGGAAGATACAAATTCCTGGCAGCCTAATTCCTTACTCTGTCTGCCCAGTTATGCTTAAGGATGTGGACATTCCTGGACATCTCAGGCACCAGAGATGTCTGTGAGAGGACAAATCCATGTCAGACACCACCCAGCTGCCAGCAGAGCTATAAACTTGTGATTGGGTTGATAATTTTCTGTATTAAAGAGCCAAACCCCAGTCCCCCAGCTGGAGAATCCAAGCAGCAGCTCTTCCCTCCCAGTTACCTTTGGCTGTGGTTGTCCTGTGAAAATTTAATTTGTGAAGAGCCATTGTGGGATTCCACTGGGCTGCTAGATTCCCAAAACAATATTTAAGTCATAAGAGACTGAATATGTCAAATGTCCCAATAACTCAAACTGTGAAATTAACTTTCCTGAAGCCGAGCTGGTAGGATCCTTATGGATGCATGGCAAAAATGTTTATGCAAAAAAAAGATGTTTTCTGCAATCAAAAATTTTTGCTTTAAGACCTAGGAATTTTCCTAATAAAATAAATTTTCCTTTTCCTTTTCCTTTTCCTTTTCCTTTTCTTTTCCCTTCCCGCACTTACTAAAATCCGAGAGTGATCAAAAAAATTATTTTGCAACTTTAAAGTCCAAACTCCTCCAAACCTTGGGTATTTTAGAGTGAAATTAAAGAACAACAGAAAAGCCAGGCTAAACCATGGAGTAATCTTCCCAACACACCAGCAATGCTTCCATGAGGCCGCAGTTCCAGTGAGGTTGGATCTGAGTGTACAAAAGGGATTCCTTGTTTTCCAGGAATAAAAGGAGATGCTGGTCCGTGGGTCCACCTGGGGAAAACGGGAACATTGTCAGGAATTAAACAGACGTAAAAGGAGATTTTCCTTTCCAGGATCCGGGGCTGGTGCTAGCAGGTGGACACACATCCTCCTTTCTGGGGATGCTTCCTCCTACCCACAGCAACAACTGCATCCCGTGGGGTTCCCTGCTTGGTGATGCCTGGACAATGTCACCGAGGCTGTGCCACCAAACCGGTCCCCGCTGTACAGCCCTCACATTTCCCAGGCGTCTCCACAACGGATCAGGAATAAAAAACATCATGCCTCTCCTCCGTCCAGCGAGGAGCTGCTCCTCACCAGCCACGTTTCTCATGGAAGAGCCTCTTGCTGGAGATGGCTCCGTGCCATCCTTGACCAAGGCTACGCTTGAACCGGGTGACCCAGAAGTGAAAGGCTCAGTGTCACGCTGCCAGCTCCCCCAACCATCTGTCCTCCTTCAGTGAGCTTCCTTCCAAATTCCCTGCACACTTCATAAACATCCCAGCCCTCCTCACCCCTCCAGCTGCCCTCTGCCTCTAGAAGAAACAGCAGTTCCAAGGAAATACCACTCATTTTTTAATATATATATTTTTTTTTTCCAGGCGTGTTGAAGCCGACATCTGGGATTTGGCAAAGCAAAAGCTTTTTTCATCCGTCCTGCCCTTTAAACCTGGTGCTTTAAACCAACCATCCTGAGGATGGAGAAGCCAGGGATAAACTGGTGGAGATGATGTGGTGCACGGTAGCAAAACCGTCTTTGAAGACCAACAATAAAGCAAATTTCCATTTCCTTCCCATAACATGGTCATGTCACAACCCCGAGAGCTCCACCTTCCCTTTCAAGAGGCTCGAAAGTAGGACTTTAGACAAAGAAAAATAGTCTCAGGTGGGTTCACCATGGATCATTTTGACTATAATTTAAACATTTAAATGTCAATGCTTAGTCATAGACAAGACATGATTCTTATCTATCTCCATGTGGCTTCCAGCAGAAAAAAATTTGAACCCGTGCCATTTCCTGTTGGAGAGAGCTTAAACACAGGGGTGACAAGGGCACATCTATTTTGGAGCCCTATTTTAAAAGCCTCTGAGATATCACAGAAATCAACTGGCACAAACAGAGGACTTGGAGTTTCTTTCATGGTGGTGGCAAATTCCGTCTATCAATGAAACACATACTTAGCGAAGCGGAAGTGAGCACCAGCAATACTTCAATCAGCCCTGGCAGATGTGTACATTATTCTGTTTGATCTCCTAGGATGCTGGATTTAGATGATATAATACATTCTGGTTATCTTCCTCGAAGTTGGAGGGACGTAAGGAGATATCCACTTTCACAAGATAAAATTAGCACCTCTTTATTTTCCACATAAACATTCCTCCTTTTTTTTCTTTTTTTTTTTTTTTTTCCCTTTTCTTTTCGCAGGAAAACGCTGATTAGAGTTACAAAGCATACCAAGGGGTATGAGTGTATTCATATTCAACCCAAATCCTATTTATAATATCAAGGAAATAACATTGGTATTACACAGGGCAGCTTGGATGGCTGAGATGGAGGAACAGCGAGCTCCGTTCAAGGCAGGTCCCTTCAAAAGCGCCGAAAGCCGTTGTTTCCCAAAGTCATGGTGGGAAAGCAAAGATTTAGCTTAAAACTGGACAACTGAACAAGAAAAATGGCCAGCCCACACCGATTCTGTTATTTTAGTGCATTTTTCCACATCACCATATTGAAGCCATGAGCTTAAGGCACAAAATATGGACTTGAATTTCAGACAACGCATTTTGTTCTGTACCCCGTGATCTCAGCTCTCACCTACCACAAATACCTACAAATATTACCCAGATCTTCATATGAAACTCTTTATTATGGATAAATTTAATGTTTTCAAGCAGCCCAGCGAAAAGTTATTTTTGTTGAGGCACGGCATGGACCTCTTGGGCACGGGAAACACGTTCCTGGGTAGATCTGTGTGAATAACAGATTGTTTGGTTCTCTTGCCGCTCCAAACAATTAGGGGAGAAAAATGGTTTCCGTTGGATTGAGCCTTTTGGAAGGCCTTAATGGACCTTTGAACTTTTTTAAAATAAAGGAATCCACGGCATTATCTGCAATGCTTCCACGAATGTCAAAGAGAAGGTGGTGACCTTCAAAAGGCTTTTGATGGGGAGAACAATTCAGAGAAATCAACGCAGCTTTTTCCAAGTGTTTCGGTCAATTTGAGTCTCCACGTTGGAATTTAGGAGGAAAAGCATGGCTGAGGTAATTTTGCTGCTGTGTTTATGAAAAATCATATCAAGGGCTTGCTGGGGTGGACTTCATGCTAATGATTGATGGATTGATGTCCAGAGTTATGAACACAGTTACGGAATTATGGAATTGTTATGGCTGGAAACGACCTCCAAGATCATTGAGTCCAACATTTGGGTCTTGTGTGGTAACAGGACTCTAATATTGCTTTTAAATCCATGTTACTTCAGAGAGGGTGGTTGAGTCGAGCTCTGAGGTCCCATTCCATTCCCTCCTTGGGAAGGGTCTACTCAGCAGCACTGGCTTGCAAACCTGACGTCAATTATTGGCAGAAAACGTAAATAAAACACACCAATAAATTCCTTACAGCGTCCACAGCAACTTCTCCCTCAGCAAATCCCCCTCAGATTCCCATGGCAGGCATGAACTGAAGCCACAGGAGATAGGATCTGCTGAAATACGATGTGAGGCCTTATCAGGATATGAGTTTGTGCTGCTCTCCGACGTGAAGCTTTCCAGTTTAATACACGATGACAGAGCGAGGTCCTTTTACAGGGAGAAAGCCGAGATCGTTTTCAAGACCGAGTTTAGCAACTTCTCAAATGTCTGGTGTTGTCTGTGCCGTTAATTGGCCCCGTGGCTGCAGTTTGTGTGGGCTGCCCGTTATAATGTCAATAAATCCAGGGACTGGGAATGAAATTCGATGCAGAAATGGGCTGAGGGGTTTGTTCTGAGAGTTTGGCCTTGTGTACTGGTCATGGGGTTGGGGTGGACAGCATGGAATAACCTCACACAGTGTAAAAGTGAAGGTTTCTGGAGAAAAATCTAAGCAGCAGCTTTTCTGAATGAGATATTACAAAAAAAATTAGCCATTTAATGGTATCAGCTTTTCCATGGAGAAAAGGCAGCTGGAGAAAGTGATTTTTCCTCACTCACCTCCACGTTCCTGAGTCACTGAGGGCTCCAGTGTTTCCCTGTGTGGGACAGGAGCTGGTTTTCCTGCTGGCATAAAATTTCAGTGGGAAGATCCCATTTCGTGGTGGTCTCAGCATGCAGAGATGCTGGTATGGGGAGCAGAGAGGGAGAAGAGAAGGAATAAATCTGATGGGGAGAAAATATTGTGTCAGTGAGGGGGAGGCCTGCCCTGCTGAGAGCAGAAGGGCTGGGCCATTTCTCACTCATCAATGACATTTCACCTTTGAATCCAACCAGCAAAAAAACCCCAAACCCCAGCAAAAACCAGCCCCAGATTTTGCACCATCGCTACTCAACCCTTAAAAAAAAAAAAAAAAAATTAATGCCCTGAAAACACCCTCCCTGGAAATGTCAATTAATTGCAGAGATCCCAAGCTCTGGGAGAAGCTGGGAGGTAGCAGAGGGTGACACAGGGACACCTCTTCATGCCACCACTGGGGAATTATCAGGGACAGTCCACCACGTGCTTTTCTTCCCACTCACACCCACAGCAAGAGTTCGTCTTCAGTTGTCCAAACGTTTGCATTTTCATCTAAAAATTGCATTTTCTGAAGGAGTGCACTGTGGAGGAGACTGGAGGGGTGCTCCAGCCACCTTAAAAAATAATTATGAAATGCACGAAAAGAGAAGAAATCAAAACTGCTCTTCAGGTCAGGAGCTTGTAAAATCTGCAGATTTATTCCCCCAGAATTCAAAGCAATAATAAATTCAGACATTTAGTGTCTGTATGTGAGTTTTTCTATAAGTTTTCAGCCTTTGCATCCCCCCGAGATCTCAGATTTCCTGGGGATCATGGAGGCCTCCCAGCCCAGAGCCACCACGGGCACAATTAGCTGCAGAAGCCCAATTTGGGGGTTTCCTCATTAACCTGTCACGTCAAATTCTGGATGATAAGATGGTGAAAACTGGGGGGAGGAGTGGCGGTGGAGGGGTAAAAGTTCATTTTGCCAGGCAAACAAACAGCGAGTCACTTGATTTTACTAATTATCTTCCCCTGTGGCTCTCACAGCCATTATTTTTCCCCCCATCAACGTAAGAAGTGACAAGATAAGATAGGAGCTGGTATTTTCTAAACTATCCCGGCTGAGGGCATAGCCAGATAATATGAGGATTCATTTGGAAGAGCCCAAGGAAGATTAATTGATTTTCTTAATGTTGGAGTCATCGCTCATTAGAAAAATAACTGCTGGGATTGTTGGGAATGGGTGTCAGGGCACTCTGGAATGCCCCTCTCCAGACCCCCAAAGGAACAGCTTTTGGGGTGAAGAAGGGTGATTTATTTGCAATAAAGGACAAATTATTTATAATAATGTGGAATTATAAATGCGTTGCTATAAATTTTGTGTCTGATTTACAGCTCGAGGACATCAGCGGGTTGGCTCACATAGTTTATAGGTTTTAATGATATATTAAATTATGAACTAACACCTGTGCACCTCTCAGACCTGTGATTTCCCAAAATTGTTGGTTGGGAATAGGATTGACTGGCCAAAAAAAATCCTTGAATTTTTTTTTCCATGCTGATTATCTAGATCATATCCAGCCTATGTTCCCTCTTTTTGAGGTCAAAGGGAATTTTCTTCCACGCAAAACCCTCAAACCTTGTGGCAGATGTCCAGTAAGAAATCAGTGTCCCAAAAACAGGGAAAAAAAAGGGCAAATTTAATGATTCTGTGGTTTGCCAGAGACCTTACATTAAATCAGCGAATAAACATGAAATATGCACTGCTTTAAAAAGATAACTGCTTTTTTTTTCTCCACTATTTAATAACTAAATGGATCTTTGAGCATGTGTTACCTTTTTTTATGAGCTTTTAGAGCTTCCAACCTCACCAGGGCACGGCAACAAGCAGCTCAAAGCCAGCGGGACCATTAAAGACATTAAAATCAAAACCCCCAATATCAAATTTGAACCCAGTGAAAAAAGCATTGCGCCAGAACAGATCTATAAAGCACATTTCACCAACAAGTTACAGCTGCTGCTGTGTATTTATAGCTTTGGGACAAGGGGGAAAAAAAAAAAATAGAAACCAAAACACAACAGGCTGGAAAGAGTAGAAAGGATTGGAAACAGCAAATTTGTCAATGTTTTTCCTCGCTGCTGAGTCGCTGCTGCTTTAGATTAGCCCTGTCCCCTGCAATTTGACAGTAGCGCCGTGAACCTGCAGCGCGCGGATCCCGGGCGAAGATGGGGAGAAGGGAGGAGGAATTCAGGGAATGTTTTCCCCGGGAGCGAGCGGGGAAGCGCAGCCGGTGGGACCGGGGCTGCGGTGACAGCGCTAACACTTCCCAGAGCCGGGGACCCCGCCGCTGGAATGGCATTGCCCACCCTGAAAGTGAGAAGGTAAAGTTTATTTTTTCTGGTTTTTTCCACCCCTTTCTCTCATATACAGAAGGGATCAAGACCACCAAGAGCGGCCCTCTTTTTTTTTTTCTTTTTGTTTTCTCTTTTTAAAATTTTTTTGCCACCATGATGTACAATTTGCATTTGTTAATTAAAAAAAAGAAAGCAACCCTGCCTGAGGTCATCCACCTAGATTTGATTTTTTTCCCCCCCTTTTTTTGTTTTTTTTTTTTTTTTTTTTTTTTTAAAACAGGAAACGGGTTTCAGATGTTTGGAGGTTCAAAAGTAAGGCTGCTAATCCGCCTCCCAATTTACCATGCATTGACAACCGTCCAACCTTTTCTGGCTTTAGAGCTGAGGGATTGCTTAATATTCTGATTTTTTACGTCGTGCAATGCCTCTCTCCCGGCATTTGCTCCCTAATTCCAAGGAGAACTGCCTTGGGAAGAGCAATCCCGTGCTCAGCTGGTTGGGATGAGCTCTCCAAGGAGGGCGTTTGAGGGAAGGCTTGGCGGGGTTTGCACGAGGGGTTTTGGGGTTGGATGAGCATGGAAAATGCAACTTTTCACTTCCCAGTGCCTTGGAATAAATCTGCACTTCCAGGTTTCCTTAAAGAAAATAACCAGCGATTCCAGATTCCCTTTCCGCCGTCAGCGCCGCGCACTTGGAATTGGAATAATCGCTGGTTTTCTTCCCTCCCTTTAACCCCCATAGGGAAGCCTGAGAATATTCCGTTAATTTTCCCCAGGAATTCCTCTCTGGGCACTGCAGGTGATGCCTGAGACTCTGGGAAAGCAGGACTCTGCCTTGGCCAGGATTTCTGCGGGGCTTTGGCGCTGCAGCAGCCACGATCTGGTTTTTCCCAGCAGTTATTCCCAATTCTCACGTGGATGTTATTCCAATTTCTGCCCTGCTCGTTATTCCCATTTCTCATCTAGATTTTTGTGTCTTTTCAAGAGGCCAAACCCAGTTCATGATGTTCAACGAGCGTGAGGGTAAAATTAAATTAGTGAAGTGCTCCATTAAAAAAATAATAAAATTAACAGCTGAATTCTTTCCTTTAATTATCTTCTCTTGCAGATAAATCCTGTGGACTCCAGTGCAGATTTATCTGGAAAAAGTGCTGAAGGATCATTCTAATATTTTATTAAAATCTATTATTTTGACAATATTGTTGGACTATGTATTTATAATTTAATAACATTTTACTGGGGTGTGGAAAACCTGTTTAGATCCGAGTGCTAAAGGGGAAGGTTTTGCTATTCCTGCAAAGGCAAACTGAGCCCTAGAAAATATTTTTCCTTCTGACTTAAAAAAAACCAATTTTCTGAGTTACTTTGTACCCCCTAATAAATGACAGTTTTTCTTTCTAAGCCTTTCAGAAACATAACCTGGCTTCTGACCTGGAATGAAAACGCAGCCCTAATCCAGTGTTAAAAATCGATGCTAAACTTACACAGAATTAAAAATAAATTGAAAGAAATTGGTTTTGTTTTTAGCCTTTTGGCAACCTCAGAATATGCCCTGCCTTGGTTCTATGAAAAGCTTTGCACTGAAAATACAGTTGGATTTTATAAATATATAAAATATAAAAATATAAAATATTTTCTGGTGGCATAAATAGTATTAATTTTTTGTGTGAGGATAATTTGGGTTCTTCAAAAAAAAAGGTGAAAATCAAAACTATAAAAGATGTTTAGCCTTTGTTTTAGGTTAAATGTTGGCTGCTTTGCATCAAGAAAAGTGCACAACAAGCATGAGACTGACACCCGGTCTCTGAGCAAAAAACCACTCATTTAATCTAAAATATGGATTTGGGGAATTTTATTAATTATGTCAATAAATTACCTGTTTCTTTTTAAAACCCAAATTTTGCCAGTGAGTTCCAGATAAAAATTACACCTCCTTATTCCTGGCACATCCCCTGTAACAAATGGGGGGAGTTTGCTGATGACCACAAACATATTGGAAAAATGTGTAAACCAAAGGCAGGGATGTTTTCCAAGAGAAACACCTGGAAGGTGTAAATCAAAACTCTTGTAAACACGTCAGTGGGAACATACGACAGGCACAGGGCTCGCTGTGCATCCAGCCCACGGAGCTTTGGAAATCCAAGGGATAAATCAGGGATCAACCTCGGGCTAATAAACAGCTCTTGTATGAAAAGGAGAGATCCTCTGCCCCTGCACAGACAGCAAAAGATGGATTTGGTACGTTTGGAGAAATCCAGGAGGTCGTTCACAATATTGGGATTTAAAAAAAAATTGCTGCTGAAAGAAATTTCCCGAGTCAAGCTCGTGTGGCTTTGTGATTTGTTCAAATCAGCAGCAAAATTAATAACTTTAATAATTTATTTACTTTCTTAGAAATGCTTTCCAAGCATTTCTTTCCCCAATTTAAGTTTCCTAATTGTTGATGAAATGTAAAGATCTTTCACACCTACATGATACTTAACACCTACATTGTATTTTACCTCTGCATGACATTTTACATGTACTAAATTGTAGTCGTAAAAATTGTATTTTACATCCACACTGTATTTTCTATCTACATTGTATTTTACATCCACACTGTATTTTCTATCTACATTATATTTCACATCTACATTGTATTTTCTATCTACATTTTATTTTCTATTTACATTATATTTCACATCTACATTTTACACCTAGATTGTATTTTCTATCTACGTTGTTGTCATTTACATCTACATCATATTTCACATCTATGTAATATTTTACACCTACAGTATATTTTACATTGTATTTTACACCTACATGTTATTTCTTATCTATGTTATATTTCATATTTCCATGACCAAAAGCCCACAGTGAAGCCCAGGAGAAACTTAGGGAGCAGATGCTGAAAAACCACTGTGCTGAAAAACCCCTAAAATTGGGATTTTTCCTTACGGAGTGAAAGAAGCCCTATTAAAATCCTATCTTCTGGAAAGCGTCAGAGAGGCAGGAGGTTGGTAAACATTATAAAAACAACCCCTCGTAAAATTTTTATTGCTTTACATTTCTGTACATTTTACGGCCGGCGCGGGGGGAAAGGAGCGACAGCAATTTCTCCGCCTCGAGGGCAGGCAGGAACTTTTTCTCCCTCACTTTGTGCTCATCCAAATAAATAAAAAATGTTGAAGCCTGTTCATTTCTCAGGCATTCGGGGGAATGATTCCACGCTCAGAAGGAGCCAAGGAAAAGCTGAAGGCTAAATGAGCCTCGCGACGTTAATCTGGGTGTTATAAACAAATATTGTCCTTTTTGGACACTGCAACATTTTTGCAACGTGTTTTGTTTCATCTCCACATGTTTTCTGATTTCCAAAAAGCAGGGGAAACACTCTTAGAGTTATTAACCCTTGGAATAATTAACTCCTGGTAAAATTATTAAGCCAGGGATTTAAAATTTCTCCCCAAAATCCAGGGTAGATATTTACTTCCTGAGGAAGTATTTTTAGCTTCTGAATGAAACAAGTCACGGACAAAAAAAAGGTAATTGTGCTTGCAAGTAAGTATTTAAATATTTACATTTGAAATATATTTGCTGCCAGCTTCTGTTAGCGAGAAGAAAAGTAATTTGGGAAATTACAACCCTTCCTATTTCCCACGTTTTTTAGGATAATAAATGCAGGGCTGAATTTAGCATGCCCTGGAGCTTGGCTGGCCCAAGTCGAAGGCAAGGAGGGAGCCCAGGATAATTCATGGAGCAAAGATGCTGCTGGGGAGGGAGATCTGCAGAGCTTGGGAGGTGCTGGGGATGAAGATGAGTTTCCTTTGGGCTGGGAAGTGCCTGGATCGCTCGGAGCAGCTGTTCCCGGCACGTGGAACCAGGCTGATTCCTCACGTGCTGACCTCCAGATATGGTGGGTCTGCTCATCCTCACAAGCTGGCAGGCTCGGGGCCTGAGTCATGTTCCCCAAACCCTCCAGCGGGGCAGCACGTGGAGATGATATTTGGGGTCATGGATGTGCTGCCTGTCCCTGTGTCCCAGCCCATGGGAAGCCACGCTGGAGAACCCAGGATGTGTTGAGGCGTCAGAGGGATGAGTAAGGAGGGGGTGTCATTGATTCCTGGAGATCCCAGCCCTGGGTCAGGACATCACCCCCAGCACCTTCTGCAGGTGTTACAGGTGGCCACCCCCCTGCACATTTGCATAATTGCTAATTTGTTTTTATTGTTGTTGTTGTTTTTCTCATGGCTTCCTTGGTATTTCTATAGACAGGGGTTTCCAAGGAGAATTTCCACCTCCTGAGCAGAGTGAGGAAGGAGCTCGTTGTGGTCACACAGGATTTGAAACCAAAGAGGTGTTTTGGGTCCTTCCCATTTTTCAGATGTCAAGAGGCCACCAAGGTGTCTTCCAAAACAATGTATCAGGTGTCCAGGTCACACCCCACCACGTGCTCAGCACAGGGACTCTGTGACCTGAGTCACCAGCACTGCCACATCAGCTGAGCTCTGAAGTGATTTTGGTAATTCTTGATGCTTCCTTGGCCTTAAATACAGTTCTGAGGGAACTCAGTCCTGCTTAGATCATTGTCCAGAGCCTTGAGCTGCCTGCAGCAGTTTCTCCTTCTCTGAGAAGTGGGACAGACGTGGGATGGGACCCTCCTGTGTGACCAGAGGATAAATGTTTGGGAAGCCTGGTGAGAGGCTCTCATGGGAGCTTCAAGGAGAGTTCAAACTGTTATCCACATTATTATCCAAACCTGGGAAAAACAGATTTTATTTTATCCAGGGAAAATGTTTCTTTTATTATCCCCATCCCAATCAGCCTGCTGGGTTCCTGCTGGTGGCCAGAGGGTACATTTCCATAGGCCAGCAAGCCAACTTCTCTGTTTTGCCCTTAGTTCTTAGAATCCCAGGATCACTGAGGTTGGAAAAGCCTTCCAAGACCATCAAGTCCAACCTGTGCCCCATCCCCACCTTGTCCCCAGCCCACAGCACTGAGTGCCACCTCCAGGAATTCCTGGCACACCTCCAGGGATGGGCACTGCAACCCTCCCTGGGCAGTTCCAATTCCTGAGCACCCTTTCCATGGGGAAATTCCTGCTGCTGATTCCAAGCTGAGCCTGCCCTGGGCCAGCCTGAGGCCGTTCCCTCTCCTCCTGTCCCTGTTCCCTGGGAGCAGAGCCCGACCCCCTGGCTGTCCCCTCCTGGCAGGGAGTTGTGCAGAGCCACAAGGTCCCCCCTGAGCCTCCTTTGTCCCTCAGCTGCTCCTCACAGGATGGATTCTTGGTTCTCCTCCTCTCCAGAGCGCCAATCCCACGGTTTGGACCCTCTTTCCTTGGGATGCCTCACTGAATTCCTGCAGCTGAAATCCACACTAAGCAAACAATCCTGATGACACACTTTGTGGTCACATCTGCTGTCTCACCTTCCTCGTGTGACGACAGGGAAAAACCCAAGAGCCCTCTGTGCTGACGCTCTGTGCTGTTGATTTAATGGGGTTTGGGTAAATCCGTTCTTCTGCAAATGCTCACCGGGGCAAGCTGTCCCTCCTTGAGCTTGTGCAAACAAAACAAGGATGCAAACACGACTACAAACACTCTAAGTGTGTGCTTCATCCTGACATCAAGTTTCGTTCTATAACTCAGTTCCAATTTTTGCAGTGTTCAGTAGATGCTGTTGTGGTTTTTTTCACCCTCAGGCTTTTCATGCCACCAGCTTTGCTCCCATTTTTTTAGCTCCCAAATTTATATTGTTATTATTAGTTCCCAATTTGTAGAGGTTTTTGGGCAAAACTTGGTGCTGTTAAAATCAGTGACCACTTTCCCACTGCCTTCAGTCAGGCTGGAATTTCACTCTCCCTGCTTTACCTTTCCCTGGTTGCTCCCAGTGTGAAACGCTTTGGTTGGGAATTTACCAAAGCCAGAAAATCAGCCTGGCTCTGGAAATTCTATTGTTTACTTTAAAGCATATTTTGTTTCCATTTTGCTATAAATATGGATGAAGTGAAAATCTGCTGTTGTGCAGGGCCTGTCACTTCAGCAGCAGTTCCAGCAGGATTTCTCACTTGGTCTCTCCAACCTATGGAAAGTCCTCCTGGGGATGGTGGGCACAGCCCTGGGAGGCACCAGCACATCCTTTGAGTTCCTCTGCAAATCAGTGGGAGCTTAAAATTACTCTGAAAGAAAAAAAAAGTGGAATAAAATTTCACTTCCTCTTGAGAGCAAGTGGAAGGTGTGTCCCACGGAGAGGAAAAACAGCAGCAAAAATTCAGAAAGGTGACAGAAATTTGTGTTTTCAGCAAATCCCTTTAATTGCAATGCAGGTTCACATGAAGTGTGTTTAGATATTGGGTCTGGAGTCAAAACTTGGAGTGGAAGGATTTATTTTAATTCATATTTAAATGAGATAACACAGAAGATGAGCAGAGAAATCAGACTGGTAGGGAAGAAAAACCGAAAATAAATGGAAGCTGCTCGCACTCAGCTTCCTGGAAGGGTTTTGTAATATTGTTTATTCAAATTAAAATGAACCTGATCCTTTGATAAGCAGAACAAGCCAAGCCCTGCCCTCCCCAGCAGGAGTGGCACATGCAGAGCAGGGCCCTGCTTTGGGTCCCTATCCATGAAGGGCTGGAAGAGCTCTTGGAGAACCCTGGGAGAGGTGACGGGGGACTTTAATTCACTTTCACATCTCCCCAGCCCCTCACTGCAACCTCTGCCCCTGAGAGCACTGAGGAAATAAGTGACTTTTCAATCCTCATCCCCCGGATGCTCCCTGAAAATTCCCAATTTGGAAGGGGGGATCACCTTTCTCAGCCAAATCCTGCCCTGCTGCCCATGATCTGGGATTGAGGAACGCTCATGCCCCCAGTGTGCAACCTGCCCTAGGCTGGAGTATTTTACCCTGATTTTAAAGGAAAACCTCAGTTTTATGATGTAAATTCCAAAGGTGTAAAGAACAGGGAAAGTGTGAGGAGATTTGATCCTTTTCCATGCATTTTCTCCTGGCTGCAGACGCAGGAATGCTGTGCTGAAAGGCACGAGCTCGAGGCTCTGCCGACATCTCTGTGAAAAGTTGCTGTTTACAGATCTGTCAGAGATTTAGCTTTGATGATGTAACGTTGGCAAATGTCCCATGGACCTTCCCTGACACTGTTTTTCTAACAAATGGCTCTTTTTCTCTGCCGTGACTTGGAGAAAAAGAAGGAGTTTGAAAGGATTCTGAACCTTAAAACCATTTGAGTTTTGTTCAGTGTCTACCAGATTCGGTTTGATAAAATATCTGACCTCCCACTCCAAAGTTACCTCCTGGATTTGCTATCCCAGTGCTCTCGCTTACAGGAAAAATTCTCTTTTATTAAATATTGTGAAACCCTGATTAAAAGTAGAGTTAGACAGGAGCTCTCTGCTGAATTTATAGGATGGCTGAGGGACTCAGGACGAGCAGGGATTTTTAGGAAGACCTCAGGTATCACAAATTGTGATTTCAGCATGGAGAAAAATATTCTAAAGAAGGGAAAGACACCTCCAAATGGCAGAGGGAGGAATTCAGCTCTGGAGCTGGAAAAATCAGGTGAATTTAAGGAAAAAGAGCGCAGAAGAAGCCAGGAGAGCAGGAAGGGAAAAAAACCCTAAAACTGTGAGCAGGAGGATTTCTCTTAGGGTTTAGGATCTCTTATTTTAAGAAGAGGAATCAGGGAAATGGGGAGGACACTCTGGATTTCCAGGAAGTATCTCCAGCCCACAAAATACCTCCCACAGTTGCCCATCTGGGATCAATATTCCCTCCGTGTTTTAGGAGCTGTCACAACCCAGATGCTTCCAGCAGTGGCTGGGGAAGGCTGAGGGGTGGGACAGGTAGATTTTCACTCCTACTTTGCCACCCCTTTGTTGGTGTCACCTCTGCCACCTCACCCTGCCCTGGGTCATTGCTGGAAAATTGTCCAAGGGCTTGGGGAGAGAAGGAGGAGAATTTGGGAGTGGAAGGGGTGCCTAATTCATTAAAGATGTGTGTCATTAATTAAGGGTACACATTAATTAAGGGATGAGTGTCCTGCAGAATTTTTGGGGGTTGCCTGACTGAGCTCAGCAAAGCAGGACCAGGTTTGTGGTGGAGGGAAACTCTCCCCCCACGGCAACAATTCCGCGGATTGCCCACAAGATGCAAGCCAAGGCCAAGAGAAATTCCTTGGTTTTGACCATCTGAGGCTGTAAATGAGCTGTCAACTTCCAAAAATGCATTAATTTAGCCCACAAAAATGTGCACTGAGCAATCAGGGAAGAGGAGGAAAACACCTCAGAGGTTGGTTTGGAGCACACCAAACCAGCTGGGTCTGGAAAAGTGGGATGACACTGCTCCAGCAGCATCCAGAGCTCCTCCTTTGGGGAAGAAAGTTTAAATCTGGAGGGGCCAGGTGGAGATGCTGAGGTCTCCAATTTTCATCTGAGTTGTCAGAGAGGCTCGGGCTTGGCTCATGAAGAACAGGGTTCAGATTTCTCTGTAGAGATCAATGCAGGAACTTGTTCATCCTCTTTTTTCTTGGATGTGAGGAAAAACATGATCCTCCTGAAAATTTCTAGGGGTTTTGCTGGATCTGGCCACCACCAGAAAACTCAACATGAAGCAGGAGGTGCTCCCTGCATCCAACCTCTCCCTCTTCACCTGTGTGAGGGAAAATCTCATCAAACCCTCCCTGTCATTCCTCTCCCAAGCAGGAAAGATTCCCTGGATGTTGTCCAGAGCTGAACTCACTTATCTCTGACATTAAAAACAACCAGTCTGGGCTCCAATTTTATTTATCATTCAAGCTCACTCTCCTTAAAAAGCACATTACACTGTGTTTCTGGCCAGTTATCCAATATATTTTTTTAATTGTCATTATTTTTCTCCAGCTCATCAGTCCTGGCAACCAGGAAATCTATTATTCACAGCAAAGCAACAGTGAGATGCAAACACATCCCTGTTGCTGCTCCAGCTGCGTGTGGGGTGGAAAAAGATTCATTGAGACTTGGTCATAATTAGTCCTTCGCCCTGTCATGACCTTGATGACAAAAAATTGCCTTGAAAGGATTTTTGTTGATGTGGATCTTGGTAATTTAAATAGGACCAAGTAAATGAAGGGAGATGGAAAATTGTGGGGTCAGGTTTATCAGTGATCTCTGAAAATACAAAGTATCATGATTTCACCACTTAAAAATGGTAAAAATCCAGATTTTTTCAGAATGAAAGTGTCCAAGACCCAGGAAAGGAAAAGCATTTGCTGCTGGGAAGTGATGCACACATCTTTCCTCCCCTGTGTTGCAATAAGCTCATTCCTCTGGCACGGCAGTGACTGCTCCAGGGGCATCACACCTTCAAATGCACTTCAAATATCCGAAAGTTGAGTATTTTCCTTCATTTCCCTCCTGCCCCCTAAGCTAAGAGAAGGAAAAAAGAAAAAAAATCCTGGATAAATGCCTTTGTGACAAATGGAGGTTGGCTCCATTGGTGGAGTCTGGCAGAGGGTGGATGGAGATCTGAGGAAGGAAGAGAATCCGCTGGAGTGGGGAATGTTCAAATCCAGCCTCTGACTGATCCCCAGCCATCCCAGCTCACTGAGTGCCACATCCAGGCGTTCCCTGACATCTCCAGGGACTCCACCACCTCCCTGGGAAGCCCATTCCAATGCTTAACAACCTTTCCTGAGAAAAAATTCCTCCTGAACCCATCAGAGAATTTACCTTGGGTGTTGCTACCCATCCCAAATTGCTGCTGGTGGGGAAAGGGAAATGGGGACAATAAGGGACAACCCTTATGAAAATTTCCCACGAAATTCTGACCCTTTCTCTGGCTGCCTGGTGGGCAGGATTTTCCTTCAGCTTCTGTGTTTTCAAGGAGAGTTTCTCTGTGTCTCTGTGTTTTCCTGCTCTAGGGAAGATGCTGGCATTAAGAGGGGGAAAACAATTCGCTTCCCTCTGCAAGTGGCCTTCCCATGGTGAGCTCATGCTCTTCCCAAAAGTGCCTGTTCACTGCTGCTGGGCCATGGCCAAAGGCAGCCTCCCTCTCCTTCTGGAGGTGGCAACAATGCACATGTGTGTCATTTCCTGATCCCAGTGGAAATTGCAGGATTGATATTCACGGCCGAAAAAACCCCCAAAATCCCATTTGGAAAATCAACGCCCACTCCCCTCAAAAATTCAACCTTCCAGATTGCTTCACCTCTCCCTCAAGCGCCTCGGCACATCTTGCTCTGCCCTGCCAAGGCCGTGTCCTCCTCTCCCGTGACTCAGCCCCTCGTTGTCCTCCTGGTCCCCGCGGGAGGGGACGGAGCCGGCGCGGCGGCAGCGGTGGCGGCGGTGGCTTGGGGACATTTCATGTTCCCCACCTCCTGAGCTCAGCATCTCATGAGGGTCTCGAGGGAATTGTTCTGAGCGAGACAACAAAGCTGGAGCCCAAAATAATCTCTGAGTTATCAAAATGCATCAAGACAGGGCCGTACATCCCTGACACGCAGCGCAAAGAGGCGCGTCTGCAAGAGCTGTCCTGCATCCAAGATTTCCCTGAGGATCTTCCCTCCTCAATGTGCTCTCACTCGAGATGAAACCTGCTTCAGCAAGGCACAGCATTTGGGGTATTGAAAAGAAGGGAGATCTCCATCTAGTTGTCCATTTCCCTGCTAGAATTTCTTTGGGAAAAGAGTTTTGCGTGTGGTTATTTTGGGGCATTGCGCTCCTGGAAGCGCTCCACGCAGTAGGAGCCTGGAGAAGGAAAGCTTGAATCCCTTCCAGTCCCTCTATCTTGTGTTGCTGCATCTTGGCAAACCCCAGAACAAATGAGCGGCAGAGGCAGATAAACAAGCTTAAGGTAAACACTATCTGCATCTCTCCCCTGATTTACAACCTACGTGCATCGCTGAAAAATTGACTCGGCTTTACCACAGTGCTTGAAGTAATGTTATTAAGAATGTAACTTCTTAGGAAAACTCAGCCTGTTTTTAGCCCAGACATGCAATTAGGGGAATTAGTAACACGATACGTCATCCCGAGGAACACGCGGATCCAGTGGGCAGGAACCTCATGCAAGCCTCTGGAAGGGCTGCTCCCAGCATGTGTGAGTGCTCTCTTACAATCCTCCTAATTCCCACTGAGCAATTTTGCTCTGAGCCAGCACACGGCCTGTTCTGAGCACTCTGAGGATGAGTGCTCATGAGAAAAAGGAGAATAAAAGGGGTTTCAAAGTGTTCAAGCAGAGCGAGGCGTGAGGAATCTGTAGTGGGAAGAAGGAGACCTCGTAATTCTTTTCATTCCCAGCTCATGTAGGTGAGATCAGGGTTTGGGTCATGCTCCTTGCATGGATTTTTTGGGTGTTTAGGTGTGAGGACTGACAGGAAAGTCCAGTGTGAGTTTTGGATGGCAGTGCTGGTTTTGGAGAGCAGCACGGTCACTTTGGTGCATTTCTGAAACAAATCAAATCCCACCTGAGCCCCCAAACTGCAGCAAACCTTGGCACATCCTCCTCTTTTTTTGACCTAAATGGAGTGAAGGCTTGGGAAGACAGGGAAAAGAGAGCACTGACTCTCCTGCAGCTCCTGCCACCGCCGTGCAGGTCTTGGATCATCTCCCAAAACTGCTGCTCTGCAGCTCCTCCACGCCACCCCCCTGCATCAGTCTGGGACCATGGAAAATTACAGAATAAAAGGCCAAATCTCTCCATCTTTTCTTCCTTCCAAGAGTTCCAGAAACTCCAGCTGAATTTCACAAATTCAGGAGGATTTTGGCCGGTTTGCGTAAGCTGGAATCCAAATTTTTGGTGGCTGAACCAAAATCCTTGAGACGAGGCTTTGAGGTTTTGTATCACTGGCAATGATCTTTGCTTTTGGTTTTGTTTTGTTTCAGGCCTGTGGTGCTACTGGATGAGGAGCTGATCCCATGTGGACCTACGTGGGGACAGCTAAGGGGATTGGGGTCTTCCCAATAATCACTGCAAATAATAAAAAATCCCTCAAAAATGCTGGAAAATATAAAAAGGTCAATGAAGCAGGGAAAGAGAGTGATCCAATGCTTTTTGGTTTGCTTTTTTTTTTTTTTCTAGTTCCCTTAAGGAATAATGCGTTATCTGGAAATCCCACTTTATAGCTTGGAATTTGTTTTTGTGTTGGTGTCTTTCAGTCACTGAATAAAGTGTGACCACAGAAATCGGACACCAAAGCAACAGCAGTGGGTGGCAAGTTTCTCCCTCACCACAAACATCCTTCCATCCTTGACAGTCCAGACTGAAAACCTTTTGTTGTTGTGCATCTCATCTTCTAGCAGGCTCAAAGAGAAATGATCTATTTGATGGGGTTTTGACCCCAAAACCTTACTGCCTTTTTGTCCCCCAAATATCCATGGGATGATTGCAGCGTGAAGTACCCAGAGGTGTTCTGGTCCATGGGAATGGTTGGGGTCCCTTTCTGTTAGCCAGATTTGAAAGCACTGTTGGTTCCCTCGTGTGGGATTCCCACAGGATTGGAGTTTCCTGGCCAAAAATGGGTTTTTCATCTGCTGGACCTGCCTGAAGAAGGTGAAGTGCAAAGTCACGGCATTTTTTTTAAACGTCAAAATTTTGGCTGGAAGTACCCCACTCAGGGAAATGCTTCTCCACAATGAGGATCCATATCACCCCCAAACACGGATTTGTACCTCCAGCCACGCACAGCTGCGTTATTCACCACATTTATTTCTCCAGCTGAGCTCCTGTGCCATAAACTGTGGCAGGGAAGGCTCTTGCCAGGTATCCCCCCAACCCACAGCGTGCTCCAGCCCTGATTTGTGTCAGGATTCTTGCAAGGCATGAAAACATCATCCAAACAGAGCCACTTGGAGCTCTGCTGGCTCTGCTGCCTGCCCACAGCCTCTTGTTTTCACTCCTCTGTGACAGAAAGCATCTCCCACTGCCTTTGGCTCCTGCACAACGTCAAGGCTTGTCCTTGGAAAAGTTGCTGCAGAATAAAAAAGCTACTGGAAGCACCAGTTTGTGGCAGGAGCTGTGATCCAGCCCTGCTTCTGTGAGCTGTGTGCAAAAAAAAGAGTGGATTTTGCTGCAAAAATGGGATATCATGAACCTGATCCGAGACTAAAGAGAAGCAGCTCAGTGGGGGCCAAGTGGAGATGACTGAAGGGGAAATAACTTCCCAGAGCATGAGGCTGTTGCTTAATTTGGGATTTTACTGGAGGTGGAGACATTTTATTTTTAATTTGTCCGTTTGTCTTGATTCGAAAAGGCTCGTTTTTCCTGGCTTCTCTTTGTGGGTTTTGTGTTGAGTTCAAGATTGAATCTGGGTGGTTAAAAATGCAACGGGATATGTCCTCAGCTCTTCCCTTCCAGGCTCTCCTGCATTCCCTGGAATTCATGGTGAGAGCAGTTTTCAGGTTAATAACAACGCTCTGCAGTCATTGCTGCACGTAGTTCCAAAGTGTGTTGGCCCAGCTCTGCAGCTGCTGGGAATTCCTCTTCCTTAGCAAAACTTTGGATTTTCCCAGCTCTCAGGTGGTCCCCTTGTAGTTTTTTGGGTTTTTTTTTTTGTTTTGTTTCTTTTTTTTTTTTTTTTTTTTTTTTTTTTGGGAGTTAAATAGGGGCACAAAATTT
>VXAX01002221.1:194236-270229 GCA_013399835.1 Leptocoma aspasia | reverse complement strand
GCTGTCTGAGGATGCTCTTTGCACTGCAGGGGTTCGCTCCTAGCCCGGGGATAAGCGGAGCAGAGCATTCCCAGTGCCCGTGGGCACCCGCTGGCAGCGCCCCTTCCCAGCCGAGCCTTCCAGAGCTCCCTGCAGCCGCCACTCCCAGCAGTCCCTGATTTCATTCCTTTAGCGCAAGAAATAATGTTTCTTTCTGCATAAAATGCTAGTTTTGCACCTTGTCAGATCCCACATCTTTTTTCCAGCCTTGAAAGCGCCGTGCATGCAAAGGCAAAGTCTGGGAGAAATTTTTACAGATGAGTAATAAACCCCTGGAAAAAAAAAAAAAAAAAAAAAAAGATTTATGATGGAAAGCTGACACAACCTTAAGTGGATAATTCAATTTTTACTCTCTTTCTTTGTTCCCTACAGAGGCACTTAGAGCTACAAAGCCCAGGCACACCCGGGGCTGTTGATCCTGGGGCTCGGGAACATCCCAGCGCTGTTTTCCAGCTCTCACTGGCAGCCAGCAGTGCTGATAAATCCTCACTTGGCTTTCTGGGGGCTTCCCTCTCTTTTTCACACCTTTATCACTGCTTGGGGTTTGTCTGGATTTTCTTCCAAGTGTTTTTGTTGGGCAAACTCTCTGAACAGGTTGAGGTCTCCGTGTCTTTTCCTAACAAATCTCGGGAAATTACAGGACGTGGATTTTTGGGTGCTCTGATTGTAACTAAATTCTGATTTCTATCCCTGTGTGTTACTCTGCACCTTCTTCATCAATTTTCTAATTTTTTTACCAGAGAAAATCTTTCCAAACTGGTAGAGATACAAACCCCCACAAGGGTGTTTTTGATAAAGATAGAGAAAAACCAAATTGGATGAGGGAAAAATGCAGAAATAGAGGGAAAAATTTCCCTCCATGGACCAAAACTCCCGAGTTTTTGTGGGCAACACTTTGTACCCCCTGGAACTTGCTGGGCTGTTGCTTCTTATTAAATTTCTTGTGGGAATAACGCCATTGAAAAAGGCGAATATGGAGAAGTGATGAAAAGGAGAAAGCTGTTTCCTAGGAATCCTGGGGCTGAGCGTGATTTCCTCCCAAACTGGCTGGCAGGAATGAGATTATTTCCATTACAGCTGCAAAATTTACTGCTTGAATCCAAATTTCATTGTATTGAAAAATTCCATAGCCTGGGCTTACCCACTCAGTTGATTTTGAGTCTCAAAATTGAAGCTAAAAATAGCCTGGAGAAATTCCCATCAGCAAAATTACTGTGGTTGATCCAGTCCAAAAATCGATTTATGTTTGTTAGGGAGTGTGTTTATTAAAGAAGGGCATGATTTGCCTTTTTTATCCTGATTTTTTTTTTCTAATCAACATCTCAAGCATTCCCCTGGGTTGAAAAAGCATCACAGCAGGAATGTGCAATTAGAGCACCCACAAACATGGAATCACAGTAAAATATGGAATTACAGCATTCACACACATGGAATCACAGCACAAACATGGAATTACAGCAGGAATATGCAATAACATAACACACACCTGTGGAATCAAAGGAAAAACATGGAATTAAAACATGAATGTGCAATCAGAGTACACTCACAAATGGAATCATGGCACAAACATGGAATTACAGCATGAATGTGCAATCAAAGCACCCCCACACATGGAATCACAGCATAAAAATGGAATCACGATGTTCACAGAAATGGAATCTCAGGAAAAACATGGAATTACAGCATGAATACATGATCACAGGACACATACACACATATGGAATTATAGCACACACGTGGAATTACACAGGAATGTGCAATCAGAGCACCCACAAAAATGGAATCACAGAAAAAAATTGGAATCATGGCACAAAAATGGAATTACAGCATTCTCAAACATTGAATCACATGAAGGAAAGGAAAGGAAAGGAAAGGAAAGGAAAGGAAAGGAAAGGAAAGGAAAGGAAAGGAAAGGAAAGGAAAGGAAAGGAAAGGAAAGGAAAGGAAAGGAAAGGAAAGGAAAGGAAAGGAAAGGAAAGGAAAGGAAAGGAAAGGAAAGGAAAGGAAAGGAAAGGAAAGGAAAGGAAAGGAAAGGAAAGGAAAGGAAAGGAAAGGAAAGGAAAGGAAAGGAAAGGAAAGGAAAGGAAAGGAAAGGAAAGGAAAGGAAAGGAAAGGAAAGGAAAGGAAAGGAAAGGAAAGGAAAGGAAAGGAAAGGAAAGGAAAGGAAAGGAAAGGAAAGGAAAGGAAAGGAAAGGAAAGGAAAGGAAAGGAAAGGAAAGGAAAGGAAAGGAAAGGAAAGGAAAGGAAAGGAAAGGAAAGGAAAGGAAAGGAAAGGAAAGGAAAGGAAAGGAAAGGAAAGGAAAGGAAAGGAAAGGAAAGGAAAGGAAAGGAAAGGAAAGGAAAGGAAAGGAAAGGAAAGGAAAGGAAAGGAAAGGAAAGGAAAGGAAAGGAAAGGAAAGGAAAGGAAAGGAAAGGAAAGGAAAGGAAAGGAAAGGAAAGGAAAGGAAAGGAAAGGAAAGGAAAGGAAAGGAAAGGAAAGGAAAGGAAAGGAAAGGAAAGGAAAGGAAAAGCAGCACAAATAGGGAATCACAGCAGGAATGTGCAATCAGGGCACCCCAACACACCTGGAATCACAGCACACACACGGAATTACAGAGAAATGTGCACTCACTTCACCCACACGCGCTCAGCACGCTCAGAGCACACCCAGCACTCTCAGCACACACTTCGGGTCACCTCACTGTCCCCCCACCCCCAGGGACCCTCACAGCCCTTGTCCCCACCCTGGGCACCCTGCAGGGGCACCCAGCTCTCCCCCTCCCGCAGTCACCAGACACACAGGCATATTTTTATTGCAGCTGTCAGGAACATGAAAAACCTTTCTGCCAGCACTCAGCACGGGCAATTTATGAGCCTGCTCTGAGTGAAGAAGGGGAGGGGGGGGGTGGGGATCAGAGCAGAAATTATGGGAGACAAAATGGCCCATAAATTGTTCGCCGTGATTTACACTGGAGTCCATTTGCAGCCTATTCTTTTTTTTCTTTTTTTTTTTTTTTTTTTTTTTTTTTTTTTTTTGGAGCCTCACACACACACACACACAGATCCCTGTCCCGCTCTCCTTCGCGCTGGGGTCCTGAGCCGGCGCAGCTGGAGGAAGGCAGCGATCAGAGTTCAGTCGGTGCAGACAGAGCTAAAGTAAACAGCCGTGGTCATTCAGCAGGCAGTTAGCAGCCTCTGGACAGATGAGCGGGGCTCTGCAGGACCACACACGCAAAGCCCCGCGGACCACACAGCGACCGCGCAGCGCCGGCTCCGCACGCAACTCCTGCCCGGGGACCGTCCCCTCCCGCCGGGCTGCGCCTTCCCGGGGGCTCCGGCCCCGCCGCAGCCCCGGCTGTCGCTTCCTGCCCTGCGAGCAGGGTGATGAACGCTGTCCCCCCGGCGCGGGGACATTCCCCGGCGGAAGACAGAGTGTACTCCTGGAAAAGCGCCACCGCTTCTTCCACAGCTCATCATCTGCTGACCTTGTCCCTTCTCCTCCCCAGACCCGCCCTGTCGGGCTCCTAGCTCCCACTGGCACCTCCATGGCTCCCGAATGGGGTGCCCAGCTGGAGTTAACAGCCTCTTTCCCCCGGTTTTTGGGACCTAAAAGGTCCTTTCCCCCGGACCTAAAAGGCCCTTTTGGGAGCAAAGCTCTGTGCCGAGGCTGAAAACCTTCTTGACCTTTCCTGAAACTTCACCTTGGCTCGGGAAGCCCTGCCCTGGGCTGGGCTGTGTGTACAGATAATTCACCTGGAAATTATAGGTAACCAGCATGCTCAGGCACAGCACAGCATCCTTCCTCCTTCAGCGGATGCCAGGATGAAGGGAAAGCATCCCTGAACCCTATGATGAAGGGAAAGCATCCCTGAACCCTGTGATGAAGGGAAAGCATCCCTGAATGCCAGGATGAAGGGAGAAATATCCCTNCCCCCACCCCTGCCTGTTTTCACCCCATGAGCATCCCCCCAGTTCCTGTCCTTCCCTGGGATGTGCGGCTCAGAAGCTGCTCCATGTTTGGTGCTGGTCCTGCTGGGATGAAGCCATGGACCATCAACACCAAAAAGCCCCCAGAGCTCTCGGTCCCCACCCTGCCCCAGGGTCCCTCCTGGACATGCCAGAGGGTCGGGCAGCTGCTCCAGCGTTGCTGCTCCCAGCTGGCTGAGCAGAGGGGTCAGCAGGGGTTTCCTGGAAGTGGCTGAGGTAGAAGGGAGCTGGAGGGCAGAGGAAGAGGCTGCCTCACTCCCAGGTCACTGTTTCGAGTTTCCAGTGGTGCAGCAACCTTTCAGCTGGCACGTGGCCCCTTTCTCCAGCCCTGCCTGAGGGGGGTGAGGATCCCAGCTCTCCTCCTCTGCCATCTCCTCCCAAACCTGCCCATGCACTGAACTAATTCCCCTTTTCCTCGTCCCAAACACGGCCCTGCCTTTCCACCCTCCCCTCAAGAAGCACCTCCGGGCTCCCCCACGATCCAAGGGGAATCTCCCTGTGCCTCCATCCCCTCCTGCAGCAGCCCCGGAGCTGCAGCCAGGCCAGAGATTATAAAACAGATCAGTGTTGGCTGGAGTGAACTCTGAGAAATCACATTTGCCTGTCAGTATCATGTTAAAGCATAACACAGACTCTCATTTTCCCACTCCTTTGGCTCCGAGGGCGTTTCGGTCCCTGCTGAGAAACACGAAGGTCGTGGCCTTCAGGTTTCCAGATCTGCCCTTACACACCACGGGGAGATCTGACAACAGCCTTATTATTTATGTATCCAGCCAGGGGCTGCCTAATGAAACCCAGAGATTTTTATTGACACACGTTGGGGCTCTGGGCAGGAGAGAAGCAATCTGGAGGCTGCTTCCCATAAACACAGTGGCCATTCATGGAGGGTCAGTCCTCGGGGTGGACTTTCCATGCCAGCTTTGACAGCACTTAATTCACGCCGGGCTCGCACTTAAGCTCAGGAGCTGCTGATGGGGCTCAGCCGGGTGCAGCCCCTGCCAGCAGGGCTGAGTTTTTTGCTGGGTGTTTGGGGAGGATGAGTGACAAGGAGAGACCCAATTCCCTGCTGGAAATAAGGGGGGAAAAGTGGGTTTAGGAATGTGGTCGCAGGGGCCGGGGCGGGGGGATGGGGAAAAGCGGGCTTGAGAAATTTTAAGATTTTTCCCGATGATTCAGGAGAGGAAAAAGAAATGCAATCAGTGATTTTTTTACCCAGAAAGATACTATGACTTCTCAGCCCAGAGCTGATCCTTCTCACACTACCAGTGGAGCTTTTCCAGTGGTATTTTGAGCATTATTTTGGTACTTTTGTTGTCCAGATTGCTTTGCTGCTGCTGGAAAAGCCTCCTGCTTTAGGGTGCCCTGCAGAGCCCAGGTCTCACCCCTCGTGACCTGACCCTTAACTCTGCCGAGAGCTGCTTGGGTCTGTCCCGGGTTCAGGAGGAAAGAGCAGCTTTTCTTGGCAAGGAAATGCCTCCTAAGCAGCCTCCTCACAAACCAGGAACATGCAGGAAAATTGTACACGGGAGCCTGGCGTTTAAAGGGCTGAAAAATGATTGCAGCTTCCTTTGGCAGTTGCAGTGGGAGCCCCAAGAGGTGACCTTTGAGGAGATTCTGTTTACTGCAGCCCCGGGCTGGGAGCCTTGCGTGAGCTGGGCAGAGCTCTGTTCCCTGCCTTGCCTCTGACCCCTCCCGGGCTCGCAAAACAATGGAGAGGATACCTTGCAACTGCTGGGGGGAAAATAAATCACTCCCAGCCTTCCCCCAGAGGATCCCAGCAGATGAGAATCCCACATGGCTGCACATCCTCTGCCCGGCGTCAGGTGCGAGGCAAGCGCTGCGTTTTGGGCGATGCCACGTTTGATTTTCAGAGATAAAGCTGCCAAAAAAACCCCAAAAGTCAGGGTTTGCTCCTAAAGCACTGATGACAGGAGTCCTCCCTGCTCCAGGTTGAAGCTGCTGTGGGTTTAGAGCTTGTTGAGTCACCCTAACTCCATGAAACACCTGGGAAAGCATCTTTTAGGGTAGCACAAACACCCACCCTGTTGTCTTTGAACGCTTCCTGCTCCATCCAGGAGCCTGGCACCAAAAATCTCTCACCTCCTCCCAATTTCTAAGAGCTTGTGGCTTTTTGGGGTCTCCAGCATCTGGATCCAGAGGGTTTGTGTCCTTTTGGGAGTTTTCAATCCCCTTTCCCAGGAATTTCGTGTCCCTTTAGGGATTCCCAATCCCTTTTTCCAGGTTTTTTTGTGTCCCTTGAGGTGACAGTGAGGAATCCTGGGGGGTCTCCAATCCCCTTTTTCCAGTTTTTTTTATGTCCCCCAATCCCTTTTCCCAGGAATTCCATATCCCTTGGGAGCTTCCACATCCCTTTTTACATCCCCCAATTCCTGTCACTTTTTCCCTCTTTGGTGTGCCCCCAACCCCTTTTCCCAGGTTTTTGTGTCTCTTCCAGGCTCAAAAAGAGCAATTCAATTGCTTATCACACAACACCCAGGTCCCCTTTCCTCCTCCCTCCTTCCCTCCAAAAATGTCCTAATTCTCAAAGGTATAAAAAATAAAAAGTAAATAAAATCTGTCTGAAAGATGCATGTGAAGGATGTCATCCCTAATTATCCCAGTCCCAAATGACTCCTGAATTTCACCGGGGGCTGCAGCAGAGGATGAACTGCTGGGAGTTTGGACTGCTGGGATTTATTTGTAATTCATGAGGAAATCTTCAGACCTGCTTTTCCTGCTGGAGACTAAATAGAGCCTGTTCTGGAACAATGCTGAAAGGGTTCCCACTGCAAAAAGCACTTTCTAATAAACGGGAGATGGAAATTTAGATCCGCTGCTGCTTTTTTTGGTCGTGGCTGGAGGCATCCCTTGTTTCTATTCCAGTTTGGTCACAATTACAGCCCCGCACTTCAGGCTGAAAAATGGCCAGAAGCGTTGCAGCTTCTTTTCCTTTTCCCAGTTTCCTTGTTTTATGGTGTGCAGTGCTGTCCCCTGCGTGTCCCAGTGTCTGTGTGTGGTTGAGGCTGGGGACAGCCAGTCTGCTTCAACTTCCTCTCCCTGGTGGATTGCAGCGGGGTTGCCTTGCAATGGAAATTTGGGATGGTTTCCTGAATTTCGCAGGAAAAATATAAAAAAAATATATAACTTTTTTTCCTTTTTGTCTTGCTTTTGAGCTCCAGAGTCCTATTCCAGCCCAGCCACCTGCAGCAGCACACGTACACATCTATTCCCCTGACTCTTGTTTGATGCTCACCCAAAAAGAGGAGCCCAAAGCCTCTGTGCCCATCCCTCTTCCCCTGAGCCAAATCCTTGTGGATTCCCAAGAGCCTGGGGTGGGATGCAACGAATCCCTTGGGATTCAAAGTGGATCTTGCCTGCTGCCACCCCAGGACAAGGTGGGGTGACCTCCACTGTCCCATTCCGTGCCTTCTCCAGCTGCTCGTGCTCCCAGGCAGGATTGAGGATATTCTCAGGGTGCTGAGAGGGACTGGGATGGTGCCTGCTGAGCAGCATTCCCCTCTGGCAAAAACCCAAATTACTCTGGAATAAGGAGCTGGCTCCTCCAGGGAGGGCTGCTTTCACTCCCCTGTGGATGAGGATGGCCAGTAAGAAGGAATATTTTTATTTTTGCTGCCTTTTCCCCATGGATAGAGGATAACAATTGTAGGAGTTTGCAAAGAGGTTTGTTCCCAGGGATTTCTGAGAGGTCCTGCAAAGGCTGGACCTCCAAAAATTCCCCCTCTTGCCTCAAGCGATGCTCTCAAATTACACTGAAGTTTTAGGGAGGTATTTGTAAGCATTTTATAACAATTTTTCTTACATTTTTTTGGGAAACTTTTCACTAAAACCTGGGAACTCCGTGGCACAATTGATGTCAGATGGCACAGCCAGGGGAGTCACCTCCTCCCTCCCCTCCCCTCATCCCTCCCGTGCAAACCAAGACTGGAGGAAAAGCTTTTAGCCCCAAGTCTTTGCTAACAAGCTGGTGTATCCATAACATAGAATTATGCTCGGTGTCTTCCAGCCGAGCCTGGACACCCAGCAAGGGCTGGGATAGGATTCCTTGCAATTACAGCACGAGATTGAGTTTGCAGTTGATTTGGGAATGGATAACCTCGGTTTCATTCATTTCCTTTCTGCTGGAAATCAAGAGCTGAGGGCAGAACGTGGGGTGGGATCCCTCTCCAAACCCAGGTATTCCAAACATATCTGATGCACCTCCAGGGCCCAGAGGGGTTTTTGGGAAGGTGGGAGCTGGGATTCTTTATTTTTGGGCTGAAAACACAGAATTAACTCTTTCCCTGCTCTGCTGCACGTCAAGAATCTTCTGCTTGTGTTGCTGGAAGATTTGGTCTCGTGGAAAATGTCCCTGCCCACAGCAGGAGAGATGCTCCTCAATGTCCCTTCCAACCCAAACCATTCCAAAATTTCGCTTCTATCATTCCAAGCCCCTTGTGTGTGGTGAGCAGGGAGTAAAATTAAATTAAAATTAAAGCTTTCTTTGCGAAACAGCACAAGCAACTGTGACAAAAATTGTTATGAAATGGCTGTTGCAAGTGATAACAACGATCTGTATGACAATAACTTGCACGGCCTTGATGTACCTGGGCTGATAAGAGTGTGATAAGAGCCATTTGTGTTTATTTTGGCGCGGCCCCTCTGTGCTGGGCGGGTTCCAGAGGTGCTGCTGTTTGCCCAAAATAAAGATTTTCATCCCTGCCCTGCTGGAGGGAGCACTTCCAGACCGCGGGGCTCCTCCTGAGCTCGGATCCGATCGCTCCGGGGCCGGGATGGAAATCCCGGGGGACTCGGGGCTGCCTGCGCTGATGAATGAGGCATCCTTCGGAAAGCAGGGGAATTTGGGCAGGACTCGCCTTGGCTCAGCCCGGCTCCTCACATTCCACACGGCAGATTTATTCATTCCACCAGCAGAATAACCTCGTGCATATTTATTAACACACAGCTTGGAGATAGCTCGGCTTCCTTCCCCTCCACGCCCTGGGAATTGCTGCGAGGCTGAGCCCAGCCAACCTCCCTGCCCCAAAATTCCCGCTTTTAATCTGATTTTCCTTCGCCCAGGTGAACGTTGCTTTGGTGTTTCTTCGAATTTATTTGCTCCCAGCATCCCAGATTTCGATTTGGTATTCCTTCTCCTAATGGCATCTCTGCTTATCACAGGGATTTGCAACTCTACTTCTTTAAAAATAATAAATCTTACTCATCTTAATAATAGCAATGATGGTGAGCTGAGTGCTAAAATTCAAGAGAAAGAAAGAGTGAGTTTCTCGTTGTTTAAAAATGAGCCCAAAGCAAACTGCACTTTCCCTGCAGTTTCAGGGATGATGTCACAGCAGCAGATCCCTCTGCCCCAGGAATGGGAATATTTGTTCTTTAAATAACTGGACCTTGACCAAGCTCGAGGGAAATGAAAGAGAACCCTCGATTGCCATGTGTTTGCAGCAGCATCCTGATGAAGCTTTCTTCTTAATTAATTGGAAAATCCAAATGAGCTGTCAGTGTCCTGACTCTGCTTGCAAGTCCTGCTCAAGCTTTTATTAATTTTCACTCTGTGCTTTTGGATCCATCTGTCTAACTCAGCCCTGACTGCAAACCGAGGAACAATTTGTCTTTTTGAGCCCCCCCCCCCGACAGGACATTTGCTTCCTGCCAGGATTACAAGGAATTTAAGAGCGACTTTCACACCCAGGTTGTGTTTTACCATTTACAGAGTCCAGATTTGACCTTTATTTATGGAGTTTTTAACTTAGAAAACATCATTTTTGAGTTTTATCTCTCGATACCTGCTGTGTGCAGAGCTCTGTGCTTGTGTTGTGTTGATGCTGCAGTTATTCCTTGGAAAAAAAATAGGAATTTTAAAATTATGGCAGTGTGATAAAATAAGATCATATGGATAAAAGGAAAAGAAAAAATTATTTTAAAAAAAGATTTTCTTAAGATGAATACAAAATTAAGAGATCAAGAAATATCTTGGTAGCTCTTCCTCCCTACTTTCCTCCTTGGAATATATTTTCCAGACAGAGCAAAATGGTTTATTTGAAGGAAATTAGAAATACATTTAGGGCTGCTGGGTTATTTCAGTTTTGATTTGCAGGGAGACATGATCTGAAGGAGAAATGCTGCTTTTTGAATGGGAAAAGGGTGAGCTGCAGCACGGAGCTGTAAACGAAGGGTTGGGCAGCCAAAGGGAGTTTTTACTGTTTTACAGGCAACAACATTTAGGGCATAGAGGAGAAAATTCCCAGATCCTCAGGCAGAGAATAAGCAAGGAATGAGACCTGGATTTTCCTTAACAACAGTGCCAGTGTGCAGTCAAGTTTCGTTATTAGCCTGAGTTTGAATTTATGAATTCTTATTTATTCCACCACAGTGCTTGAATAAATTAATACATTGACCTGTACCTGCATTTAGATGTGTTCTTCCATAGGTTTTTATTTTTCCGTGGATTTTTATATTGTCCACTATGCACAGAAGATCATGGTGAATTAAATATTTGATATTTAGTAGCACCAAGGGGAACTTCCAAAGCATTTGGAGCATGAAAAAGAGAGTTTAGGTCCAAAAAATTTGGAACGTGCAAAGAGAGTTTAGGTCCTGTATTTCACTTTATAAAGGTCTCCTTTAACTTCTGGGGAGGGATCTGCCACCTCCCTCTCCTAAATCCCATTTTAAAGGTTCAAATCTTTCCTCCACGCTCCATCTTCTGTGACAAGGATAAACTTTCCTTTAAAATAGAGCAGGGGAAGCCGTGCCTGGCCACGGGCTGCAATCCCTGGGACCCAGCCCCAGCTCCAGGAGCATCCCTGAAGGAGATTCAGCTCCAGATGTGTCCCTGTCCCCACAGCTGTGGGCAGAGATAAGGGACAGAGCCGGGTGGATTCCAGGTTGGAATTTCACCCCCTTATCTCTCTCTGCTGCAGCTCTGCTTTTGCTGGGATTTTACACACTGGGGTTGTTCCTGCAGCAATATGAATTAATAATTACAGCCACTTATTATCTGATTTAATCATGATAACAATCCATGTATTAAGCGTTGTAATTCTTTCAATAAAATTAAACGGACTTGTTCATTTTTTTTCCCCTCTCTCCAGAGCAATTAAAGATGTAGAGGTTTTTTGGAGAGTCTGGAAGTTCAGCTTGGAGTTTATTAAATCAGCCCCAACCTTATCTAAACCTCCCTGGAATTGCGTGATAAGAAAATCTTATCACTCAGAATTTACAGCCCAGCCAGAGGAGCCTCTTATTTTCTTCTCCATTTCCTGCTGCTTCTGCTGCCCTCAGCCCAGAGCAGCAACACCCCAAAATTTTGGTCCCCTTTCCTGGAGGACAACTGCAACCATAAAAAGGAGTTAATGGAAGTCCTTCACACTTAAAAAATTACCTATTTTTGGGGTCGTCTGCTGGTAAAGAAGTTGATGCTTTTATTTGATCTCAACGGGTTTTTCCCATCTGGCGAGACAGGGTTCAACTAAAAACCCCCGGACACTTTGAATATGAAATGTTTGGCAAAATCCAGACCCTGGGACATCTGTTTCAACCTGATTTGAGTCCTGCTTTCCCCGCATCTGGGATTGCTTCTCCCTTATCTCCCCGACCCCAATTCCAACACCCTCCCGTCTGTGCTTTCACTCTTCGCTAGGAAATCGAGTTTTATTTTCCAAACCACCACAAACAAGATACCAAGCAGGGGCTTTGCCTCTTCTTTACCAAGGGGTGTGAGAGAAGTTAGTTTATTACAAAATATGAGGCACTGAAAGCAAAATATGAGGTTTTTTGGGGGCTGTTTTACCCGGTGTCTGTCACCGCAGGCTCCGTGCTCTTATCAGTTTATCCCCAGCTTTTATCCTAGAAGGAAAAAAACCTCTTTTCTCCTAGAAATACAAAATATCCTTCTCCAGAAGGGAGCAGTGGTGCGCGCCTGCTGCATCCCGGCTCCATCCCGAGCACCCCGGGAATTCCGTGCCCGCTGGGACGGCGGTGGGAGGGAAGCAGAGGCTGCTTTAGGGTGGTTTAGGGTGGAGAGCCAGCACGGGAGGACTGGGAGCCACAAATGCCCGCAGGACACTGATAAATGACCCGATTGCTGCTCCCTGCGGTTTAAAGGGGAAGGGAAAGGGCAGAGGGAGAGATAAGGAAGGGGGATGAGGAGTAGAAGAGGCCAACAACAGGTCCAAACCCGCTGGGGTTTTGCAATCTGGCAGCTTTGCTGAGTGCTACTTTCTTTTTGCTTCTTTTCTGTTCCTGCTGGATTTGTTGTCTGTGCTGAATCTGAGGGGGGAAAAGGCTTCAAAATCCATCTGAAATTCTTATTGCACAGTACTGGAGCTGGGAAGGAGAGAAAACTCTTTACAAGGGCGAGTTGCTACAGCCTGCATCAGGGAAAGTGGCTCTTAAACACACCCCAGTAAAATCTTTTGCTGCTGATTTACCCCAGAATTAAAATGGAAACCGGGAGCAACCCAGGTCCAAAACCTCTCTCTGTATCAGCTTTCCTCAGCCCCACGACAGGAAAACACAGCTAACAAAGATCTTTTGAGGGCAGCAGATGGAGTTTGAAGCTTGGAGCCAAGCCCAGCCCCAATCTTAATGAGGTCTAGAGGAGGTTTACCTCAGCTGGAGACTCATAACGGGGCCTTTTGTGTGCGTGTGTGTCTGGATGTACACAGACACGCCGGGCTCATCCCTGAAAAAGCTCCCTGGATATCTGAGATAACAAAATCACCTCACCTCACTCCTCCCCCGGGGACACTTCAAATGCTGAGGGAAGGACATTTATTGACCTAAGGCAAACCACTGGGTGACCACTGCGGGTCCCGGCCTGCGAGAACAGCAGCAGTGTTTGTTGCCTCTCTGGCTTGCAGGAGATTTTTGAAGGTGAAAGGAGTCTAAAAGGACACGAATCCCTTAAAAAATGAGTTCAAAATATCCCAGGCATGATCTGAAGGAAGTTAGAGGTGTGTAGCTGGGTCTGATTAATGCATAGCCATGAGGAAATGGGGTAAATGGTCTTCAGCTGGAGCAAGCAGAGCCAGCAATGCTCAGCAGCTTCCTCTGGACATGGGCTGTGGTTTTCAGGGATGCTGTTGGAGACCCAGTGTCCTTTGCTTCAGCTTTTAAAGCATATTCCTTCACACAGGAAAAAAACTCCTCTGTATTCCCAGGGTTTTAGTGTCAACCAAGAGGAAGAGGGGTGGCTCAGGTTTGTCTTTGCCCCGGTGGAATGGAACCCTTGGGGTGGAAACATTTGTCCTCAAGTGCCCTGGGGATGCCCAGAGCTGCCAGAGGATTTAACTCAGCTCCCGAGGCTGCTTCATCTCCACTGAAGGAACACCCAGGGAAAAGGGCACCTCGGCTGGGGGATCTCCAGAACTTGTAACCTGCTCTGTGTCCTGTCCTCACTCGTGTCCAAGAGAGGGTGTTTGAGTGTTGCAGGTCCCTTTTCACCATCGGGTGGGAGGAAAATCCCCATTCCCAGCTGTGATCTCCATGTGGGACGGGGGATGAGCACCCGGTGCAGTCCAAGGTCAGCACGTTTGGGATCCAGCCGTGTGTCCATCCGTGGATGCCAGACCAATGCTGAGGCAAGAGACAAGCACAAGAGCAGGCAACTGCAGCAAGGAGATCTATGGAAATGAGGCAAAAAGCAAGAAAATAGACACAGATAATATTTTTTCCATGTTCTTTGTCAGGCTTTTCTTTTAATTTATGCGTGTTGGGATGCTTCCTCTTACTCATTCAGCTGAAATTCAGTGTTTTGCCTGGAAAGCAAAACCAGTGGAGAATGGGAGAGAAGCTAATTTTGTTAGAAAAATAATCTTTTATCTGTGCACAACAGCAATATTTGTTCAGGAAGGGTACACAGACAGCAGGAGGACAGCACTCCCACTGCTTGGCTCAAAGGCTCCACCACACTCTTTATTTTGTTTTATTTCTCCTTTTCTTTTTTTTTTTTTTTTAACAATTCACTCCCATAGATATTTATTTTTCCTGAAAAGCCTTGAGCTGATTTCACCCATCCTCAATTCAAACCAATAAACTCATGGTGACTCCTTGGGTTGGGTGTTTTAGGTCACAGTTTAGACTTGTGCTTGATGATCCCACACTGACCTATCTCCACAAATAACCTCCCTGTGCCTTTCCACAACAAACAGACTTTATTCCTTCAAGCCAAGCTCCTGGAATTTGTGGTGGCTGCAGTTGTACACATTTTCCTTGAACTAAAACCTGAGAACTTGGTGAGATGTTGCAACACTTTTTATTTTTTTAATACACAGCAATATTTTTTATGCTTCTCCTTTTCCCCATTCCAGTCCTGGGAGGTGTTGGTGCCTCCTCCAGCGTCTCTCCAAACACTCTACAAAAACAAGTCAGGTAAGAGAAAACTTTTTGTCAGCACAGAGATGCCAAAATCTAAATAGAATTCGTCATCTCGTTGAGAAGGATGAGAATTTGGTGTTGCTTCATTCCCTTGACGTAGATTCAGGATGTTCCTCTTGGTGGGTGACGGAGAGGAGCAGGGAGGAGATGAGATTTAAGGGACAGGAGAAAAAAATTGGGTTGAAAACCTGAGAAAATCCTTCTGTTTCAGGTGAACAGCTCTAAGCTTGAAGGCTGTGTTTCAACCTTATTAAAATACTGCCTGGGCTCTGATGAAACATGGATCTGTCAGTGGAGGAACCAAAGGAGGATGTTATTCCAATGTTCACTGTCTCTTTCTATCCATTTTCATCCCACGTGATATAAGGCTTTAAAAAGCCTTTAAGCACCTGTAATAACATTCACCTTTTCATCAAAATCTCCTTGGAGCATAAGAAATGATGTTTATTTAAATTTTGCAACGGGCTAACGATAAAGTCCCCTCTCTATTTTCCTGCTTCTGTGATTTGCACATGAAAAGCTATAGCGGGGCTGGGTTTCATTTAGGCTCCTCTCTCCTTCCTAAAAACACTTTATTAGGGGGAACACAGCCTCCCCTCAGATTGGAATGATGTGCTCCAAAAAAGGCTGCTAAATACAACAAAATAACTTAATTTTGGTTTTATTTTGTTCCAGTTAACCCAGGCAATGCAGGACAGCTCCCACCTCCCGGCAAAGATAACACTACTAGATTATTTTAACTCTTCCTACAGCGCTTCTGATGCAGCAAATTTTGCTTGTAGAAAGAAAACAAACCCCTGGAAGATTCACCAACGAGGAAAGCAAAAATACAACTGTTTTAATTCCTTGTTTAGGCGGGTTTTTTTTTTTTTTTCGCCTTGCTGTACCGCAAAGAACACCTCTCTTTGCTGATGGAACATGCCTTGAGTGCTGCTCGGTTGTGTCAGCAGAGAAAGGGGGAGTGAGAAGAGGGAGAAAAAGATCTGAGTTTGACAGACTTAATCTGAGCCCTGCTGAAAGACGGGGCTGACTGAGCGCTCCGAGCGCGCCCGATCCGTCACCATCTTCTCGCCTTTCAAACCTCCACGGGGGTGCTCCCTCCTGGATTCCCTCCTGGACTGAGGGACAGGCTCTACTGAGCCTCCAGCCCTTCCTGGATCTACCCCACTGCCCCAGGCAGGCACCAAGACTCTCCTGTGCTGTAGAAAGTTGGGATAAAATCCCATCTTTTCTTCCTTTTGGAGCGGGAGCGCTCCGATCCCTCAGAGCAGCTCCAAGCAAGGTGTTTCCCTGATGCAGGGGTGATTTTTGTGAGTGCCAGAGGCTGAGTAGCCCTTGGATTTCCCTCAGCGGAGCCTGCCAGGGTGGTGGAGCAGAGGAGATGTTGGAGATGGCTGGAGACAGACGGCGACAGTGGGAGGAAGCGCTCAGTTGACATTAGCGCGATGGGAACAACAACAATCCCGGCTGCTGTCATGTTTTGTTTTGTCTTCAAGGCACCATGGTGCTGTGGGGCTTTGCAGAGGGGGCTGAGGAGCCTGGAGATGTTTTGCAGATGTTTAAAGGGGGACCCCTCACACCCAGAGGAGGAGCCTGGCAGGAAACGGGGAGGTCCCGATTCGAATTGGAAGGCAGGGATGGAGGTGGGTTCATGGCAGATCCAGAGGCCAGGACTTAAATCTGAGGGACAGAGGAGGGCAGGGGTGGGGATGGGCTGCGAGGTGAGGACAGGAAGGGGACATCCAATACCACAGAGGAGAGCCAGAGCAGGAGATGCACACAGAAGGGAGATGCAGCCAAAGCTAGAAAAACATCCTTGGCAGAGATATCCTGGAGGTGGAGCAGCTGGAAGTGCAGGGATCTTCCCTGACCAGGGATGAGAGCCTTGGCACAACTCCTAAACATGTCTTACCAGGGAGCTTTGTGCCCAAGCTCATATGTTGGCTTCAAACTGAAAGAGAGCAGGTTTGGATTGGATTTTGGGGAGAAATTCTTTCCTGTGAGGGACATGAGGCCCTGGCACAGGTTGGAGGAGCTGTGGCTGCCCCTGGCTCCCTGGAAGTGTCCAAGGCCAGGTTGGACAGGGCTTGGAGCAACCTGGGACAGTGGAAGATGTCCATGCCCATAGCAGGGGTGGCAGTGGATGATCTTTAAGGTCCTTTCCAACCCAAACCATTCCACGTACAAATAGACACAGGAGCATTTCCAGGAATTCTTTGCGGAAATAGATATATTTACCTCCCCACAATTAATTCTGTGCGCAGCCAAAGGGGAAACAAACCCATTTTTTAGGTTTTCCTTCTCCTTCCATGCACACATTTCGGTTTCTTTGAGTTTTCTTCAGGCTTAACCTCCCTCTTTCATCACCATTTTGCCCATTCCCCACAAAGCACCCAACTGGGAGCCATCAGAACCACGAGGATGGAAAACTGCGGAGGAAACGCTGTTGAAACAAATTCATCTGCAGTTTCTGGCTCTTTTTGTGGCTGAACAAAAGGCTGTCAGCACACTGGGAGTATTGATATTTCCAGTGGGGAAATCTGGATTTAGAAGAGAAAATTGCCTGTTGCATTATTATTATTATTATTATTACTATTATTATTGCCAATATTAATATGATTAATTTTAATAATATTAATATTAGTATGATCATTATCATTATGGCTTTACTATATCATTACTGGTTTTCATTATGATTATGATTCATTATGATTGTTTTTATTATTATAATTATTAGCGTTACGCTTCGCTCTGCTTTGGTTGCTTTGCTCTTGTTGATCCCAGAAACTTTCTTCTTTAAGATTTCTCCTACAATCCCTAGAAATCCCCAAGGACTGGGAACCAGGAGGAGCTGGTGGGGCCATACCTCACTTTCCTGAGCTTCCCAGGAAACCACGATTGTAACCGAACCCTCCAGCAAAATTTCACAGGGCTTTCTTCCCCAGCAGGATAAAATTAGCCAAGCTCTCCCGAGATGACAGCTAAGAACTCCAGCTTCCCTCAGATGACCTCAATGGAGTCATTTGTTGCTTAAATGACAGACAAACGCAGTAATTAGGTCTATTTAGTAAAGGGGAGGTGAAAGGTCAAACTACTGGGCAAACTGTCTCCAGTGCTTGACTTGGGGACCACGGCGGGGCTTTGCGGGAGGTGATGTTTGTACAACAACCTGACACGGGCAGCAGCAGGTCCCTGCTCAGCCCCGGGGGCTGCCAGGCGTGTCCCGAGCCTGAAATCCCCCCTTTTCTGCTCAAAAAGCTCTAAGCTCGCTCCTTGGTGTTGGAAGGGATTAGAGGAAGGAAGAGCTGAGGAAAAGATGGGTGGTTGTGTTACGGGTTTGGGGTGGGTGATCAGGTGGGGGATCCACAGAGAGGGTTGGGAGATGTGGGATGAGTTAAGTGGGAAATCACCGACATTTCCCCACGTCATTTCCCTCTTTCTCCCTGGCAATGCTCCCTTCTTCTCTTTGTTTGTTTGTTTCCTGAACTTGGTTGTGTTTTGTGTCACCAACCCAACACAGACAAGCCACACCTGGATTTCTCTCCGCTGTTTTTCGGTTTGGATGCCACAGAACGGAGGTTGAACATCATTCCTGCATGAAAGCATTGCTTGCCGTGCATTCCAAACCTCCAGAAGATCCCTGAACCAAAATGTTTAGCAGAATAAGCCGGTTTTGGCATTGAGTTCCTGCTGGCTGCCCATCCTCAGGGCTCACAGCAAACCCAGCATCCTTTTACCTATGGATTTCCCTCAGCTGTTTCATGAAGGAGGGAAAATGTAGGATTTTTAAGTAGTGGAAACAGTAAATGAAGAGCTCCAATTTGCAAGGAGACGCGGTAGAAGGTGACCAAGATTTTGGTTTTGAACGCAACGAGCTTGGAGTGCTCCTCACCAAAAAAAAAAAAAAGTGCCACAGTTCTGGGTTTTTCTCTGCGTTCCCTCCAGATTCCCCTGCCATGATTTTCTTCTGTACTTGTGTGGGTACAGAAGGAGTCTTCTTCTTTCTGTGGTGCTTAGAAATCCCGAAGGTGACCAGGACCTCTCCCGTGGTCCATCCCTGTGGTGGTCGCTGCTCTGAAGCACATTTGGGTGTCTTGGCATTTCCCTCCCCCACCTCCCGTCCACCTGAGCCCCTGCCTGTCTCCTCCAGATCCCGCTGTAAAACTCCCTTCCCTCGGGAGGCCTCTTAACCCCTGTCTGCAGGGCCCCGGGAAGAGGTGCTGGTGATGCTGCTGAGAGAGAGGGTCACGAAGAGCCTGACGTGAGAGTGAAAAGAAAATTAGAAAACAAACAGAGCAGAGGTGGAAACGCGCCCGCCCTTGAAGTGCAAAGACCTCCCCGTCCCCCCCGAAAAGGGGCTTATCTTCAAAAAAAGGGCGCTTGCGATGATACAAGAAAGAACAGACTTCTCACACCTTGTCTTCACTTCCCGCAGATCCTATCTGCCCACAAGTGCCTGTGATCTCGGGCAGACCTCTCTACCTTGCCCCTCGCCTTTCAAGTCCGCGGCAGCTGTTTTGCTAAGCCGGGGACCTTCCCACTTCATCCTTTTCTCCCTGGCTGATGGCTCGGGAGAAGACAGGCAGCGTTCCTGACGGGCTGGGGCAGCGGGAAATGTCATTCCAGAGACTTTCTTTTGTATATTTTCTGGCAGATGGATTAGTTTGTTTGAAGAGCATCTCCTATTTAACACCTCATTGAGCAAAAAAACACGTAGGGACAAGGGTTTCTTAACGGGCTGCTTGTAAGGAGCTTAAAGTGCACGCTGAGTACTTAAATAATTTGCTCCAGTTTCAGGAATACTGATCACACAGGAGTTAGAGTGAGTCATGAAACTTATATGTTTTATAATGATATAATCCGTATTTTTCCACTGCTCCTCGGTCCAAAATCAGGCAAATCATGACATTCTGGATGAACGCACAGGGTGTGAGTAAAGAATCCCAAACTGGAAATAGGATTTATTATGCTGGTTTCTTCACCTCAGGATCTGGTTGGAGTCCCATGGCTCCTGTGTTGGCGCCAGCAGGAGGGATGTCCCTCAGCCAAGAGCAAGGAGTAGCCCTTGTCCACATGGATTGAGTCATTCCTGCAGGGTAATGGCAACACATTGCTTTTGCACTTCTCCATCGACAGCAGTGACCTCCCACCCCCGAAAATGCTGAGGTCTTCTCAGGAGACCTCCCTTCATCTGCTCCCTATCTTCATCTGACACAAACCATCCAGCAGGTCCCCTGTAATGGGATTACATGGGTGAAATCCACTTTATCGGGAGATCTTGGAGTGTTTATTGGTGCTTTGTGACACTCCTGGGAGAGAAGTGCCCGATTCAGATTGATAACATTCCTCCCTGCTCCGCTACCCCTCCTGAAGGAGCCTTTCCCTGGCTGCACAAGGACTGCCCACGGGATAAAGTCCAAATCCCTTCCCATGGAGCAGGTCTCTTTCACAAAGCAGGCAAAACTGTTTCTTCCTTGGGGAAAAATTAGCTCCAACAGCCGTCTCAAACCCTTCCAGCCCAATCAACTCTTATTCTGTGCTTTGTAGGTCACTGCAATTTCCTATGAACTTGAGGGGAAGACTTTCTTGGGAAAAGTTTTTTTTTTTTTTTTTCTTTTTTTTTTCCTCTGTAACTATTCCAGCTGTGGATTTTCCCCTAGGAAAGTCAAATTATACTTGAGCATTGTATCAGCAGATGGATTAACAAGCTGATCTGTCACACAAGAAAAACCTGAACTGAACAGCTTCCTGCATTTCCTGGGCTGGGAACCTTAGAAAATAAGACCCAGACTATTTTTCTTCTAGCACAAAACATGCAGGATGAAATCAAACCTTGGCCCCTGGGATTTTGGAGGACATTTGGGATTTGGTGAGCTTGGTGTACACAATCTACAAGGGAGGGGAAGCCATTGGCCAAAATGTGAGCGTTTCAGGGAGCAGAGTAAATTGTAACCACGTTCCAGGGAGCTTGCCAGGGAGGCTAATGGACTGATCTCATCCACCTTGATGTAAATCCAGCCCAGCTCCAGGAAAGCCAATAGCACTATCCTGGCTCCGTGTGGAGGTACCGCTGAGATCACAAATGACACGTTTCTAATGAAGACAAAGCTAGGGGAACACGTGCCCCGCATGGAGAGAGAGGGTGTAGCAATGTCCCAGGCTCTGGATCTCAGAGGAAGTGGAACTGGCCCAAGTATGAAGGATTTTGGAGGTGTTCTTCCATTGGTTTGCTGTGTGTGAGCCCTTTGGGATCTGCTGCTCCTCCTTGCTGAATCTTCCCCCTGGAGATCTCCGAGGATGTCTCAAGATGCCCTCCCACAACCTGAATTAACTGAGGCAAGGATTTATCTGAAGTGTCTTGCCTGAGTCCAAAGAGAACGGCAGAAGCAAGAAAGGACCAGTGCCATGAACTCATTTTCCAAAATTTTAGTTGAACGTGGTTAAAAAAAAAAAAAAGCTGTGAGAAGCCTGGACAGGCTCCTTCCTTGGATGCACAGAAAAACTTCATTGTGAGCTCTCCAAGGATGCTGCCTCTCTGGTTTGAAATCTCATGCAAGACAGAATAAATACAGCCCCCTTCCCCCTCCTCCCCTGACATTTCAGTTGTGATTAAGGCACCATCCATCGCCCCTCATCTTCCAAAGCCTTTACTATTTATGGACCTGCTGTTTTTCCAGGGATTGACACCAGCATGCATTCAGCTCCGTTCTCCTCTCCCCATCCCATCCTGTCCCCCCTCTCCCCTCCCTGCAGGCATTTCTCCATTTCAGTAGAAAAACCACGAGTGACTGGAGTGTCTGTGACCTCTGGGCTGTCAAATTCCCACTGACTAAATAAAACCAGCCCAAGAGGGAGAGAGTTCCCATAAATCACCTCCCCTGACAGAGACCACCTGGGATTTGCTCCCTGTGCAGAGGTACCCAGCCTGTTCCAGCTGCTGAGCTTGCACTTTCCTGCAGTTTTATGGACACCGTTGGAGAGATACGCCGTGTTTACACAAGGAATGGAAATCTCAGTTTTACTGCACGGGACTGATCTGCTCGAGGTGGCCAGGCTTTTTGATTAGGGAAGGGGTGAGGCCTATTGTGTCCCGGAGGTGTGGGAAGAGCCTGCTCCCAGGTGGGATGGGGCAAATGATTCCAGCCTTTGGGCTGTTCATCCACGTGAAAGCTTTTTCCACGCTGAGGGAAGATGAAGATGTTCATGTCAGAGGAAAGCGGGGTCAGATCCAGGTCTAGACAGGCTTGGTTGTGGCCAAGGGTGGCACTTGCTGCTTCTGGATCTGCTTGAGAGCCCCCAGGTCATCATTTGCCATGTCAGGGTGCCCAGTCCCTTCAAAGTCACCCTGAACCACCATGGAGCCTTCAGCCAACCTGAACACCAGCAGGGATTAACTGAAGGGGATCATGGAATGGTTTAGGTTGGAAAGGACCTTAAAGCTCACCCAGTTCTACCCCCTGCCATGGCAGGGACACCTCCCACTGTCCCAGGCTGCTCCAAGCCCTGTCCAGCCTGGCCTTGGACACTCCCAGGGATCCAGGGGCAGCCACAGCTGCTCTGGGCACCTGTGCCAGGGCCTGCCCACCCTCATAAGGTATTTCTCCCCAAAATCCCATCTAAACCTGCTCTGCTTCAGTTTCAATCCATTCCCCCCCGTGATGTGAAGATCAGCTGAGGATCTGCCCCTGCTGAGTGAGGAGCCCTTCCCAATGACTTCACTTAATCCATGTGGCTGTGACAAAGTGATTTTGGGATTTGCCCCTGCCCTACACATCTGGCAACGTTGCTTTAAATTATTTCCAGCCTGGATTGCAACGCTCATCTGTTGAGGCCTCAGCATTTGTTATTAAGTAGCATCACCATTTTTAAACAAAAAGATGTATATTCCAAGCAATGTTTATCAAAAAAAAGACTTTCACTAACAAGAAAGGAATTTTGTTGATGGTCTTCCCCGAACAAAGAAAATGGGGGGCCGGGAGGTGAACAACCAGAAGGGTCAGGAACATTAATCCTGTGAAATGAAGTTTTAAGTGGAGAAATAATTCTTACATAAAGGTGATGCAGAAAGGAGGATCATTTCCCAGTGGTTTCTGAAATAAAAAGAAAGAAAAAAAAAAGGTATTTGAAGATAGCAACTAACAGGTGTGTGAACTTTCTTCTGCTTGTCTTTTTTTTCTGACAGTACAAATTTCAAAGTAACTTTATTTCAATTTTTTTATTACATGGGAAGACTTCTTCCCATCAGGATCTTGAATGAACAAGAGGCCAAGACAGATTTCAGGATACGAACACATTTTTCCATCCTGGAGGTTGTCGCAGCCAAAATTCAGCTTGGGAAACTCTGAAGCCAAGCTGATAAAGTGAAACCCTAGGACTTGGTGCACAAAAAATTTTTTCGGACTGAGTCCAAACCCCAGTAACTCAGAGGAAAAGCAGTTTGGAAAAAATTCAGGTGAGATCAGCCAGCAATGATATTTGCTTTTGCATGGATAAGCAAAGCCAGAAATCAGAGTTGTAGTGAATGAACCCACTCGTGGTGAACCTGCTCATGGTGGAACCTCCCCTTCCAACCCAGTCCTGCTGATCCTTCCCACCTCATGCTGTGCCTGACTTGGTTTTCCCAAAAAACTGAGGATGATGTCCATGGTGGATCACGAATGACTCAGTTTGCAGAGGAATGGCACTCCCAGATTGTCCCTCCACTCTTTTCCAGCCCAGCCTTGCCCCTGCTACTGTGGAATTTCCAAGCTGCCTGAACTTCTGGATCTCAAAGGAGGAGAAGCTGGAGAAGAGAAGCTGGAGAGAAGCCTGAAGAGGGCTGGGAGCTCCCCAGTTGGAAGCTGGTCTGAAAATCCTTGACATTTAAAAGGATCTAGTTTTTGTGCCCCTTTTTCCCTCTTTCCCCCTTTAACAAAACCAAGGTCTTGCCATGGGACACTCCAAGGGGTCACCAAAATGCTGGAGATCTGAGAGAGCTCAGATTGAGGAAGATCTCCTTTGGGTTTTTTTTTTTTTTTGTATGTATTGGAGATGTTCAAACATCTGGATATCCTACTAGGAAATCCTCTGGGCCACCTGAGATCATGCTGGATCTGGCACTTGGAGTGAGCCATGGACACCCTGGTCCTCAGCACATGCTCATTGCTGGTGCCTCACACAATTTTGGGACAAGCCCTCACGTGCATCCCTTTTCCCTGTGCCAGGACAGCAAATTTGCTTTTCCCTGGAGCCCCTTCAGCCCTGGGATGCCAGGGAATGTGCCAGGAGGAGAAAATTCCTTGCTGACGTAAAGGCAGGAACAGCCCTGGTTAGTGACGTGTGTGCTCCCTGCCAGGCTGAGAGGGATTGGGAGTTACTCAGAACAGCGTGTCTGTGTCCCTTTCATACACAAAAAATCCCTGAACGCTTTCCACCAACTCCACAAATTTAATTTAGGAGCGTTGCACGTTCTCAGATAAGGGTTTGGTTCACTCAGGTTTACAGAGTTACATTTAATTGGAGAGCCCAGCAAAATCTGAGAGCTCTTCATAAAGACTTGGGCAGCTGGGACATTAATTGCATTATTTTCTTTATAGATAAATCTTATTTGGTGGAGCCACCATAATCAGATAAAGAATAGATAAGATCAAACCTTGCCTTTAAATTCCAGATCTCCTGTCTTGCAAAAATACGGAGCTCAGATTACGGTGAAACTTTTAATGGGCTTCAGAGATTTCTGCCCAAGCGGGATGGGAAAAAAAATGTAGATCCTTCGAGATCCTGGAAGGAGCAGATATCCCAGATTTGTGCAGTAGTCAGCAGTTTCAGATAAAGACCAGAGGATTTTCAGGTCGGATTGCTGATGTTTTCCACATAAAAGCTGTGTTCTCCTTCAGGAAAAGGACCTGAGTCTCTTCAGCAATCACGAAAGCCAGCCCTGACACCCAGCTGAATTCTCCTTGTTGGCTTTGATCCAAAACATTCTTCCAGGCAGGAGAAGCCTGGGGAAGGGAGAGGAGAAGGGACCAGGGGGAAGAATGAATAAGGGAGCCAAGAGGCTGCTCTGGAAAATCACTGAAGTTACAGGAGGGGAATTAATCTTGAGAGGCCGCATGTAACAGTTCCATCCATCAGCATGACACCGGCACCATTATTAGAGGAGATGGAAAATTAAATTGCAAAATTATCTGTTCTGTTTCATTGACTTTTTTTTTTGGTTTGTTTTGTTTTGGTCTTTCTTTCTTCCCCCTTTTCATTCCAGGCATCACTTGCAGCAATACCACTGGCAGTTGGCAGCGGGTTATTAAAAGCACCTGGCCATGAAAGGAAATCCATCCTTTTGAGATCCCAGGGCACGTTCAGTAGCGCTGCCATCGCACAGCTCCTGCTCCAAACGCGGCAGGAGAGGGACACCCAGCTGGGTGGAGCCAGGTCCCACACCAGGGGCCCTGATGTGCCAAACTCCTGGGCATGGTTTCCCTCAGGATTTATTGCTGACTGCCAGACTCCAAGTCCTGCCCATCTCTAAACATGGCAGAGATGTTGGAGATGAGAAACCTTGGTGCTGACTAGAGGGCACTCATGTTATTATTCTCCTCTTCTTCACCCTGATGTTCCCTACCTCCATTTCTGAATTTTTGGGGTTTTGCTGTCCCTTTCCTCACATTTTCTTCCCAATCTCCCACTGCTTCATCTTCCACAACCTCTCCTCTGAAGCTTCCAAACCCTATTTGAGACCAGTGGGAATAAAATAATTTAAGACTGTGAAAAAACGGAAATCCCCATTGGGATATAATTTTAAACACTCCATTCCCATCCAAACAGCCTTTTATTTGGCATTCCAAACACAGGGACACCCCAACCTGTGTCCAAGGCCAGGCTGGATGGGGCTTGGAGCAACCTGGGACAGTGGAAGGTGTCCCTGCCCATGGCAGGGGATCAAATGGGATGAGCTTTGAGTTTCCTTCCAACCCAAACCATTCCACGATCCTATAATCCTAAAATCATGGGAATACAAGAGAAGAGGGATTAGCAGGAGGCTATTCCCAAAGTTCAACAGTGGAATCCATGCTCTTCTTCCAACTGATGTGCAAAAGGTACATACAAAGAATAAAGCATAAATATGATTTAAAAACCTCAAAAATTGAGTCTCTTGATAAATCATAAGGGAGAATTTATCAAGAAATATCAGGAGTGGATCAAGACTTAATGAGTGGAAGAGTTCTGGTTGGTTTTGAGTCTTAATTGACCTCTACCTCATAAGGAAAATAAGGGAAAAGAAGCAGCAAAGAGATGACCTGAGTGTCTCTGTGTTGTGCTGGTGGAAAGATCAATCCATAAAAGGAAAAATGTAAATAAACTGTCCATCTTGGTAGGAACTGAGCCCTGGGCTGCCACCAAAGAGAATTTCTGTCTGTATGCATCCATTTACATTTATTAATGTTTTTAGTCACATAGTAGAATTTGTGGCCATTTGTGGGGCAGTACCACAAATGAGTTCTTTGTCATTTGAGAAAATGTGAAAACTGCATTATGTGAAGACTGAATTATGCACAGCAGTGAGGTTTGTACTGAACAAACCTTCTCTCCCTTGTTTTTTCTTTACCTGATTCCTGGCTCTTCCTGGCTGTTGCATTGGCGAGTAATTTGTAGGGGTCAAGGCATAAACTGCAATTCCAGCACTGTATTTTATGCTGCTACTGCTTCCCTGATAGGGGAGATGTCTGTAAAATAACAGTAAATAGAAATATCCAGTTCTCGAGAGGCTCTTTAATCTTTAAGAGATTCTCAAAGTATTTTGCAAAGGGAAAAGGCATTGGAGTGGTTATTCAAATGGAGAAAATTTTTCAGCAGTTTCAGTCAGGGGTTTCTTCCAGTTCTGGTGGAGATGGTGTGGCTTTTGTGGGTGTCAAACTCACAGCTCCTGGGGGAACCTGAGCATCCACCTCCATGAGATGTTTTGATAACATAATCTTGGCTTTAGTATCAAAATATCTCATGGAGGTGGATGCTCAGATCCCCCAGGAGCTGCTGTGACCAGAAACCTCCCTCAAAGGACAAGAGATCCCTCTCCACGACATGATTCAGAGATGGAGAGGCTGAACCTGGAATTTTAATTATTTTTAACACTTTTGTGGCCTGTTTTTTCCATCAAGCTTGGAGGACACAACTTCATTGCATTGGTTCTCTCGCAGTGATAGAGAAATTCCTGAATCCAAAGAAAGTGACCTAGCAGAGCTTGGTGCTCCCTCTCAGGAACTGGGACAGAAGATCCTGGAGGAGTTTGGGTTTCCTGACTTGGATCTTTGCAAGTTAGACAGTGACCTCCTGGGCTGCCTCTGGCAGAAAATCTCCTGCTGACCAAAAGATGAAGGATGGATGGATGGATGGATGGATGGATGGATGGATGGATGGATGGATGGATGGATGGATGGATGGATGGATGGTGGATGGGACTTACAGCTTTGCTTGCTAAGCTGGAAGAAAAGAGCAAAACTTAAGCAACAAAAACTCTACCAAGAGAAAGCAATTCCCATTTTCCCATTTTTCTCCAGACCTGCACATAACCCTGACCCAGCAGTGTTGGTCTGGTGTTAAAAACCAAGCTGGCCCAGAACAGGAGACACAATGAGAGGGTGGTGGCCAGTAGCTGCCTCTGGGGCTACTTATCTGTGTCTGCCCGGCCCCCTCAAGTGCCTCCATCACCATAAAGAAGTCAGAAATGTCCCTCTGCCCTCACCCCAACCTCTGGCAATAAATCCAGGGAAAAGCAAGGCAAAGCACAGCGAGGGCCTGTGCCAGAAGTGTCTCTGGAGCAGCCCAGCTGGGCCAGCAGTACCAGGAGAACATAAATTTCAGCCTGTTCTGCCTTATACCATGAAGGCTGAGGGAGAGAAATGTAATACAAGCCTCTCCCAGGCCATTCCTGTGCCAAACAGCAGCCTCTCTATCATTTGGTGGTTTATTATAAACAGGCTCCCACTGCAGTTTTGAAGCAGAGGTTTTTTATGAATAAACTTGGGGCTTTTTTTTTCCCCCCCCCTTCCTTCCCCCTGCAAAGCCGTTGCTTGAAACCTTCACATGTCACTGTAAGCGCCCCTGCAAACCTTGGATGTTTGACTTCTGGAGGGTTATTTTGGGGTTACTCCTGGAAAACCCTGCTCTGAGATTGTCATCATTTGCCTTTCCCAGAGCTGCCTGTGCCGGGAATGTTCCTTTCAGGAATGATCAGCAGCAGTTTTTGTGTTCAGCCCCAGATTCCCTGTTTACTACTTATGCAAAGGGTTTTTTTTTTTTTTTTTGCCCTGAGTGTAAACACAGTTGATCACTTTATATCCTCTGTATATTGTTTTTTAATATGAATGAAGTGAGGCAGCCTCACAACCGTCATCCAGATCAGGGCCTAAAATAAACTTACAGCAACTTGGGGAGTGTTTGGCCTTGCAAACTGTGAAAATGGCTTCAACTCTGCAATAAGAACATGGGCATATTTTTAGCACTTAGCATTTGGTATTTTATAAAAAATTAGGGCAAGGATATCGCAAATTTGATCTGTTTACCTTGCTTTTGTTGGGTTTTAGGTTCTTTTTAAACAACTCTCACTGGACAAATGTTTTATCTGCTACTGCATAATCCAAGACAAACAAACCTGCTGGGAGTGCATTAAAAGAAGTGGGTCCTTGCATTCAAATGAGGTAAAGAGAAAGAACTATTTGACCTTTTTGCCAAAAATATTATGGCTTACATTTGTTTTATATTTTCCTTTTATTAAATCACTCTTCTAAACCACTCCGAAGTCTCAGTTCATTCGGTGACAATTCGTTTATGGTGTTCCTGAAGTGGATTTAGATTGGAGTGATAAAATTACAGGCCAAAATTACAACCATCATGGAAAATACTGGTTCATGTTTTGGCTTTGCATACCACAACTGAAAGATTACCAGGCATTGCCAATAAGCAGGAGGAAGTCAAGATAATAATATGTGCATTTATAGACATCAGCTGGGTTCCAGGACAGGCCACAATGGATTTGTAGAAGGTGAACTGGAATATTTAACTGTGTCTCATTAATGGGGAAAAATCTGGCAGGTTGTAAAGAGGTAACTATAGTTCAGACGTTGGATTTGTAGGATCTTTCCAGGAAGAATGCAGGTCTTGCAAACCCTGAAATGAAGCACTTTCTGAATTGCAGTTCAGCTGATGACATCATGGAGTAATTCCCCCTTTTCTCTGTGTTTTCACAAAAAACCCCCGAGGTGGTCAGGCTGTTTTCTTGGGATGGATCTTGTTTTCCAGGGAGATGCTTAAAAAATGTTTTTCTTTACGTGATCACATGGAAGTGCAGAGCCCAGAAAAGAAGGGAAAACCCCAAACCAGAATATTAATCCTCCACAGGCACCCATGAGAACAAAGCCTTAAAATCCTCAACTTTCCAATATCACAGAATCATTTAGGCTGGAAAAGACCTCCAAGATCATCAACTTTTGGCCAATCACCACCCTGTCAACCAGACCAGAGCTCTGAGTGCCACACCCAGTCATTCCTTGAACATCTCCTGGGATGGGGACTCCACCACCTCCTTGGGCAGCCCCTGCCAATGCTTAATAATTTAACCTTGAATATATTGGATACTCATAGGTCATTTTCTGGGTCTGAAACTTCCTGAATTTTGTTTATTCAAAGTACATCCACGATGAAATTGAGCCCAGCTGAGCTCTTCAGTTTTCCAAGAGTTTCCAAAGTTGTTGTAATACAGGAATTATTACATGGAACTCAATGATCTTATGGGTCTTTTCCAACCTAAATGATTGTACGATTTCTAGGAATTAACAGAGCCCTCGAGCAAAAGGAAAGGCAAACAAGTTACTCAGGCCATGAGAAATCTCTTCTCTGGGGAAGAAATTCACATTTAATGGTCCCAGGTAAGTGTGCTTTGATGGATGCAGATGGCTCAGAATCAGTGCAGCATCCAATTAGCCCTGGGAAGGGAGTTTTATCTGATTATCCTTGTGAAATCATTGCTGCTGCCATCAGCACTGGCTAAAACCTATTCTTGGAGAACTTTGAGGAGGGTTTTTCTAAAAAAAAAAAAAAACAAAAACCAGTCCATGCTATTGAGAAACTGCAAACATTAGTGGTCTGAAGGAGTGTCATTATTTCTGCTATAAAAATGTACGGGGTAGTTTGGCATCCCTGGCTGACATCTGCTCCTCATTGTCTCGTGCCAATGCAAACTCATCAAGTCAGAGAAGATGAAATATTCCCCTCTGCTCCCAAACCCACCTCTCCTCTGGCTTGCCCTGCAGCTGTCAGCAGCTCGGCCACCTTGGTTTCATTACAGGGCCGTTCCCTCTGGGCAGCCACTTCTGCTGCTGACAGCTCTGCTCAGAGTCCTGCTGAGCCTCCTTCAGATGCAGATTCCCCACGGCTCTCCACGTGTCCTGCCCTTCCAGCAAAGTCATGTGGGACAAACCTCCTGAGAAAACCCCCTGTCTCCATCTAAACCCATGTTGGGGGAGGTATAAATTCAGAGTTTGGACTCCCCTTCTTCACTGGGGAAAGCTAAGAAAATGTCAAACATAAAATATGCCCAGAAAGATGGACAGGGTAGAAATCTAGCTGTGAAAGAAAGTCAGAGAAACCGAAGTCTAAGGGAGAAGGGAAAAAAAGCAAATATTGCAAATTAAAATTCATTCAAGCCTCTGAGATTTGACACAGCTCATTGTCTTAGTTTTGCTTGAGAGAGTGTTTTGTTGCCAACTGAATTAACAGCCTTGCAGTGATCAGAAGGGGAAAAGGTTGGAGGGGGGAGGAAGGTCCTGAGGAGATGCTGGAGAGTTGTGTAGAAACCCTAAAGCAACAGGAGTTGCCAGGAGAAGAGTTTGGAGGAAGCAGGCAAGCTCAGGAAGTCAATTTGTGCTGAAGAGCCGGGGCTGTGTTTTCAAATCCAAAATAAACTCGCTTTAAAACACCCCAAAGACCCGGTGGATCCAGGCTTCTGGATACAGCATTTGAAAATGTTGGCCCCAAGCGATGCCTGGATGGACTGTAAATCCCTGGGATTGCACACACAGAGCCGTGCTCACACTCTCGGGGAGGCCCATAAAACCCAGCTTTATGGGAGCTGAGCCTGAGCTCAGGAGCTGAAGGAAGCAGGGAGTCTCTCTGGGCCCATCTGCACGGCCCAGCCGGCTGCTGCCGCTCCACCAGCGAAATGCAGCTGCAAAACAGCTGTGCTGAGCCCAGCCTGGGGTGTCTGCAGGGAATTCAGGATACCTGCTGGGGTGGGAGCTGCATCAGCTGGGCCGAAACCCCATTAATCCAGGAGCTCCTCACCCCCCAAGCCCTGTACCCAAGTCCAGCACCTGAGCCCAACCATTTTCCTGAGGAGCTCAGGACTCCCAGCAGCTGGTGGCTCCTTCTCCCCATCAGACAGGTGGCCCAAACTCATCATCCCTGCATTCCTGGGGTCTATTTTTATTAGCTCAGCCCTGACTGCCCTTGTTCCCCTTGCCCTGGCCACAGCTGCTGCCTCAGGGAATGGCCACTGGGATGGTGCCCGGCTGCACAGGCACTGCTGGCTCCTCCTCTGGGTTGGGCTCCTGGCTCTGCTTCCAGTCCAAGTCATGGATGAGTAACACCTTTGATTACTTCCATCCTTCACTTTTGTTATCTCTGCTGTTGGCACCTGGATTTAAACATGGCTCTGTCTGCTGAGCTTGGCTCTTGTCTTGGTCAAGATCCTCCCGTGGGCTCTGTTCCCAGAGTGCTGTGAAAGCCCTGCCCAGCACATGGAAATCTGTGCCCAAAAGGTGAGCCTGGCCTTGAGTGTGGGTTCATGCCACAGTTAAGGGCTCAGCAGGGCTGCATTTAGGAGCTCTTTGGGATCACTGCCCCACTGAATATTTGTTTTGGAAGGAAGGAAGCGTTGCTTGAGGCTCCTCTACCAGGATCAATCCGACTTTTTTTGCACACCCTGGGCCATGAGTGCACACAGCAGCCTGGGGTTAGGAATGTGCAGCCATGGATCTCTGAGATATATTTTAAGACCTGAGCTTTGGGGAGCCAAACTATTGAGCTCCTCTCTTGGCAGAGAGCTCTTTAATTTCAGATTTTTCACGGCTGCGAGCATTTATCCTGGTTTGGACTTTTCCATGTTCTTATTTCCATGGAGTCAGTACCATTTCTGGATTGCAGCTGAGAAGCACAGTCTTCCCCCAAGATTTGCAAGCAAACCAGCAAAGTGTCTCTTACTCCAAACTGGAATATGTCCCAAACCTTTCACCACTCAGCGCAGGGTATTGACAGCTCCAAGTGTTTTCTCTAAACTGTTGATGTTGTTGGGATGGTTGTGATATTTTCTCCTCGGTCTCAAACTGTCGTGCCTCATTTCTTTGTTTATACAAAACCCCACAGTGTCCTTTGGGAAAGCGTGGGCTGGAAAAAATGTCTCGTGCCTAAAGGAGTTTGTTGGGGGAAGGAAAAGCAAATGGAAGGCTCTGCAGTGGTGGACCTGTAGGGTGTGATTTATCCCACACCAGTTTTTTGGGATGCTGGTGGAAGGATGAGTAGGGGCAGAGCTCTCCTGCCCCTGGAAGTGCAGATGGAGAAGATCAACATCTGGAAGTGAGCTGCACTGGTAGGGCTGATGACTGGAAATGCTGGAAGGATTTGCAGTGACTCTAAATGTGTCCAGATCCCTGCGTGGGAAGGCTGACTCCATGGTCTGTGTTTGTTACCTCATGGAGTCTATACAGGACAATCAGACAGAGATCCCAAATGAAGTTCTCTCAGCAGTCCCAAATCCCCTCTGGAATGGTTTTCCAGGTGTGGGCTTGCAGGTGGCTCCCTGAAGTTGGGCAGACAGACCAAGTGCCTGGTTCCCTGAAGAGCCGATGGAAATGCAATGGCCAAGTCCATGCAATGCCCAAGCTGATGCTCACCTGAATCCATCCACGGAGGTGGGAAAGGGGGAGTTGTGCCTTGTAGATATTCCCAGAGCAACTTTGGATGTCCCACCAGATCTAAACCCCTTCTCCAGGCTTTTATGTGGCAGAGTTTGCCATAACCCTGTAAGAGCTCTGATGTTTTCTGATACTTTTGCATGTCAAAGCCAGCTCTGGGCTGGGTATTTCCTTTCTGCTCCACGAGGATCACTTCTGTCAGCTGGATGATCTCTGGAGGGGTTAAGTTCCCTGTGGGAGATGCTGATTTCATTACAACCCCGGGCTATAAACACTGCGTGCTGCGGCACTGACGAATTGCTGGGTGTTATTGGCAGATGCAAAAGCCTGCGTGGGCCAGGAGATCAATTCAGCCTCTTGCTGCCTGCCAGAAGTGAGTTATCTCCAGCTCAAGTGATTTTTATTTCACTCCTTAATCTCATTTGTAACTGCGATCCCCGATGACACACGTCTGAAACTTTGGCTTGCAGCACAACGTTGTTGAGATGGAGCTGGAAGGAGCTCCAAAATCCATAAGCTGTTTTAAACATGGACTTAAAATCCTTCTTTGATTTCTCTCTGTTTGCACTTATTTGGGCTATGTGGGTGAATGAGAAAGGGAGATGTTACCTTGGGATTTAAAGGGGTTGGGGATGAGGGGAATATCCCTATGGCTGCATGAGGAACCAGAATCCTGGTGGGAGTTGATTTCTTCTCCCAACTCTGTTGTTTTCTCAAGTGCAACTGAGTGGGTCACTCCTCACCTGTCAAAGATCTGCCCATGAGAAACTGCAAGGGTGACAGAGAGAATGATTTTAGCTAAAAACTGCTAAAACTCTTGTTCAGCTCTGTACTGAAATCCTCTGCTGCATCTTGGGGTGATTATATGAGGAGGAAGGATTCTGTGGAGCCTGGGCTTTCCTTAGCTTCATGCAAGGACATGTTTAATTATAGAAACTTACATCTAATTCTGCATGGGTAAATAGATATTGAAAGTGCTGCTTCCATCTTCAAACATGTCTGAGTACTGCTTTGATCCCAGAGGGAGCTACAAACACCGATCTAGTCTGGATCAAATGTGATTTCACCTCAGCTGCAGTCCTGGGGTGAGCTCAGGTGAGCAATTTTTTTAAATCAGAGGAGTGGTTCTATGTCAGTTCAGGGGATTTTGGTCTGGAGATGCTGCTGTTGGACACCGAGGCTAAATGACAGCCACGGAATCATCAGAGAATCCCAAAATAGTTTGGATTGGAAGAATGATTAAAATAATCCTGTTCCAACCCCCCTGCCATGAGCAGGGACACCTTCCACTATCCCAGGTTGCTCCAAACCCCATCCAACCTCGACATTTCCAGGGATGCATCCATGAGTGCACCCTGGACAGGACTGTTGTGTGGGATCTGCTCTGAGATCCATTGGGAATGGTGAGCAGAGAGGATCCTGCCTTGGCACGAGGAAGAGGGGCTGGGGGCAGCACTGTCATTTCCTGGGAAATCCCTCCCAGCCTTTCTCTGAATTCATGTCCAGATAGGGCTGGGAGATAACTCCCTCCACCATCCAACAGCTAGGATTTCCTCAGAGCATGAGAAACAGCCTCTGCATCCCTCTGACCTTGCTCTAAATTTGTTTCCTTTTAAGCTGCTATTTAAAGGGAGGGGGTGCAAGAGCAAGAAGGCAAGTTTGATTTCTTTAATGTTCATGGAAGCAGGCGATTGATAACACTTGCAAGGGCCAGGCAGGGAGCCAGAGGGATCCTGCTGGAGGCAGCTCTGCCAGCAAAGCTCAGCCTTGCTGGCTGGGGATGCAAAGCCCGGCTTGTTTATGACTCCAGGCCACCCTTTGAGATGCTCTTGCCCATCCCCTCAGACTGGAGGGGTGCCGTGCACTGAGCTGGGTGATCTGAACAAAAGCTCACCAGGACCGTGGCAGCTCCAGGGTCCTTCCCTGAGGCTGCAGGCAGATGCACAAGGATTAACTCTTTCCACCTTGGCTGCTGCTCTCATGACAGCTCTGGCTTCAGGCAAAGTGCTGGGGTTTGGCTTTTTAAGAAAAGAGGAGAAATGCATGGGAAAAAAAAATCAGTGTTGCGTTTTTATTTGTGAGCAGAAAATAGTTCTTATCACAGCTCTGGGAAACTATTGTTCTGATTTTTATAAATATGCTTGTATTCCCCTTGACTTTTTTCCTCTCCCTTCCCACTTGCTATCTCCTCTGCTGTGTGCCCTTGGCTGCTTCCCAGACACTTCTTGATGCAAAAGGAGATAAGCTCTTACAAGTTATAAACCTCAGAGGTGCTACCCATCTCACACTCCCCTAAACCAAATCCTTGCCTGGATATCCCCACACGTTCAGGGTAAAGCCCCATGATTCCCACTGGGACATAAATGATCCCAGCCACCTTCTCTCCTGGCTGGAGAGTTGTGGATGAACCTGGGGCTGGGAATCTCGTGTTTCCTGCCAGTGAAAAAAGGCTGGGGAACCTTCCTGACATCTGCTCTTGGCCAGGTGCCCTTTCCAACAGTCTTCATTGTGCTGGGCAAGGCCTGGAGGTTAGAGGGGAACAGGGATCAAGAGACCCCAGGAATAACAAGATTTTCAACAGTGATAAAAAATTTGGGGGGAGCAGGTAGATTTTCAGTAGTTTAGCAAGTGAAAACCCTTTATGGTGTTTTGAAGGCACTTTTTCTGTAATGCTATGGACCAGTGACAAGGGAAGGGGGGAGAAACTTCAAGGGTAATTGAAAAACAGGAGGGAAAAATCCCTGGCCATGTTCTTTTCAAGCTTTGGCCCCAAGGATTCAATTTTATTCTTCCGGTGACTCACAGCATGACATTGGCTCTGCTCTCCTTCCTTGGAAAGGAAGTAAGGAAGGCTAGCAATCCATCTTCAATAGATTTTAACAGCACATATCGTGTTCCCTTTTGCAAAGTGGAAGAGCTGCTTGGGCTGGAAGGTGCTGTGCACAAGCCAGGCACATTCAGGGGGTGTAAATCTCTGTGATGGGAGGAGGTTTCTAAGAATCCCTGGATTCTTATGGATCTGTGATTCCCTGTGCAGCACCACAGCCCACTGCAAGGCTCGATCCAGTTACTCTTTATCATCCTTATCAACTCAGGGAGGATGGGAAGCACCTTCAGGGCAGCTTTGGGGGTTTTGCAGGCAGTGGAAGTATTTGAGCTCCCAGAAAATCTCGGGCTCCATTTGCAGGGTCCCAGGACCGGGGGAAGAAGGCAGAGCAGGCAGGGATGGGCTGGGAGGGATGGGCAGGGGGTTTTGATCCCTTCCCGTGCGAAGAGGAGGGGATGAGCAGGAGAGAGGAGGAGGAGAAGGAGGAGGAGGAGGAGGCGCGGTGCCTGCTCTGTGTTAAGGGAGGCGAGGAGCGTTCCCCCTCCCGCAGGGCTCTGCCTTGCCTTAAAAGAGGCACAAATCTAAATCCCTGCGTAACTTCAAAGTAACCCAGGGAAGATTAGGCTCTCCCAGAGTCAGCCAGCAGACGAGAGAGAGGGAGGAGGGATTTTGAGGTTCAAATGCTGCTGGGGACCCTTCGAGCTCGCTCTCTCTGGGGAGAAGGGGAGGCTTGACCCCTCTGCTTTGGAGATGCTCGCAGCAGAGCAGGACCTTGTTATTCTCCGTTTCTATTTCCCAAGCTGCTGGCTCTTATTTCTTTTCTAGCTGCTCCCTGCTCCTCTTCATTAGCAGCTCTCAACAGTGCAAAGGAATCGTACTCAGAAGTATGAGTTCATCTCCTAAAACTTTGTACTGGTGCCAGCGGGTCAGTCACTTTGCAAAAAGAAACTTCCCTTGGAGAAACTCTATCCCTTTGGAGAAAAGGCCAACAAGCCAGAAAAACAAACTCTCAAAAACACTGCCTTCAAAAACACTCCTTAATTTGAATCTTTTTCTGGTGTCATCCAGTGGGATGGGCGCTGGGAAAAGCAGAGCCTCCTCTGCTCTGGCAGCTCTGCCCGTGACCTCCAAACCTGCTTCTGGTGGGTGGCTGAAGCTGGCCACCCCTTCAAAGGATGGGCAGAGGTTGCTGGGAGAGGTAAATCAAAGTTTTGCACAGTTCCTTTCCTGTTAGAGAAGCACAAGTGCTGTGCAAGTTACTGATCACCTCTATCCGTGTCTTAGCTCCTCTTGGCTTTGGGCTGAGGGCTAGCTGGAGAGGCTGGTGGCTACCACAGGATTGTTAGCACTAGAAGGGGTTGTGTGGAATTCTGGCTGTTGCCCTTGTTTCCAGGAGCAGGATACTCCAAGGTATGTCAGGTCCACCTGACACTGAGCACTTCCATGTCTCACAGCAATTCCAGGTGGAGCTTCAAGGTTTTCCTTTGATGGTGCCATGGTGATGTTCAGAGCCAGAGCTCCTTGGAAGGAGCTGTGCTGTCAGCTTGCTCCTCTTGCAGTGACTGAACCCTCTGAGGAACAGCACAGCCTGGCTAACACCGAGTTTAAAAGGTTATCCAGCACCTCCACACCTCAAACCACCCAGATCCCAAATCCCAGCTTCTTCCAGTGTGTGTCCCTTTATTTCCTCACAAAGTCCTCTTTCTGCTGGAAAAGATTTTTCCCACTGAGCAGCAGTGAAGGCAGCTGAAATGTGTTATTCCTGTAGTGAAATAATGTTTTCCTAATCTCAACATCTTTTTTTAAAGCATGTCCACATGTAGTGCACTTCCAGAGCAACTCAAGTTCCAGGCACAGCTGCAGAGAGCACTGAGAAAAGTTTAACTCTGTGATCTTGGAGGTCTTTTCCAACCTTAATGATTCTATAACTGCTGGCATGCTCCAGCCCTGCTCCTCTCTGTGCTGGACACTGTAAGAAACTAAACCAACTCGCCTGTCCTGGTGCTTGAGTGGTTTTTATTTATGGTTCTTGGTTATTTCCTTCTTGTTCTCTTGAACATAAGCCAAGGTGGGCAGAAGCAGGAACAAAATAAAAGAGGTGTGATTAGGATGGTGGCACTTTCCTTGGGTTGATCATTCTGGCTGCATCAGAAAATCCCTGGCTTGGAAGTGGAGCAGATCCAGAGCAGCTGCAGGTCAGGGGGGCTCAGTCCAATGTCCCTTGGATTTCCAGCTGCTGGATGAGGGCTTGGACAAAAGGGGAGATGCACTTTCTGCTTTTAGGGCCGGTGACTTTCAGCCAAATCTCCTTTTTGAGTTTCCCCCTCAAGCCTTTCTCTCCTCCAAACACACTGGTCTGAGTCACACCTACAGAATTGCTCTGGGCTGAGCTTCTTATGTGGGCAACAAGGAGGAGACTCCTGATTTTGGGCTTGGGACCAGAGCCTGTCAGTAGCCAAGGTGGAAATCCAGACTTCAGGAGCTCAGTCAGTCATTGTCTGCATCCCTGCTGATGCTCTTTCCTTGTTTCCTTTGGTGGGTGATTTAGAGATAATCCTCTGTGGAGTCTGGAATGGTCCCTGATTTTCATCCCTAATAAAACCTGGCCATTGCCATGGCAGAGGGCTGGGACATGAGGCCACATCTTTGGGTGGCTGTAATTATCAGATGGTCACTCTACTAATGACAGATTCAATTAAGTACCAGCAGATTTATCTGATATATTCCCAGGAAGAAATAACTCCTTTTGATTGCTCAGCTGCTTCTGAACTGGAGAATCACCCTGAAAGATGCCACTGCCAGCTGCCCTGGGCTCTGGATAAAGGAGGATAAATCCCAACAGATCCAACCTCAAGCTGTGAAATTGAGTCCTTTACTGTGCTCAATACATTAAATAATCCAGCATTTTTCTTCCAGATAACTACTCTAGATCAGCCTTATCTACTCACTTGTGAATTGTAGCCTGTAAAGCAGCCATAAAAAACAATAGGGACCACGGATTTGATCCAACATGTCCATTTATTTTTCCCCACAGGCAGAGATGAAGATGCAGCAATCTGGGAAGTGCAGAGCACATGCTGCTGTTTTGAGCCCAAGTAGACTTTTAGTGTCAGCCCTTATCCCCTGCTGGGTTTAGGCTCTGAGGCTGATGCTGTACATCACAATCACACTTGGATCTATGGGGTACCACCTCATTTGTCAGCTGCCACAAAGCTTTTTTGCTGTCAGCCAGCACAAGGTCCACATTGAAGCCACGATCAAACCTTGGACAGAGCGTGAGCAACAGCTCCAGTGGATATTCCTGTCAGAACATGGATTAGAATCTTCTCTAAAGCACCTCCTGCCAAGGGGCTGATGTCATCTGTCTTCTCAGAGCAGGGAAATGGTGTGAATTCAATTTTTGTGATGAACAAATCTCTTTCTGTGAGTGCACTCAGGCTTGAGACCAAGAATTCAACTGATTCCTTTTTTCCCTTCTCCCCTTCCCCCATCCCCACCCTGATGAGGTCGGTGCTGGCCTTTGCTGGGGCTGTGGACACAGGAAGAGATGTTGGTTTATGTCATGACAGACTCTCCATGGACAAAACTCCTTGGAACAGCAAGGACTGGGCTCGAGATTGAAATGGGGAATTTTGAATGTTGAAAGTTCAGAACCACTGGAGGATATTGTGGGTCCCATCACTCTCATCCAGTACTGGGCATAAGCAGCAAGTTTGGATTGATACCAAGGGCTGAGGGCAAAGAATCCTGCTCAGGTTAGGCTGCACCTCAGGCTTTGCTCTAAAATGACCTGGCAGAAGTGTAGGTGTTGTTTTCCTTGTACCAGTACCAGTGCCTCCAGCCCTGCTGGACCTGTGCCTCAGGACCTGCACTGACACCTGAAACCACAGTGAAAAACCTTCAATCCCAACCAAAGCTCATTGCTTGGCCTCACGCTCTCAGAATTATGGGCCAAGTTGAAGACAGAATTGAAGATTTAATTTAAATCACACCCAGCTCTTCATACCATGAAGTGGAAGGTGGAATGTACAGGTTGATGATGACCTCCCTAAGGTCTCATTGCCAGGCACCAAAGCAGATTTCTCTGTGTCCTCATATCTTCACACCTACCCGAAAGGTTTTCCCAGGAGCTTGTGCATGACTTTCCTGTAGAACTCACCAACTTTATGGGTTTTATTCCTTTTTGGGAACAACCTGTTGGATTAATGCATGTTGCTTTCATATTGTCACCTTTCATCCCCTCAGTACTTTACTCTCTTGAATTTTTGGGTGTGAACGAGGCAGAATTTCCAGCTGACAAACATCTCCTGAGCTTTCCTGGGAGCGCAGCTCACATTGTCCCACCCAGGATGGTTTAAACCCTGTGGCTCCAGCAGAGCTGGAACGTGAGCTCACGTAAGGATCTCCCCAGCTCCTTGGATGGGATTTGCAGCTCATTTGTGTTTCTGCACAGAGCTCTGCTGATTTATGTCCATCCTGGACATGCTGGCATGAAGTACAGCATCAGGAGATGCCCAGAGTTGATTTTTCCAAGGAAAACCTGGCTCACAGCAGCACAGCTTCTGGCACAGCCTCCCCCAGAGCTCAGGGCTCTAAACCCTGCCTCAGAGTGGGGTTTGATGATAACCCTTGAGGATGGATTTAAAATCTCTTCTTAAGGGGTGTTGCTAAATATTAAGAATCAATTTTCAGTGTTTGGTCCCTTTTCCTCACTGAAAAAGTTTAGGAGGCTGGGATTGTTGCTGAGCTCCCAGTGAGAGCTGCTGAAACACAGGCAAAAGAACCTTTTATAAAATAATCCCCCTGTCTTCATTCTGTCACTGCTATCAAGCTGAATAAAGCCAGGAATTTAAGCCTTGATTCTGCAAAGCACTTAAATGAGTGCTCACATTTTAATGAGAACACTTGCCATGGGCAGAGTCTGTTCCAATGTGGCCTTTCCAAAGGATTATTAGGTATTTTTTAGGATATACCTTTCAAAAGAAACTCCTCCTCCTCCTCCTCCTCCTCCTCCTCCTCCTCCCATAGTGTTTAGCCATCAATCTATGCCTTCTGCAACAGAGTGAGGTCCAGAAATGCATTGTAAGGAAAGATAAGTGGATTTTGGGAAAGCCTTTACTGAAAATGGATTATTTCTTTAATAGGAAACTGCGTATTTTGCTCTATAGACTGAAATTCGAGAGGTGGTTTGACTACAATAACCAAGATATTGCAGGGAATTGAAAGCACCTTTGCCAGACTTTCAGCTTGGATAATGTTAATCTAGAAATGGATAAGATGAGTTAAATAAGAGTAGAGGGATAGAAATGGAATTAAGGAAAAAGAGGCAGTGCCTAAATGAATTATTTTATTTCTTGACTGCCCAGCTCTCCAAACTCTCATCACAAGTGGTGGCTGCTCCAGCAGCTCAGTGCAGTGTGAGGTCTGAGGAAGCAGCTCACAAGAAACTGCAGAGTAACTGGGGATGAAGCAATGTTATTTGTCACAATAATTACTAATCCCTTAAGAAAGCAGAACAATGTTTGGGTTGGATGTGCGGAAAGATTAAAATTTCAGCCCGCACTTGAGCTTAATTCTTTTGATTCCAAGTTGTTCGTGTTGAGAAGCCCAGAGGACACCCAAAACTTGTCCTTCAGCAGACCCTTCCCCAGCTGAACACCCACCCAACCCTTGGAGGGAATGCCCTCGTCGGAAACAGATAATCCTTCCCCAAACAAACCCTTCCTTTCCTTCTTTCCCTCTCTTTCCCGGCCTGGCTCTCTGGCATCCTGCCCTTTTGTGTTACATTATCACATCAAGTCGTGGCATGGCATAAAGCAGCTTAATGTGCTGAAGGAATGCAGCTCTAGCTGCAGTAATCCCTGTCAGCTTTGCTTCCCCGAGCCTCCTCCGTGGATTTTGGGAGAGGTGTGATCCATCAAAGCTCCTCATTTTCATATCTACCTGGTGTCGTGTTACCTGAACCCGCCAAAACCCCCGTGTGTGCCATATCAAAGAGCAGCCCTGATTCCCAGAAGTGTTTTTGTTGGATCATCAATGCCTGCCTGCAGCCAGAGGAATGGCTTATCCCCAGTTTTCCCTTTCCAGAGATCTGAAACGTGTCAAAGAGCTGCAGGGCCTAAATCCTTGTCCTGTCCCCTTTGTCTCTGCCAGTGGAAATGGGACCTTTCATATAAACCTGGATGGTTTGCAAAAACTTTACCCACATCAGCAGAGGGATTTCAATCCCTGTAAAGAGTTGGGAAAGAAGCACCCGTGAGGTTTTTTTCTTCAGACCAGTTTCTCCCATAAACATTTCTACTTTAATCGCACAGGAATTCCAGTGACATCTTTACTTCCCACTAAAGTGCACGGGGAGGAATTCCTTATGTAACTTCCCTGCCTGAGTTGCATAAAAATTCATCCTGCCAAGAAAGTGAGTGCATTTTGCATGCATTTAGATCAGTTTATATGGCTTTTATTTCCCTCACTGGACCTGTTATCACATTTCATCCTCCAAAGTGGTTGGACTTCTCCTTATTTCTCCCCTTGGTGGTACGGATGGTAACAGGAGAAGAGTACATTCTATTCTGGGTTATTTTTAGGTCCAAAATCAGAACATTTGAAGTCGTAGCCCAAGTGGATTAAACAGTTCAGAGTAAAGCAGGTCCCATTTCTGTGTTGTTTGTACAGCATCGGGGTCCTGGCAGATAACTACAGGCATTTTGTTAATGCAGATGATGACAAAAGGGGCCTGTTCTGCCCACTTTCAAACATCCCAAAGCTTTGCCAAAATCCCCATTTCGAAGAAAACTGGGATATCAGATTTACAACTTCCAAAGGGAGAATGCTGGGGCTGAAGGAGGTAAATTGAGGTCAGCTTAGAAAAGGAAGAAAGCCTCGAGCTGCCGAGCTGTGTGTGAACATCCAATCCCAGATTCCTGCCTGGAAGAGGCTCCTCTGAATTAATCCTATGGGATGCTCTGAATTATTCCCAAGCAGTGCCTCATCCCAGAGTGGATCTGTGGATGAAGCATTCAGCCTGTGCTGTGGGAAGAGCAGGAGGTGCTTTCCAGGTGCAGGAAGACTCCCATCTGCCTTTGCTTTTAAATTCAGTTTTTCAGCTGTGTGGAACCATCGATTCACCCACATAAACTCCTGAAGGCACTGCTTCAGGATGGGTTCTGCAGAGCCATTCTGGTCCTTCCAGTGGGAAGCTGACAAATTCTCCCTCTTTGGCTCTGTTTATCCACAGGATAAGTGGGTCCAGTGCCCCTGAGCCAAAATGGAGATGGGGTCTGGAAAGGAGTGAGCTCAGATCCCACCTGCTGCACAGCCAGATGGGATTTCCACATTCTGGAGCCAGGCTGACAGAAAGCCACCTGCAGAAAACCAGGATCTGCTGCTCCTGGGCCCCAGTTCAACAGGGAAACTCCAACAGAATTTCTCTGGTAGCTTTACGGACATTTCTTGGCAACCCCATGACATCAAACACCCGTTTTTTTTTTTTTTTTTCTCCCTGGAATAATTCTCCCTGGAATAACGTCAGCCCACGCCTTTCAAGCCTTCAAGACAATTTAGGTTGCAGTTGCCCACAGAGCAACAAACACTCAGCTCTCTCCTTCCTGCAGCAGCTTTCCCTGGACAGGGAGCAGGGTGAGCCCAATCCCAGGCACGTGGGAACGTGTGCAGGGGACAGAGGTGTGCAGGACTTGGGTGCTGGGGTCCAACAGCTGAAGTCATGCCTGTGGTATCACAAATATGAGAGTCCAAAACTGTTTCAAGGGTTTCCAAGCCAAACACTTGAGCACATTTCGTAGCCTTTGAAATCCATCTGGCCAAAAGCTCCTGACAGTGTGATCTATGAGGCTGTGGAATAGTTTCCCCAGGGAAGTGTTGGAAGGGCTATCATTTGAGTCATTTAGTGCTGAGGGGAATATACCATGGGGAGCAATCCCTCATTAGCTGGACTAATGGAGCTTTCTGCTTCAAACTCTGGTGTTCCTACAGAAAAAAGTTCCCTCGTCTTCTCCTTGTTCTTCCATATGCTCAAATTGGCAGGGATGTGGGGCTGTTGGCTATTTTGTAGCTTTTGTTTATAAGGCACATAAATTTGTCAGAGGAGGGGGGTTTCATGTGTCAGGCAGAGTGTGGAGTGTCAAGAGCAATCTGAAGGAAAGAGTCCTGGAGATAAATGAAAGGCACATCCGTTATTTGCTAAAAAGCAGGGAGACGTGTGGGTCCCTCCTGAGGAGCTCTGAGCAAAGTTTCAGGGAATGAAGGTGTGGAATCTGGGTGGAACTGAGCCTTGAGTTCACCAGCCACCCACAGATTGCAACTTTGGCTGGTGGATTTCTGGGACATCTCACCCTCCATTCAGATTTTTCCTGGGGTAACACAGCTTCCAATAACACAATTCCAACCTGTCCTTTTCATCATGTGCTCTTTCAGATCGGTCATTTTTGTGGAAGGATCCCAGGTCTGGTCCCCTGGGAACATCAGCACTGTGACTTTTGAGGATCAGGCACCTGCTTTTTGGATGACAGCTGGTTCCTTCCCTCATGATTTTCCTGTGTAACCTTGGGAATGCCACTTGGATTTTTGGGATCACTTACCCTGAGGTGGAATTTAACATCTCTGATGGGTGAATCACAGTCCCAGCAGGCTGGATCCTCACCAGCTTTGCCTTATCTATGGAAAACATGGAGAAACCATCCCAAACTTTATTACTAAGACCTAGGATGGGTATTAATGGCCTTTCTCCTATGGAATGCATAAGTTTTCCAAGATCTGGTCACTCCAGAGAGCACCAACTCACCCACTGCTCCCTTAATTTTATCTGTCATAGGTGCCTCAGTGGCAGTGTGGCCTTTCAGAGGAGAGGAGGTAACACTGACACCGCTCCAGGATTTGTGTGGGTTTTTTTGGACTATTTTTTTGCTTCCCAAAGTCTTGAATATTTTCCAGCCATGATGATTTTCCCTTCTGTGCTTCTTTTTTTAACAGTGGATTTTCCAAGGGGACAATCCCAAAGGTGGCCAGCTTCACGGGCGGGAAAAAGAAAAGAGTCACAGAGATATTTTAAATGCAACGTGAATTTTATGCCAAAAAGTGTCTTTTCCATATTTATAAGCCCCTGTCATCCCCTCTCCCTCCGCCTCCTCCTGCTTAAAAGGAAACTCCATTACAAAGGCAGGAAAGAACATCAAACAAACCTCGCTTGGCAGCCATGTCTATATGTGAAATTACTGTCAGAGTACAAAGGAAGACTCAAGATTTAGAAGGTAACATGTGACAAGAGAATGCCGTCCTCCTCAGCGTCTTTACCTTTTGTTGGTGAGAACTGGGAAGGGCTTGGTGGTGCTGCTTTTTTCTTTTGAGGAGGACTGTGCCAATTATAGAAAGACACAAACCAGCGCGAAAGCCCCGCGGGCCGAGGGCGATTTGGGAGCCCCTGATCCCAGCAGTGACTCCAGCCAGGGCTGTGTAGGCATGTGCTCGCCCTCAGCTCCATCCTTCAGGGCCACCCGAGGAGCAGCCGTGCTGTTTGATCCCACAAAGCTTTGATGGAGCCACTTTGGAGCTGCTGGGGGCTCTGGATGCCCTCAGCTCCCCTTGGTATAAGGCAAAATGTGCTTGGTTGAAGTGACCACGTGTGCTTTCCTTTCTCTGCAGCCTTTAAGCAAATGGCTCCTGGAAAATGTGTTTTATTTCACTAGGGGAGCAAATTCCTGCTCTGGAATGGAAGTTATTCCTGCTCCTGGAAATTAATTAATGGGTCAATGTAGCCACGGTCTTGACATAGATCTTTGTCTCATCTTTCTCTTCATCTTGGACAGTGTCTTTATTAGCTCTATTCTTATCCATGCTCTTGCAATCCTACTTTTTCTGCCCAAACAATACTGCTTTTCCACGTTTCCCAAACGCTGCAGGAGAGCAGGGCAGAGAAAGCAGTGGAGCAGCACAAGCTGCAGGTCCCCAGCCCTGACACGTGGGACAGGAGGCATGGAACCTGCTGCCCTCACCAGCCTTGGCTGCTTGGGCTCTGCCCAAAAAACTCAGGTATTCAGTTGAGAATTAAATATTCTGGTGTTTATAATTTAAAAAATCCAGGGTTTTTATTAAAAAAACACAGGGTTTATAATTAAAAAACCACCAAATCATGGAGTTGGCCACCTCATTTGGGTGTCACCCTGTGGACTGAAGCATCTGCCCTGTTTCTCCTCTACCCCACAGTCTCAAATGAAAGTTAAGCTGAGAACAATTCCCAGGCCCAACCCTAAGCTTGTTTCCACTTCCGTATTTACAAAATGTTTGTATCTTTAATCTGCTATTGCCCTGTGTGGTGCCATGGTCCGTCCCCTCCTGGTCCCCTGTGCCAGGACCTCTGCAGGAGAAGCTGGTTCATACCTGGTGTGGCTTGCTCAGCTGTGAATCTCTCCACTTTGTTCTTTGAAGGAACACTTTTTTTTTTTTCTAAAAGCAAGGCTTAATGCAAGAGACACTTAATCCCTCTTAGTTTTGAGGGCTGTTGAACTTATCTGTTGTAATTCAAAGGCGAATTTAACTTTTCAAAGAATAGGAGCTGTCTTTTTTTGGCTGTTGTTGAAGTGTGAGTGCTACAAAGTCTTTCCTCCTTTATTTCAGGGATGGAGGCATTGTTTGCTTGGGTTTTTTTTAATATTGAGTTGATCACAAGCTGCAAGTGACATTTGTTGACCTCAGGCCAGACATTCAGAAGCACCACACAGACTGTGTCTTACATCTTTGGGAAGAACCATTGCCCTTCCTCCTCCTCTGAGAACAATACAATTGAGCCTTTTTCATTTTCCCTCATAGGAAAAAAAAAACCTTTAAAAATCTTTGTGAGGAGGCAGGTCTGCAAACCTGGTTTACTGCCCCTTTTCAGTCTCATCTGAAGTTTTTTTGAATGAGGTGCAAAAAGTGGCTGAGAGCAGGGGGAAGGGAAGAAAATTCAGTTCTGTGCACACACACACACACAAGATGGAGACACTGGTTAGCAACATAAACAAAAGGTGGGTGGTAACCCCCGAGCTTTTTTTTTTTTTTGACAGCCAGTGGTGGCAGTGATGAATTTGTGAAGTTATCTAATTTTCCACTGTTTTAATTAGAGGCCTGGGCTATGAGACCTAACAGCTGGGTTCTTTGTACTGCTTTCTGTTGCCTGACAGAGAAAAATTTCTACTGTATCTTCAGCCAAGCTTTCAGTCTGACCTGAGCAAATGAAACTTCTGGGACTCATAAACTGTGGTTTCTGGGCAGATTGCTTTTTGAACTGCTCCTTAGCCCTCCTAACATGCAAAGAACACAAAGGCTAGCAGAGTGAACTCCCTTTGTACTCCCAAGCTAATGGGGATGCTCATTAAAGAGGTAGGAGGGGAGCAGGAGGGGAGGGAGGGACTCTCCCTGGCATATTAGAGGAATTATCAAGTGTAAAGTTCCTCCTGATCAGCCACAGCAGAGCTGGGGCCAGTTGGGAAGCTGTAAAGCTCGAGCCCTTGGAAGACAATGGCTTTAGTTGCAAAGCATGACCAGTTGAGCAACTTAATTTATGACTCTGTTCCTGCCAAGTGATTTTTAAAGCTTTACATTAGACTGGATGTGCATCACAGTTCATCACCCCTCTGCTTCTCGAGGCATGCACTATAACCACTTTCTTTCACTGTAATCCAGAAGGAAAAAAACGTCAGAGGAATTTTTAGACCTGAATTCAGCTCAGTCTAAAGTCTTTGCTTAAATCCCATCGGAGTCAAAGGAATTAAGCAAGGCTTTGACTTAAAGCATATACTTAATTGCTTTGCTGAATCAGAGCCCATATTCTGATTTTCTTCCTCAGGAGCTCCTCAGAGTCAGAAATGTGTTTTCATCCTCCAAAGGCCATTGCTCCCTCTTTCCCCACCTGCTCAGCTATGGCAGATTTCCTTGGGGCTGTTCTGCTGCAGGAGTCAAAGGCACTCTGTTATGACAAGGCCACTCAAGCCAATGCAATTTCCACAAACCAGAAAGTCATTTGATTTGCAAGGAACCCACTGAAAATAGTTTTTCTGTGAAGGCAGCTGAGTAATGACCCATCACTGGAGCAGTTGTGAAAGGAGAGCCCTTTACAACTCAGGGGTGAAGGATGGTGCCTTTAATTGCCACAACTGCAGGCCTGGCTTGGACAAAAATTTCAGGCATGTCCAAGTGCCTCAGCAGATGGATTGTGCAGCACAGGGAGGGGTTTCAGGCTTTCCATCCTCCACACCAGGGGTAGGACCATGGGCTGTGATGGGGCACTGCAGCCCCACCAACCCCAGGAGCAAGGGAAGGGGACTGAGGGGACAGCTCTTGTCAGATCCATGGCCAGAGAGCAGCAAGGCACCACCCAAATAAACCTGGGAGCTGGGAGAGATTTTCCTCCTTGGATGGAGCAGTGTCTGGACCTCATCCACCCATTCTCCTTCACCCTTGGGACAGGTAACCAAGAACGACAGTGAACTCGGTCAGAGTGTGGATGGGCATGGTTTTGGCCAGAAATACCAGCTCAAAATTCTCACCAAATCCAGCTACTTCCAATAAAAACCTTTGCTCCATTCTGATAGGAAGTAGGTCTTTGTGGCAACATGGTCACACTCCTATGTGATGCCTTCCCAGTGGTTTGGATCTGAATGATCCATCCAAAGCTTGGATTGGATGAATCCATCACTACAGAAGGGAATTAGGGCCTGCAGTGTGTGAGGAGTGGGAAGGGAGATCACGGTGCTCCTCTGCTGGGGAGAATCTCCATCTCCATCTCCCTGATGGGCAGTGACAACTCCTTGCACACAGTGACTGCTGCTTTCCCTTATAAGTAAAACAGACAGGATGGGACAAACCCTCTTGTGACATTCCCTACTTGTCCTTGGGTGGATTCTCCTGTGAAAAAGTGGAAATTTCATCTCTGTCCACCTCAGAAAGGTCACAACTCCCTCTTTATGAACTCTGGCTCTGCTGGGCAAGCGTTCTTGTATTTTGCCCTCGTGACTCTGGATTTGTCCCTCATGTGTTGGGTGTGGTCTGGGCACGGCCGTGCCCACGTGAAGGCTTTGGGAAAAAAGCAGGAATTGTGCCTCTGCTGAGGCTAATTAATGGGACAGTGCTGAGTGCACTTTAATGGAGGCCACTCTGTCGCCCCATGTGGAAACATCTGCACTTTTCTCTGGGATGAAGTGACGGCTGACATTAAGCAGTTTGCAAGTCCCAGGTGCCGAAAGTCCAACTAAGATGGGATTTAAGCCAAATTCAGGTTGCATTCCAGGCTGTGATGAAAGGGAATTTTGAAACGTTTGACTTCCCTGCAGAGCAGAAATTCCATTTCCCAATCAGCTCTAAATAATCATTTAAAGATGGACTCTAAATTGGGATTGTTTTAATGTGTCATCTTGGTTTTAATTGCTTGGAGTTCTGAGTAAATGTTATCAGACCATCAGAGCCTGAGGATGAAGCAAGAGCCGGGTGGTGATTCAGATGGAATTGCCTGCTGCCAAAGAGGAAGTGCTGGGATTGGGATGACTCCTACTCCAGCAAAAGACAAGACAGTGAACTCTCTGTTTACAGTGGGCCACCAAAAGAATGGGATAATTGCAATTATCCCAGTGAAGCAGCGTTTTAATGACTGCTTCATTTTAAAAATACATATGTAAATCTCCGAGGAGGTGGAGAGGTGCCAATTTGTTCTGGCCGAGCTGGGGACCTTTGATCTCCTTCAAAGGGCTGGCAGCTCAGCCGTGGCAGCAGAGTCCAGCACCAGGGCAGGCTGTGCTTGCTCAGCTCCTGAGTCACAGCACAGCGTGCACAGACCACACCAAGGCTCAGCTCAGAGACCCACGGAGCAGCACAGAGATGGATATTTCTGGTTTTCCTTCTAATAATCTCTGAGTTTTTGTACCATAAGCAGAGCTCAGCTGTAGGAGTTTGCTCTGGGGAGATGCTGAACCCAGAAGTGGGTGCTTCTCATCTGCTGCAGCGGGTGGTGAATTCTTCTTTTCCTACCCCATTTTTTACCTGCTTCCCCATTTCAGTGGTTTCCCGCTCCAGGGTACGTGTGATCCATCTTCCCTGGGATGAAGTGATACCATTTTCATCCTGTCAGTCCAAGATACTCAACTCTGTGCTCTAAAGAATCTCTGTATTTGGAAAGGAAAACTTCACTTATACTTTGTTGTAATTCCCCCCTCTCAAAAGCTCCTGATGCTGAATTTCTGAAGAGGCCCAAGGAATGAGGAGCCAGCACCCGCTGGGTTGGAATTTTTGGACCCTTTAAGGATGTTTGAGTGGGATATTCTTTGTCTAACATGTGGTCAGAGATATCCAAAGGATCAACATGTTGAGAAATCAAGATTCTTGAAGGGATAAGACCTTCCCATGCAAATTCTGGCCAAATTCTGTGCTGTGAGTAAGCGAACAGGAGCTGTGCTTTCAATGCTGAATTTATTGGTCTTTGTGTTTCAAGGTCTCCAGTAATTACCATCATGTGACTGGGGTTCATGGACTTGGGAATGTTACATGTCCCACTATCTGCTGTGGGAGTGCTCACATGCACAACCCAAAAACGTGCAGAAACCACAGATTTATGAGATCAGCCTTTTAAAGTGTGCCCCTGTCCAAGAAATAGGAGTTTCTAAATCACTCCTGCTCTCCCTTCTTCCCCACATATTGGATTGGCTTTGCTGGAGCAGGCACTGCTCCGTGATATTAATTGCTGGGTTTAATAAAATAGATTTGGAGAGGGTTGGAGATTTGCCATGTCAAGTTTCTAACTCCTCCTCTCTTCTCCAGTTGTGGAGGGGAGGAAGGGAGCAGCCACCTCTGGATGTTTGCCAGGCCAAGGGGATGGATCAACACATTGGAGAGCATGGAAGCTCCCCCTGAAATATCCTAAAAACCTTCAAATCTCTGCCTGAGCTCTGGTTCACTCGTTTCACCCATGCTTAGCATCCCCCTCCCATGTTAAAATTTCCCCTCTGATTTCTTAGGGATCAAAAGCGACCATGGTGTGGTCAGATGGGTCCCAAGGAGCAGATCCTGGTGAAAATTGGGTACAGCTCCTCCAAATTTAACACTGTGAGGAAAATTTCTAGGAAAAATAAAGCCCATCCACCATGAAGAAAAGTCAGCCTTCCTAATCAATCCTGTAGTGCTGGGAACCCACGAACAGCTTCGCGTGAGGTGAAATTCCATTTTTTTTTTTCATTCCCCAAAACAATAAACCTGACCATTATATGCAAAATCTGCTTAAGAGGGTCCATCCTCTGCTTTTTTTTTTTTTTTCAAAGCAAGGTTTCCAAATGGGCAGTTTGACTGTGAAGATGAAATAAAAGATACAAAAAAAAAATGCCATGGAGCATCCTGGTACCTCTATTAAAGTACAAATTGTCTGCTACGAAATTTATTGGAAATACTGACTGCCCCCAACCTGTGGGTGCAAAGGGGTCTGTTCTGCTGGCAGTTTTTGGTTTAGGGTGCTCATATTTAACAGAGGGTTTAAATGCTGGAGGCTGTTTGTGTTCATTAGGGTGATTAAGCAACTGCCTGAGCAGGACACATGCTAAGGTTAAATCTGATTTTGTTTGGGGGTTTGGGGATGATGCTGGTGTTGATGATGTGTTCAGCTGCTCTCTGTCCTCCCCTGACTCGTGTTATTAATCTGAGACCTTTCCCAGCCCTCACTGATTCATTCCTTTGCTGGTTCTTCCTTGAGCTTGATCTGTGGAACATAAAACCCCAAACTCGGATTTTAACTCCGTTAACTCCTGCACAGGCTCATCCTTCAGGGAAGCATTTGAGTTTCTCCATAGCCTTGGGATCAATTGCAGCAACAGACAGCAAAATCAGGATTTATTTGGTAACCTCATCAGTGTGGAGTAATCTCCATCACTGCAATCTTGCTTTTCCCTCCTCTTGCCACGTTATTTCCACCCCTTCCCTTCCACTGGCCCTGGGACTCATCTGACCTGGCTGAGCCAGAAACTGCTGTGAGAGTTTTGTAGGGCTCAATTTTTCTGCTGATTCAATTAATTAGGGAGTCAATGAATCAATTAATTAGGTATTTGGGAGAGTTGTTCCAGTGGATGAGTGAAAAGGAGCTGTATCCTCACAACCCCTGTCATTACTGGGGTTCAGGTGTTGAACTAAAAAGCTACAGAGAGTTTTGAAGTGAATCTTATCCATCCAAGGATATTTTAAATAAATTAATTGGATATTTAAAAAAAATATCCAATGGATTGGGATTTTCCAGCTCTGGTGACCCAACAGGGCAGGGCCATGAGTGACCCTGGGGACTGGCAGAGGTGGGAGGGAGCACGGTGGCTCCTGGTAACCAGCTTTAGTGCTAGAGCAGATTCATCCAACTTTTCCTGCTAGAGAAGCTTGCAGAACACTGAACTTTGCACTAAATTGATGTATTTGCTGATAACTGAGTGTTTTAAAAGCTGAGTGAATCCTGGCTAACTGCCTGTTTGCCTTTTTATTGTGGGGTTTTTTTTGTTGTTGTTGATATTTTTTTTTTAATTTAGACTTTTAATTTTACAAAACTTCTTTCCGAAATTGCCAAACCTCTGTAAAGTTCAATATTCTGTTCTGTTCAATTTACAGTTCCAAAGTTCCTATTTCACCTGCCACTGTGAGTTCACTTCCATTTTTATTGGAGCCTTTCAATTATCCATAATTTTATCCCTCCTGAAGTTCTGTGCCTGAATGCATCACATTGAGTTAAACACAGGAATATTTCTGCCGTGCACCTTCAGCAGAGAAACTTCCATCACTCCTGAGAAGAAACCCAGGACTAATTCCCTCCTTCCCTTAGCCAAGACACATTTTCTGCCTAGAGGACACCTGTCAAAGAGGAACAGACTTTTTAATAAAATAAACAAAAATCATTTGGTGAGAAAACTCAGGGAAAAGAAAGAACCAGCCAAGTCCCGGATATCCTGGACAGCAGTTTTCATGCTTCCTTCAGCTGTCTTGAAGAAAAATGTCATCTCTTTCTGGCCAATTCCAGTTTTATTTTCAGCCTAAGGAATAGCTGGAGAGCATAGATGAAATTTTCTTTCTTGCCTAATGTAATCAAAGGCTTAGTGGCCAAGGTAAATGATGGCACGAGCTATAATTAAATGTTCCGGAGCTTGAGGTGTCTGAGTGATCTGAATGTGAAAAGTGGGGTGAAAAATGAGCTGGAACGTGGGCAACAGACCTGCATGGAGATGTTCCTTCTCTGCAGGAGGGACCTGGAAGAAAAGGTCACATTCCAACAGCCCCAAAATGTGGTGATGCTGGGGCTGGGCTTCCAGGGGCTCAGGGAAGTTCAGGAGGGACTTTGGGCTCTGCTGGGGCAGTACAGGAGGATGAGCTGAGCTCAGCTTTGTGGGGAGGGAAGTGCTGAGCCAGAGCTGGGGGATCAGCCCATGACCTGTGCTGGGATCCTGGCTGAGGGAAGTCCTCGATGTCCCAGGCAGAGTTTTGGCCTCATTCCTTTGTGCCTGCTCGGGTACCAGTAAATGAGCTTTATAAAATCACCCTGTGAACTTGCCCTGGATCAAAACCTCAGCCATGCAGGGCTGGAAATCTCTCTAATTACCTCTGATACTGAGCATGGGCATTCAAAATCTCATTTGCAGCCTGTTCTGAGGTGCCTGGCCCTGTGCCTCAAACCCCAGCAGCAAATGAGGCAGAGGATGGATGCAGGCAGGATTAATCTGGTGTTTGCTGGGCACACTCTACCCCTGTTTAATTCTTGGATTTTTCTCTCTGCCTTGACCTCAGCGTGCCTCTTTCCCTGCCTGCTGCTCTCTGAATAACACTGTCCCCTAAAACTGCATCTTAAAAAAAAAAAAAAAATTCCCAGATTCCCTGTTCCTAATTCAGAAGCTCAGCTCAAATCAGGCAAAGAAATTGAAACAAAGACCAGAGCAGCTTAGGCAAAACTGAATTGCTGCTTATTTTAATTCACCGCAATTTTCCTGCAAGTGGCTCTGGACGTTTTATTTGTGAAATTTTCAAGTGTGAAATTACCCTAATGCTGGGAGGCAGAGGCCAGCACTGGAAACTGTTTACCCACAGGTTAAGAAAATGTTTTTTGCAGTTGGCTGATGTTCAGTCCCATGAATAATATTTTGCAGAGGAGTTTGCTCCCTGATTAGCACAAAATGCTCTGTGCTAGTCTCGGAGCAGCTTTCTGGTGGTTCTGCAGGTTTTTGAAATCCCTCCTGTTCCTCAGAATATCTGGGTTTGTCTTGGAATCCAAGCAGTGCAGAGCAGGTTGAATGAGCAGAAGAAAAGTTGCTTTTCCCTGATTATGAGCAGGATGTGATGTCTGAAAGGTTTGGGGTGGGAGAGAGGCCTGAAACGGGCACTAAAGGATGACAGAGAGGCAGGAGGGAGGAGATGGGAGTGAAAGCAAAGGGATCAGAGCAGGGAGGCAGCAGCAGCACTGGGATTGTGCTGCCTGGGTCTGTCCATGCCATCTTTGGGCTGGGATTGATGCCTTGAGAAGGCTGAGCTAGAACAGAGGCTGGACAGAGCTCCAGAATAAAGCAGGGATTTATTAAAAGGATTTCCTCCATGGATCCACCTTGGGCAGCACCAGAGCCCAGCCAGGGCTGCACCCAAGATGAACCAAAATGGTCCCAAAATGGACACCGGGCACGGGCTCTGGCACTTTTATCAGTTCTGCTCCATTTGCACATTGGAGTTCATTGTCCAATTCCAGCTTTAGCCCATCAAGTCCCATCCTTCTTGTTTTTCTCTCTTCATTCCACGTTGTTTGTGCTCTTGGGCCTGAGGTTTGGATCATTTGTCCTTGGTCCCCAGCTGGAGAAGGAATTGTTTTGTCTCCCTGCTCTGTGCAGAGAGCTCACCGTCCCCTCGTGTGAAGCCCAGACCCACACACTAAAGCAGCACAGAATCTGAAAAATATAAAAGCTAAAACCTGAGGCATCAGGATCACCCTCTGGATGTGTCCATCTTCCCTGGCAGTGGAAGGATCCTGGTAACTTCACTCCTACACAAAGCCTGAGCTGTGGCATTGGCCTCCTGCTCTTTGCTCCATCCCTGTTCCAGTATCTCTCCCCAGAAGGGCTTTCCAGAGGGAATCTGATCTTTCCATTTTCTAGAGGTGCAGGGATTGACTGGGGAATGTTTGCCTCACTAATTACCAGATTTGCATCAGTTACTGTAATTCTGTGATTAATCAGACAGAAGTGCCTCTGTCCTGCACAAACCTTCCTTCTTTGAGGTTGCTCCTTCTCTAAAGCATCCTCAGCTTGTCCATCCTGTGCTGAATCCAGGCTCTGGTTTCATTTTTGTTTTCCCTCCTGTTGTGAAGGAGCTGCACAGCTCCTTATTTCTATTTTTTCCTGGCTCATTTGTACTCTTTGCAAAGCTTGTAATTAAGATGGCATTTGATCAACTGGCTGAATGTTTCCTGAAGCAGAAGCAGGTAGAGGTGCTGATGTACTTGTACTTTGAACAGTCTGGGTGAGGCTGTTTTCTCAAGGCTGGACCTCTCTGACAAACTCTTGGGGTTTGGTCCATGTTTATAATACATAAATACATTGAAAAGAAACAAGAAAAGATAAAAAAATACCCTCCAGTCCTCTGTGAAATTGAAAGCAGAAGGCTGGAGCTGTCTATGAAAAACTGGAAGAAAACTTCCTCTGGAAATCCCAGGCAGAGGCACAAACTGATGCCATCTGCCAGCCCAGCCTGTTCCAGGAGCAGCCAACCTGCAGCTCCTGCTTCCCCTGCCAGCTCCCAGCTGCTGTGGCACTGAGCCACCAGGAGCTGCTGGATCAGGCCCCTGGGTCACTCCAGGATCTGTCTGCAAGCTCAGCCTGGCCTGATCCTGCCTGGAGCCCCTGGGAGCTGCAGGAATCCCCTCAGGCTCCCACCTTCCCACGTTTTTCCAAAACGGGAGCAAAGTTTTGGCCAAATGAAGTTGTTCCTGTGGTCTGCAGCACTGGGCAGGTGGAGTGACTTCTATTCCTGCATTCCCACCTCTCCTCTGCATCCCTTAACACAGGGATCCAGCTGCTGGGATTCCCTGTGGATCCTGTGGATTCCCACCTGGATCCAACCCTTCTCCTGCTGAATGCTTCGAGCCGGGATCTTTTCTGAAGAAACCTGGGATTATCAAGCTTTGGATTAGCAGGCAATTTCCTGAGTTTCTCAACATCATAAATGAGGTCAAAAAGGTCTTTTTGAATGGAACCCATTAATCTCCTTGTTGTTAGCAAGGAAATGTTGAAAAGTGCAGGTGTTAACAGTCGCTGTGTTATTTTTGGGAGAATGTGAACTGAAACACTCACAGGAAGCGTAGTATTCCCCTGCCAGCATCCTGGAGTATTATTTTAGGCAGCAGAACTGAGGGTTATGTGCAGGATTATGCTTTCATCACACCTTTAGGGCTCGAGCACTTTGTGTGCAAGAATTTTGCCTGGAGCGTTTCTTTGCTCTGTCTCCTCTGTTTTGGAAAAATGAAAATAATCCCCGAGGTGGCCGTCAAGCAGCAGCATCGTGGTGCAACTCCTGGGTAAAAGCAGGACAGCATTCAGTCCCTGGATCACAGAAGGGATTTGCTTCAGGGATCATTTCAGCTTTCTCCAAAATACAGCAGGGTGTGGGCATCTGTTCTCTTTGAAAGGCTTCTTCAGGAAAAGCCTTTTCACAAATACACAGCTGGAAATGAGCCCAGGTAGGAGCTTTGGGGTCTGGATCCAATATCCAGCCTGTTTGCTGACTTGAGGAGCAGATTCTGGAAGGGGGGAATAAATGAGTGGGGAAGGATCAGGCATGTGTGGAGGTGAAGTGGTGGGATGAGGGTCCCAGAGAAAATGGGAATTAGGGAGAGTTTTAACCAGCAGCTTTCTGCTGCTTCCTGCTCCACATTCTTCTCCTAATTGAATTCCCAAGCCTTGTAGCTAAAGTAAGATGCATACCCTTATAACAACAACACAAGCTTGTGTTTCAGGCACACATCTAAATATGTTCACCACTTGAAAGGTTTCCAAAACATGGCAACTCCTCTGTGTGCAGTGGACAGAGCTGTAACGTGTTCTGATGGCAAAGAAAATGAGAAAATCAGAAAAAAAAGACTCAAATTATCATGAAGGGCAGTGAGTAATAAATGAAATAACGTGATTGAAGCCTGGTCTGTGCAGGTATTGCTGGTTTGCTGTAATGTAGCTGTGGAATTGTTTGTTCTTGCAAAGAATGACCTTATGTGGATGGCCAGACAGAGTTAACAAAGCCACATCACAGGGGAAATGTCAGCACTGGTGGCTCAGTGAATGTGCTGGCTGCAGAAACTTTCCCCAGTGACACTGGGTGGTTATAAAAAGCAGCATCTCCACAGAGATTCAGAGGGAAACCATCCAGGATCCCTGAAGAAATTAATGACCCTGGAAGATGAAGGGCTTGATGTTCTTTTCTGATATAAAAATGCTGAGTGGAGGAGCAGAGTCACCCCAAAGCTGCCTATTTGTTTGTTTTGATTTCTCCTCCTTTTTAAAGAGTGGTTGCTGGAGCTCTCCAGCCAATGAAACTGATGGAAAAGCCAACTGGATCCTGAGGTTTTCCCATCAGCTGATTAAAATCCAGAATAATCCAACAGGAATCTCACTGAACACGGAAGAAATTCCCTTCCCATCCCCACCAACCTGTCCTGCACTACCGCTCTGGCAGACCAAGAATTTTCCTCAGAATATCTGGAATTTGAGATGGGTTACTCATAGCCAGGCACTTTTCCAAGCACTTTTCTTTATCAGCTACGAGGGGTTTTTTAGGGTTTGTGGAGTCCTGACTAACAAAGGAGGCAGAGCTTTTAAATTCTGCAGAACCATTCTTGGCTGAGCAGAGTGGGGATGCTCAAGGTCTGCTCCAGTTGTGATTTTAAACTGGGAGAAGGGATCTCTGGGTGGTCACTAAAGCTGCAGAGAAATGCCTAAAAGAGAGTTTGCCTCACTAATTACCAGTCACTATAATTCTGTGATTAATCAGGTGTGTAATAAAACTCCCTTGGTTTTAGTGCTGACACAGAAATCCCAGAAAAAGAAAGATTTTTGGTAACGTGTTTATCAAACAGGAGAAAAGACCTAGGGAACTCCCCAAAATATAATGAAGGCAACTGTACAACACAAGCCAAATCAAAGGTTTTCCCCTGATAGCAGGTTAGAAATTACTCCAAATTTTCAACCCTGTAATTCCTTAGTGCTTTAAATGTTGTTTCTGATATTTAGGCTGAGCAGAATGATAGGAAAGGATCCCAGCCCACCAGCACTGTCCTGCTCCTGATAGGAAACCACTGATTGCTGCCCACAGTCTGAGGAAAAGGGAGGATAATTTCCCAGCAACTAAAGCCATAAATACTCTCTTTCACCTTAAATGGGATCAATAAAGATACTCCCTTCTCCTAAGTGCACTGATTCAAAATAACGCACTCACTCCCCAGCAGATTTTTTTTACCTGACATCTGTTCCAACATCTGCTGAGCAGGACAAGAATGAATCATATTACACTGATTATATTTGCTTAATTCTACCATGTAGTCTTTGATCCACATGAGGTGGACATGCTGAGCCAGATACCACGAAACCCAAACTTCAGTCTGGGAGTTCTTGCACCAAACAATTACAAGGCCCAGATTTTGATTCTTGGCTGTATGGACACAACAAGGAGGAAAGTAATTTCTTGTTCACAGGCTTCCAGATTCACTCTCTGTGTGTTGAGGGGAAGATTTTGCCTCTTCTCACTCAAGTTTTTCCCCATAAAGGAGTCTGCAGCAGGCTGGAGATTTCCTCTGGGTGTGCAAAGGTGTTCCCTGCTCCCAGGTTTTTCTGATTCCCCAAAGGACACCCTCAAGCACATTTGTCACCCACACCCAGCTCCCCCAGGGTTGTGCCCTCATCAGAGGTTCCAAAATCCTCATTTAGGCTTTGAAAGGGGGGAAAATCTTCTTTTCCTCATGGCACCATTCCGAAAGGGGTGCTGCAATGAGAGGAGCATCACAAGCAATTTGATTTTTCCTGTGTGGGCCATAACCTTTGGCATTCAGTCTGAACAGGCCCTAAAAAACTCTCCTCCACTTCACTGTAGGATTTCCAGCAGGTGCCCTTTCCAAGGGGCTGCTTGGAACAATCCCCCAACGCCGAAGATTTCTTTTGATTAAAAAATAAAAGGAGGAGGAAAGAAGAATTAAAAGTCACCTCAGCCAAACTATTTTATTCCATGGTTTTAATTAGGCAGCTGGGAAGAGACCAAAATTGAGCTCCAGCACATTTGGAAGCACCTCAGGCAGCCATACAAATTACTGAGTTAAAACTAAATGCTGCAGAAATCCCATGGATTACATGGAGGCCCAAGTAAAGCTTCATGGGACAAGCCAGAAGAGAAAAAGCTGTTTTTATTTACATTTGGTGAAGTGTTCATTGGGGTGGAATACACAGAGCAGCGAATTAGAATCTGTTTGTAGTTTTTTAGATGTGTGGATGCTGATTTTTTCCCTAAGATAGCACCAAAACTCTCAGAGTTCAACCCAGAGAACTTCAGAACTGGAAAAGAAAGCTGGGAGGACCAGAGTGAGCTCCCTCTATCCAGAACATCTTGGCTCCAAAACTTTCCTCCTGGGATGTGTTGTGGCAGACTGGAGGTCCTTCCCTAAGGCTGCTTTTACCTTAATTAAGACACAATTTCTTGCCCCACATGTAGATCAAAGTACAGAGGTGGAGGAGATTCAAATCATGGGTTAGGGCATCCTTTTTGAGCAGATATGTCCATAAGCAGGATCTCAAACCACCCCTGATCTCTCTAGGTTTCCTCATTTCCACCCAATTTTCATTTTACTCCTATTTTGTTGCCCAGATTTTGAGAGATGCTTCCACTCTTTCAAAAAAGATCAGCCCAAAAATGGTTAAAATTAAAATTAAAAGAGAGACAAAGCAACAAGAAAGAGAAAAACTGGCTGAAGAAATTATCTGGTCGTCTTCCTTTTCTCCTTCAATTTAAAAGAGGAAAAAAACCCCCATAAAAACCCATGTCCAGGGAAACTAAACTGGCTTTGGTGTCTTGGAACGAGGAGAATGTGTGTGGAATAATTTCCAGCTAGATTTAATTGGGATATCACTTCTATTCCCTGCAGGTTTGTGCCTGGAGCAGGTGGATGAGGAGCTTTTTGTGCCATCAGCACAAATCCAAGGAAAACCACAGCGGATGTTGGTGCCACTTCTTGTTTCCATCCCTGCCGTGTGAGGGATCCCAGTGCTCTCCAAGGAGGGATGAGGGATTGGAGGACATTTCTTCATCCTGACGTGTTTGGGTGCTTTTTCCAGCCAAGTTTCCTTGGTTTTGTGCTGCTCCCTCGCTCCTTTCCTGGTACAACTCACACGCACACAAATAAAGCTGTTTATAGTGCCTAAGGCTCCTCATAAATACTCCAGGAGGGCTGGAAGAGTTTCCTGGAGCCCTCTGGTACCTTCCAGCCTCTTGTGTTTAGACGTGGATGTGCTTTGAAGGGATTTTTGGTCCCTTTCAGCCATGGGGGTGTGTTTGGAAGGACCTTGGGAAAAGTTTGGGTGCTGGAGGTGTGGAGCTCCACGCCTCTGGATATCTGGAGTTCACCTAAGTGGTTCCTCCTGGCCACTCTCTTCCCACTTTTCTGATTCACGATTCATTTTTAAATCATTTTTCACAACACAGAGACTCCCTTTGGGGCTGGAGCAGTGGAAACTGGGATTGTTCAGTCTGGAGAAGGGAAAGCTTTGGAGTGACCCAGTTCCAGCTTCCCAGGGCCTCAAGGCCTACGAGGAAGATGGAGAGAGGTTATTTGCAAGAGCCTGGAGTGACAGGATGAGGGGAAATCACTTGCCACTGAAGGAGAATAAGTTTAGATGGGATTTTGGGAAGGAATTCCTCCCTGGGAGGGTGGGCAGGCCCTGCCATAGGTGCCCAGAGCAGCTGTGGCTGCCCCTGGATCCCTGGCAGTGCCCAAGGCCAGGTTGGACAGGGCTTGGAGCAGCCTGGGACAGTGGGAGGTGTCCCTGCCCATGGACTGGGATGGGATAAGATGAACTCTAAGGTCCTTTCCCACCCAAACCATTCCATGATTCTCCGATTCTACTCAGAGCCTGCCTTTGGGCTTGACCATCTTAGGAAGATTGAGACTCAAACGCTAAAACTGTGGAATAATTGAGGTTGGAAGGGACTTGTGAAGCTCTCCTGGGCTGTCAGAGCCAGCCCAGCTTTGATGTTGCACGAGGTTGCTCAGGTCCATCCAGTTCCTGATAGTCAGTCATCCTGGAAAACCTCCTGCCAGAGCTGGCAGGGATCAGCTTCTTCCTGGCACAGAGGCTGAGCACTTCAAGCATTCCAGAAAAATCCAGATGGTTTCCTCAGCCCTCCCTAGAGGAATCTCCTGCCTGGCTTGGAGGCAGTTTAACAGAGGGACACGGTGGGATGAAAATTCCAAAGGGTAACACTCATAACACCTTGCCCTGCTCAAGAGGAAGAGAAAAAAATTAATTATTAATGAAAAGCAGAGATCAATTGGCAGTGAAACCATCCAAAAGCAAGGCAGATCCAAAGGGATGACAATTCCCTGTTTGTCTGCCAGCCACCTCCCATCCTCAGGATTTCAATTACCAGCCTCAGTGCCTGGAGGTGGCAGGAAAGGTTTAAATTATTCCACGTGGAGTTGCAGCTCAGAGGGAAGAAAAGGGATTTATTTTTCCTAGTGGGAATGGGGTCACGGTGATTTCTCCTCACTGGATTCCTCTCCATGGACACGCTGTGGGGGGAGGTGTGGGTTCTGCTTGGGCTTGCAGAGATTTTTCTTTGAAACCTTTCAAAATTTCTCTGGAAGTAAAAAATATGTTCCCATTCATTAATGCTCTGGAGCGAGAGGGAGGGAGAGGAGAAGGAAACTCCATGGTCAAGTGGAATAAATGCAGCATTGCTGGGATTAAAGGGAGAGGAGAGGCAGGGGGAACCACCATTTTTCATGGGGAAAGAAAAGAACTCAACTTTCCAAGGAATGGGTTTGCCAGAGCTCAGGGCAGCCTTTTCATTTTTGTTATTATCCTGAGTGGTTTGAGTTCAAAGTGATCTCAGATTGATTCCAGTCTGGGGGTTTGGACTCCTGGCTGATAGCTGAGCACCTCTGGAATTCGGGAAACACTGGATCAATCCTCTCTTCTCATGCAGAGCAGTTGGTGCAGCTGCTGAAGTGGTTGGAACCTTGAGAAGATGGGAGAAGTGACATCCTCACCCATCCCATCCCATCTCTGTCACCTTTTCCCTGTGCCCTGCAGCCTCCAGCAATAAGTTCCTGTCCTAAAAACATTTTTTTTTAAATTCAACCAGGTCAATGAAGTTTTTTTCTTTTCCTGGACATGTGTGATGGCTCCAGTTTGGTCATGATGGAAAGAAACCACTCTTTTTTTTTTTTTTTTTTTTACAGTGTGGATGGGAGGGAATAAAGAGCAAGACAAAGAGTTCTTGGGGCAGAGATGGGATATGGGATGGTGCAGCCAGGGATGTGCTCCTGCTCATGGATTTCCACTCTTCAGCCTCCTCTGTCCATCCTCATCACCCCAGTGAGAGAGCCAGGAGATCAGCCAGCCCCAGACCCTGCTTGGAGCCAGGCTCTGCCCATCCTCCTGGAAAATGCCTGGCAAAACCAGTGTAAAATCAGTTTTCTCCTCTTGCAGGAAAAGAGAAGCCATTATCACCTTCATCATAGCCATAATTAAGGCACAATTAAAAGAGACAATAAAAAGCTGTTTGTGCTGAAATTGTATAAGGTCTGATTAAATACCTTTATTAAAATCCCATTTAACCTGTGCTGGCAACAAGAGGAAAACTTCTGTGTGCAGAAATCTGATTTATCTCTCACAAGCTGAGCCTGGCATTGATCTTACCCTCTGCAAGGACCTCATTAAATCTACACATGCATATATTTATATTAAAAAAAAAGAAACATGCAGAGAAACTTTTCTGTTTTTCTAAGCATTGAAGCTTGCACGAAAAGTATCACCACATGAGGATTTTTTTATTATTAAAGACATTTCTAGGTCTGACTTAGACTCTGATGGTGATCTTAATCAACTATTCCCATTCCATTTTACTCACATTGTTCAGTGTTCACTGGTTTTGTTTTTAGTGAGTTTATTAATAATTAAATGAATAAAAGAAGACATTTCTGATAAAAATATTAATTTTTCATAATAAATATATCATTAATCTGAGCCCTCATAAGGACCAAGACATCAGAGAAGATTTTTTTAACTTGCCAAGAAAGTGGGAATGGTGGACTCTGAAGAAGTTGGAGAGTTTTGGTTCTCATAAAAAAGTTGGATAAATTTGTTTCTTCAGAGAAGTTTATGATGATGATTGATCCAAGGCCTGAAATCACCTCCAGCCAGCTGAAATTTTGTCAGGAATGGCTTTTTATTCGGGCTGTGTCCTGTAGGGAAAGTTTTCCAGAAAATAAGAACATATCTTGTGTCTGCACAAATCCCCAGCCGGGATCAGTCCTGCCATCACCTGCCGTGATTGACACCTGTCGCTCAGAAAGGCAGGGTTTGAGACCTTAGGTTTTAAGTTTTGCTGTTCTGCTTTGGTGTGCAGCTTTTAGTTTTATACGAAGTGCTACTGGGATATTTTCACAGGGTGGTGAAGACAAAACAATCCTATTCCAGCTGGAGACTCAGGGACAAGCTCTTCAAACTTCAGGCCCAAAGCATAAACAAGGTGAACAGAGGAGGGCGGGCAAGCAAGCAAGGAGGATAAAACTTCATCATTTGAAGCTATTAATTGGACAGTTAACTCTTACATGCAAAAAAAACTTATAAAAGTGTGAGATCTTGTGACAAAGCTCTCTTTTGTTCCATCTTGGAGCCCTCCGGGCAGAGCCACGGCTGTGGCTGGTGCTGCCAGGGTGTGGCCTGTGAAGGCATTTCAATAAATAATATAAATATCTATTGCCGTGGTCCGTGCAGTAACAAAGGACTCTTGACAATAATATCAGGTTAAATATAATTTATTAACATGACTTTATAATACAAAGGATTTGGGTTGTTACTTGTTTAGTTTGGAGTATTTGAAGCTCTTGCTTCTAGCTCTGTTTAAGGAATTTTAGAATAGCTTACACAATTAGAGATAATTTTTCGCTTCATAGGTTGAAAGGAAGAAAATCTTTTTTTTTTTATTATTAGGAGACAGGTAGAGAAATCTAAATGTTCTTGAAACACAGATCAGAGATTTGTTTATAGAAACTTGTATGGAGTTAAAAGACAGTAAAAAAGATGCTTTTTCATGGGAAGAACTTTCTGCAGGCCTGCATGCAGAGAAACTTACATGTTCATGTAACAAATACCAATAACTTTATTCCTCTTAACTCTGTCTAGCCTCTGTTCCAGCTCCTTACGGCATCACTTCTTTTGGGATCGACCCACGAATTAAGGACAGCTTGGAGGGAAGAGGAGCAGAGCAGGATCCTCTTTAAATTCAGCCTGGCAGAGCTAAGCCAGGTTTATTTGCTGGGAGCTGAGGCTTCTCCCCAGGAGGCAGAGCTGGATTTTATACTCCCTACATGCAGAAAGGAGGAAAAACGGGATAGCACCATCCACGTGCTTCTCATGGCCCTGACTGTGAAATCAGTGAGGAATTTTCTTTCCATGGACCTCGGGAAGGCCGGGCCAGGCCCCGCAGGCCGTGCTGTTGTCAGGGAGATGCTCAGGCCCTGCCTTGACCCCGCTGCCAAATTCACACTGGCCGTGCTAATGGGAAGGAAAATTCCCAAAGGGATCCTTAATGTGTCTGTCACTGCTGTGCCCAGGCCATTCCTGCCAGGAACACCCAGGGGTGCTGCTCTCCAAAGGGTGGGATCATCCCACCCCTTCCCACGGATCTCGTCCTGCTCCAGCAGCAGGAATTAGCCCTGGATGCACTTTGCAATTTGCTTTTTTTTTTTTTTTTTTGCCTAAAAAACCCAACAACTCTGTGTTTTGCAAGTTGGAACGTTGAAAAAGAAACAAAAAAAACCAAAAAACAAAAAACCAACCCAAACATAAAAGCTCCGAAATCAAAGGTTTCCTGTTATAAATAATCTTGTATCCCTCAGGCATTGAAGGGGAAAATATAGCCAAGATTAGATTAAAAGATTTTGGGGGCTTTCTGTGGTTATTCTTTAATTTAGGAAAAAAAAATCTAAAAATAACTTTGGTTGGTGGGAGGTTGAGGTAAAGGTTTCTTTGCTGTTTTGGAATATGTTCATTAGGATGGAGTGTCACTTTGTCTTTCTGTCACAGGCATTCCAAATCCATGTGTCTCTACCTCCAGGGATCCCAAATCTCCTGCTAAAGGGCTGCTTTTTCCAGAATGAAAATTTCACACTGGCAAACACACAGCAAAGAGCTGCAGGGTTTGATCCCTCGAAAAACCAGTTGCAAACCACGAGGAGCTTTAAACTGGTGGAAACAGAGCTGAGAGCCAGAAGTGCTCAAGGGCTTTTAGATATAAATATGCTGATTTGTATTTAAAATTTGTCATTCTTTTCCCAGTGGCAGCAAAGAGGACAGTGAATTTTTAGACTTCTTTGTGCTCTCAGTACCCCAAACATCCTTAGGCCAGTTTTTTTTTATTGCACTTATGAAGTGTAAAAAAATACTATTTTTGTTTTAGAACCACAGCCTGAACATTAATTTGAAATTTCCAGCTTCTAAGAAATGATGAGTAATTGTTCCTTACGACCTTAATCTGCCACTCATAATCAAATGTTTATCAAATCTTCTTCTCTTTTTCCAAGTTGTAATTCAGGATTTACTGCAAATGTGAAAAAAGCTGAGAGACATTGAAAGTTGTTGCAATGTTCTTTTATTATTTCTTTTATTATTTTCCTTTAATCCACTACAGAACATATTATTTCTGGGAATATAATTGCTACCAGGAAAATCATCACCTTGCTAATGTGTTTTCTCTAATAAATATGGATTAAAATGTCTGCTGGTTTAAACAGCACCATTTTCTGTCCTGCCCCATTACAAACACCCTGTGGATGAAGGCAGGTGCAACCTGAGTTGGGAAAATGTGGTTTTGTCCTGGGAATGGTGGGAGAATGGTTCTGATCCTTCTGCTGCTGGCACAGAAGGAAGAATTCGGACAATTAATGAGCAGCTGGGATGGTGTGGGAAGGTTAGGTTAATTAGAAGGGCTGATTAAGCCTATCCATGCTATAAACAGGGGCAAGGAGCTTTGTCTTTTCCATCTTGGCCACGTGGAGATTCTTGATTCACTCTCTGCCTGATCCCTGTGGCAGACATGAAGCCAAATATTCCTGACAGACTCAGGAGGAAGAAGAACTGGACTCAGGCCAATATTTCCCAAACTTCCAGGGTTTTTCATGGCTTATAATTCTTGCATCCATTGCTTCTGTGTAAGTTTGTAATTTGAAGGCACAAGAAACTGAGATTTTTGCCATCCTAGAGCGACTGTGACTGGCAGGGATTTTCCTTCCCTTGGCTTAATGGAAATGAATCCAGTGGTGCAGACATCAGCAGGAACAAGTGTCCTTAGGTTTTTTCTGGACAAGCTCCAAAATGTTTGGTAGGATTCTGTTTCTGTTTCATTTCCAGGTTTTATAGCACTGTAGATAATAGAAAGTTAAATAAACTCGACTCGCTCCTTTGCTCTGCACTTCTTTGTGGCTCCCATTTCCATGAAAATCAAGGCAAAAAACACACACGTAGGGTCAGAGTCTCATTTCATATCGAATTTGCTCGCAGCTAATTGAATTGCAGGGAATGTCTGAGAATTCTGCAAAAGGAATTTCTGGACAGAGTTACCTGAACATGTCTTGAGTGGAATTTCCAGTGGGTGTAAAACCCAGCGCATGTGCTCAGAGGATTATTTACCCTTTCCTGTTTGCTTTTCTTTTTTGAAGTTCCCAAACACACAAGGAAGGCAGCTTGAAGCAATTTTTGCAAGCTCTTCACGGGTGAAAATTTAAAAATAATAAGGGCATGTGCCAGTTGGTTGGACTGAATTTCCTTGTGATACTCAATCCAAAGAAAGAAATTCCTGGTAAAACGACCTGGTGCAAATTTGTTTAGATCTCGCACAGTTAACCCACAGCCAGACATGTTAGATGTCTGATTCTTTATGGCACAGCTGCAAGAGCAAGATATTAATGGAAGTATTCATAGTTAGAATAATAATAATTCTCAGCAAATCATGTGATCTGGGAATATTGGAACACACAATGTGAAAATGCAGTTGTCTTCCTGTAAAAAATCCATAGGCACACATATGGTTTCATAATATATCCTAGATTGCAAAGAACAAATGGAATTTAGGAATGATTTGGTTTACAGTTCCCTTAAGTAACATTATCTTGTTAAAGACATTAACCTCAGGCCTTTACTGTTATATATTTGCTTTTATTGTTTTCATCCTGGGGAGCAACCTGTAGGAGAGACACTCAACAGGAAAAGAAGGTTCAAAGGGCATCAAAACATTGATTTTCAAGATGGCTGAACAGCTGTCTTGGGAGCACTGTGCAATTATGAAAAACAGACATCTCTCTTCAGCCTCCCTTATTATTAAAGATCTTCCCACCCCTTCCCAGCACTAATAACTGGGGGAAGATTTACCTTGGCATCGTTGGTTTTCTCCACAGGCTGTGCTACTCCCACTAAATGGAGTTTAACAGGATGAAATAAATTCTTTGGTGAGCTGCATCCAGCGAAATGCTGACAGAAAGAGTGGGAATGGCTCAAACAGCCTCTCCCAAAAAGATTTCCCCCCAGCTGTAGTGATCTACGTGGGATTTGTTCTTTCTGTTCATCCTCAGGGCTTCTATCCCACATTTTTTGGGGTTTTTTTGCTGTGAGTTTCTGGGTTAGGTATGCACAAATCTGACAACAAACTTTAGGAATGACATTTCCATTTCAGTTGCCTGACAAGTGCATTTTCCAAACCCTCTGCGCGTGCTCTCCAGGATTGCTCCAATTCCTTGAAACAGGTGTCCTTCCTTGGTTTCCCTTTTCCCCTCTGAAGGCGAAAGGAGCTTTTTAAATGCCTTTGGCAACCCCTCCTCCGGCTGTCCAGGGACAAATTATCTCCCACGATGAGCTGTGCGGTTTCCAGAGCATTTTCCACAGCTTCTCACCTGCTTTAAATGAGTTGGGGATGGGGGAATCTCTTCGGTCCCAATTGCATCATCCCCTCAGGCTCGGCTTTGCAGATGCTCTGAGCAGAGAGGTTTGGCTCAACGTCCCCACCAAGTGCAAATCCCTGCTGGCTCCTCAGTTCCCTCCCCTGAGAGCCTCAGCCAAGGGGCAGCACCACACTCAGAGGTGGGGGCAGTTTGTGTCTCCCAGGAGGATGAAGGAGCTGTCCATGGAAGCCTCCTCCCCCAGGAAAAGCCAGGAAAACAGAGGTGATGCCAAAATAGACTAAACCATGAGAATGGGATAATGTGGGGAAAACCCAGCTGCTCCCAAGGGGAGAACAAACCCAAAACAATGCAAAATACATTCGTTCTTCGAGTTCCATTGCTCAAACAGGACTCCAAGTTCCAGGATTGCTTTCCCAAATAAAATTGTTCCTCTGGAAAGTCCTCCTCTGGCTGCCCGAGACGCAATGACTTTCAAGCCCTTGCCTCAAGGTTTCCAAGCTGGGGCAGCTTTTTTGGGTAGTCCCAGCTTCAAAGGTCATTTTGGGTATGTGATGATTTTTTTTTTTTTCCCATTTGCAGTTGTCGTCTCTCAGCTAAGGCAAAGACTCCATCCAGTGACATCCCTCCAGGAGGTCACAGCACACAGTTCACAGGAACAAGCAAGGCTCTTCAGATCTCTACCAACTCTCATTTCAGGCTCCTTGCAAACTTGAGCACCAACCTCGTTAATCAGTTACAGATGAAGGGTTATTTCTTTCCCATGACCACAAGGGATAGAGACTGATAAAAAAAATAAAATAAAAGCCCATATGGCTGAAACTGTGGGCTCTGGAAGAGAAAGAAGCAGCTGAGATGTCCTGTCAAGTGGTGTTGCTGTTTCTGCCTCTGCTGGATGAGTGTTTGGGGCTCTTTGCTGTTCCCCGAGGATGTAATTAGGATGCAGCACGGTGGGTCTCCATTCCTGGAGTTTCCTGGAGGCCAGCAGCTGTCCAAGGTTTTTTTTTTTTTCCTTTTGTTCTTTTCAATAGGCTGAGAATTGGGAGTTTGCATCCTTTCCTTACTGTCATAACAATTTGCTGCAGAGAGAAAATGAACAAATCCTGTGGCAAACGGTGAGGGGGAAAAAAAAATCAATATTTATTCTGCAATAATTCTGAATGAAGATGTGTTTCCTAAGGCAGAGAGGAATAATTGCCTAGTCAGATGCCAGTGCTGTGTTTAAAAGATCCATCCACAGTATTTAACCACATGCTGCCTTTTAAAAACATGGGATTGTGGTTCTGTCAATGCTATTTCCACCTAGCAATGGAATCCAAAGATCCAGGAATGCTGCATTTGAATGTATGAAGTCATCAAAATCCCTTTCCCCCCCCGTTTATCCAGCGTGCTCTGACAACTTTTTTCCAGCATGCTCAGAACGAAGCTGTAGGATTGTGTTGTTGGATGCTGACGGGTGGAAAATTGGTTGTTTAAATTCCAGGAAATGTCTGATTTTTCAACTCCAACGGGTTTGTAATTAAGGAAGAATCTAGCTGTCAGCCAGGGGAGGAATTATGAAATGTAAAAATCACTGGGGGCAATGGAGAACAATTAACATTCTCAGCCGTTGGGTCGTGGCTGTGGTCTCCAAGTGCCGGGTCTGTACCTTGCACACGCTTGTGGCCTGTTCCACTGAGGGCTCCTGTGGGATTTGGACATGACCAGAGAACATTTTATTACTTCAGCTCTTCTGGGGTCAGCAAAAAGTCATGGAGTGCTGGGGTTTCTTCTCCTTGAAGTCCACAATCAAAGGTTCAGAGCCAAGTGAGTCAGGTGATGAGTTTCAGCCCAGCTCCGTTGGCTTCGGTGGCTCCAGTGGGAAGTGCAGCCACTGAGGACCTGACACGGTGGCCTTGGTGGGAGTGGGATTGTGGAAAAGCAGTTCAAGATCTCACATCAGCCCAGGCAAAAGTGAGTATTGTGGTCCAAGGGCTCGGGAACCAGAGCCAAGCCGGGCTCTTGCTGCTGTTGTGCTGGGAGGAGGAGCTGGAGGAGGAAGGTGAAGGCAAGGAGACAGAGCCATGAGGTTGTGGTGGGGTTGGCATGAACTAAACAGCTGTCACTGCTCAGCTGGAGCCAGCCCAGCCTTGTCATTGTGCACAACTTCTGGTGGGACCATCTGGGCTGGGGCAGATCCTCTGCTCTGGGTGCTCGAACTTGGGTTACAGCGCCTGGTTCCGTGTTCAGCCCGTGGAAACAGATCCTGGTTCTGTGCTCAGTGCAGGGAAACCAGGGAAAGACACAGGGCCAGGGAGCTCAATCCAAAGGCAGCCAACCCACCCAGCAGGACTCTGTAAGAAGCAGTTTGAGGAGAAGTTATCTTATTCTGGACTGTGACTGTTCTTGTTTTATTGGTCTGTACATCCAGCCTGGATTTCTAACAGCCCAGCAATCAACATGAGTGCATTGACACGTTTGGAGCTGTGGTTTATTTAAACCTGTCTTTGCATTTGTCCAGCTTTGTGCTATATATAATTCTTTGGCACTCCTGTGTTGTGCCCACATGCCTCGGGTGGGAAGCCAGCATTGTGAGATACAAGTCACACTCATCTCCTGTCAGCTTTAAAAGGTACTGGCTGGAGGACAAAACAGCTTGGAAGAAGTTCTGATATTATCTGGAAAGTAAAAAAAAAATCCAGGATGTGTTATAGTTGGAAACAATCAGGAGAGATAATGCTGGACTCGGAGAGGGGGAGAAGAAGCAGCCAAAAGGTGACTTGGAGGGAGTGAGTGTGGAATTACAGAGAGCACGGAGTGTTAGGAACAATGGTTGTTTCCTGGGACAGCGAGGAATCCATGGACAGGCTGGGAAAGGGGAGAAAGTCACATGAGTTCTGCTCTGCTGCTCTCCTTGCCCAAGCTGGATGTGAGTTACAAGGAAGCTCAAGCCAACAAGCTGGATCTGAGCACCCTTGTCCAGATCCAAGTTTCATCTGCCTGATTTTCCTCGTGTTTACATGGGAACGCCTTGGCCGGTGTCAGCACTTCTTGAGACGTTACAAAACCAGGGGAAGTGGGATCAAATGTGGTCCACAAAAGATGGATCCTACACCACCGGGTCAGGAACTCAAAGGTGAACCCCCAGTCATGTTCCCTCCTGCTGTTCCTGAGGTGTTGGGCCCCAGGACACCGACCCATTCCTCTTGTCCCTTGAGGATGCCCCAGAGGAGCACTGAACCTACAGGGGCTGTGCTGGCTCCCCCTCAGTGCTCTGTTCAGCTCATCCAGGTGAAAACCCCAAGACAGGATGGGATTGCTCATCCACTTCTGTTTCTGAAGAACCCCAAGCCAAGCCAGGAGGCAAATTTTGGATGCTCTGATTTGACCCTTCTAAAAAAACGCAGGGTGAGCTGAGAAGTTGGGCTTTAAACCTGGACGTGAGCCTTGGCTCAGATCTGCTGATACCAGTCCTATCTCTCTTTTGGGCATGACATAAATATTTAAGAGTGTTCAGCCGGGTGTTTTTGTAAGGAATATGGATAGTTTGGGATAAGAAGATGAGTCACGATTCTGAGATAGTGCCTGGCTGTTACTGGAACACTGTAAAGCAGCTATATTGAGTCTATATTAAGGAACAAGATGAATAATTATTTAAGGATGAAAAGCCACATTTCTTCATAAAGAGAAAATGTTAAGAGCTCTGTGACTCTCTCCTTTCCAATACGAAGAGTTTCACAGAAAAGAAGTGATAAAACAACCAAAAAAACCCAACAAAAAACCCCAAGAAACAGAAAGTATGTCTCACATGCAAGGCCAGGAAACAAAATTCCCTTTATTTGCTTCTTAGATAGAGATGTTTTGGTAGAGAAGAGATAAAGGTGTGTATTGAGAAAAGACTTCTGTGGCCAAGGCTTGATGAGTATCTTGAATTGGGATTGTTCAGCCTGGAGAAGAGAGGGTTTTGGGATGATCTAATTGCAGCCTTCCAATGCCTGGAGAGAGGTTGTTTATAAGGAATTGGAGTGACAGGACACGGGGAATGACTTCCCACTGCCAGAGAGTGGATTTAGATGGGATATTGGGAAGGAATTGTTCCCTGGGAGGGTGGGCAGGCCCTGGCACAGGTTGGAGAAGCTGTGGCTGCTCCTGGATCCCTGGAAGTGTCCAAGGCCGGGCTGGACAGGGCTTGGAGCAGTCTGGAATAGAAGAAGGTGTCCCTGCCATGGCTGGAGAGTTGGAATGAGATGAGCTTTAAAATCCCTACCAACCCAAACCATCCCATGATTTTATGATATATTTTCTAACTTTCGCTGCTCTAATTTTTGAACCCATAGACGTTGTGAGTATCAATTAATTTCATAGGATACAGAAAATGCATGTGGAACAAAACCTTGGGCATTTCTTATGGGAAGTGAATGCAGAGGCTGCTGTGGGTGAGCTGGGCACCAAGTGACCACAGATATTTGCTGCTCTGAAGGACAGCCTGACTTTAAATCCTGTTGATAATTCATCATCTGTGCTAACCTGTTCGTTAGCATAGGAGCAAACCCAACCCCTTAAAATTGGCACTCAGTGCCATGAAAGAGTTGAGGTGCTAGGGCACGGGTTGGACTCGATGATCTTGAAGTTCTCTCCCAACCTAGACATTCTGTGATTCTGTGGAAATAAAATTTGAAAATAAAACAACCTCCTCCCCTTTCCAACGGAGCAATCCTCAGCCCAGCCCGCTGCATTCCTGAGCTTGGAACAGGATTGGAGGCAGGGAGATGACATTACACACAGCCTGTCAGCACACACTTCCAGAGCCCAGGCTGAGCAGGACAGCCTTTCTTGCAACAGGTGGAAAAATGTTTTGGAAGCAAAGCTTTGGGAAGAATTACAACCGCGGAACACGACGATTTTCTTTGCACTTTATCAGCCGTGTTTCCGACGAGTCCTGAGCTGTTGGCTCATCCTCTGGGATGGGATGTCAGATAAACAGGCAGTTTGATGGAGCCTTCCTCATCCCCAGCCAGGGAAATGCAGGATATAAAATATGGGAGAGCAGGTTCTGGTGTAGGTGTGAGTTGGAGAGGCTCCACAGCATCGGTGGGGCTGCGCTGATTTCTGTGCTGGAATTGAGGATATTTCTCTGCCTTGCTCTTGGAGGGGTGGGGAAAGGAAGAAAGAAGTCATAATGAAGATGGACTTGTCATGGTTTTGAGCAATGGCCTTGGAAATTCCTCTTCTGGCCGCTCATGGGGAATGTCACTCCTCAGGAGAGTGGGATCCTTGTGGAGGAATATCCTTCCCACTCAGGATATTCCATGATTCCAAACCCATGAGTGGCTCGCAGGTGCTCCCTGGCACAATCCTGGGTGGCTTTGACCAACCTTTGTGGGGAAAAAAAAAAGCAAATTAAAAGGCTATGAGATTGATTTAGCTCCCTTAGGTCAGTAATTACCAGGGGTATGATGTAGGCTATGTTGTGGGAAGATATCCATGATTAATTCTTGGAATTCACCACCACAGGACACCGCTGAAGCCAGAGGAGCTGCTGATTTCAATCCCAGCCTGCAGGATTATGTGAACAAGGTTGTGTTTGATTTGATTAGTTTGGGAAAAGCTCAAAGCCACAGCAGCTTGGATGAAATCAAAGCTTACATGTCTTGGTGCAGGGCTGAAACCTGAGCCAAGGGCTGGAGGGAAAGTTCTGACAGGTTATTCCAGAACTTCCCAAACTGGGGGTCCTCCTTGGAAGTGCCACACCACACAACAGGAAAAACTGCTAAAAATCCAACAGAGGAATTACCCAGGAACGTGCAGACCTAAACTCCTCAGTTCAGGAGGTAGAAAGCTCTTCCCTGCTCCACAACTTCCCAAGGAAAACCAGGGGATATTTGCTAATGCTTTTGCTTATCCCAGCTGATGTTGAGGGGGTTTTTTGGGTTTGTTTTTTTCTTTTTTCTTTTTTTTTTTTTTTTTTGTTAGGGTTGAGATTAAATGTGTGAGATGGTATTTTTTGTTCAGACTTAGATGTTTATTAGTTTTTATTTATATTACAGTCTCATAAACTGTGAGTTTTACAGCACTTTAACAAACTAAAAATTGAGCTGTATCTTTTTCTTTGTAAGGTTTTTTAAGGATAAACTCTCTAATTAAGAAATGACACATTATTTTTACTTTGAACTTAATAACTAACTACTCATGGTCTGCAATGTGGACTTTTTTTATCTGATTACACAATACTACTTAAACTTATGAAGAAGAAGGTGAAGAATAAGGACCAGCTTCTGCTTTAAAACTTCTATTTGGCTTTATATCTATTACTATATTCTAAAACTTTAAGTTTGTTTTTTTTTATGTGACATTACACACTTCTAGTCAAACTACACACCTATAATCATATAACATATAATCAGTTTTATTATAACCTATAATTAGTTTTATCATTCAATTTTGGAAGCTTCCTCTACGGCTTCAGGTCAAACACAGTATTCTCTTGGGGGTCAGTGTCTGTTAGCACAGAAAATCTGAAATTCTCAGTAACCAGGGTTCCAACACCCAGCCTCCCCCACCAGCAGATCCGTGCCCTGCAACTTGAATTTCAGCTTGAACTTGAATTTCAGCTTGAATTTCAGCTTGAACTTGACCACGAGTCTCCAGGAGGCTCTGATGGATGGACAGAAATCCTCGCGTGTCTCCTCGAGCCGGTTCCCTTCAACAGGTGTTTGCTGTGTCTGAGGTTCCTCTGTTTATAGAATCCCTGTTCCATTGGGAAGGATGAGAAATATCACTGGCTTTTATTGTAAACAGCCTTCTCTTCTCCTAAACACTGAAAGGAAAGGTTACAGGATTAGTCACAGGCCTCTCCCCCCACCCCAGCAGCACCACCTTGCTCTGCTCCCATTCCCAAAACGCAGCACAGCCAAACCTGCCCCCCTGCTGGGGCTGGAGCGTGGTGTGGATCTGGGAAAAGGGGGAAAAGCCCTGGGGCCAGCCCTGTGTGGGACACCCTGCTCTGGGTGAGGGCTGTTTGCAGCCTGGGGGGTCTCTGGAGCTGCCCAGTGCTGGCTCTCAGCTTTCAAACACAAGCTTGGATGAGCATCCAGCTTTTATCTTCCATTTGCTGCCAACAAGTCTCATTTTGATTTCTTTTCCTTTTTTTTCCTCCTTTTCTTGGTTTTTTTTTTTCTCCCCTTTATTTTTTTTTTCCTTGACTGAAAGCTCCATCATGGAAAGCCAATCTTTTATCACGACAGAAGCAGAGCCAGGGATCTGCGTCAAAGGGCTGAGAAAGCACCACGAGGGCTGGCCTGAGCTTGGTGCTTGTGGAAGGTGGGTTTGGAGAAGAGATGGAAAGGATGGGATACGTTTGGGATGTAGAAATCCAAGCTGGAAGCAAAACTGGGTGGCTTTGCAGTGACCCTGATGCTGACAGAGCTCCCCACAACTTTCTGCAAGAGGCTGGCACATGGATGGAAGGAGTTTTCCACACTAAGGCTCATAAAACACTGGCCCAGGTTGCCCAGAGAGGTGGTGGATGCCCCAAAATTCAATGTCATGTTGAAGGGGGAGCAAGCTGATCTAGCTGAAGATGTCCCTGCAGGAAGGTTGGACTAAAAGACCTTTAAAGGTCCCTTCCAACACAAACTAATCTGATTTTTTTTTTGGCCATCACCAGCAGGGCAGCCAGGCTCAGATTTCTCCTGGGGATGGGGATAAATGAGCTCTGTGAAAAGTCCTCCAGCTCCAGAGGGACATGAGCATCTTGACAGGGCCTCTAACATAAGGCATGTGTGTGTGAGCCGTGGCATGAATCATCAGGGCCTGGAAGGGAGCTTTATTTAGGATGCAGAGTCAGAGAAAATTCCACCCTTGCCCCGGGAGTAGGGGAAAGCAGGTGGTTTTTTCCATAAACTGTCCTTAGCCCTAAAGTTAACGGCCATAAATTAAACCAGGGAGGGGAAAAGCAGATGTTGCTCTGGGAATCCATGTGCATGGAGGTGAAAAAAGGAGCTTTTTTCCTTTTTTGAATCAAAATCCAAAGAAATGCCCATACATTTTTCCTTTCTGGCTGACAGCTCACAGCATTTTGAGGACTGCACCTTTCCACCCTCCTGCCTGGACTGGCTCATCCCAGCACGGGGATGGGCAGGATGCAGGAATCCCAAATCCCACAGCCCCTGCTTCCCTCTGGGTCTGGGCTTTGCCCGGGTATCCCTCCCTAGAGTGAGTTGCAAGGGATTTGTTGCAATCTTTTGGTTGAAAGAACCCCCCCAGTATTCTCAATTAGATCTAATTCTCCTCTCTTTCCCTAAAATCACTCCATTTCTGTCCTGTGGATCCCGGGTGAGGATTCTGGCACCCAGAATCACCCAGGCACATCCCACTCGTGCTGTTCCCACAGATGGAGAAGGGGGAAAAATGTCCCTTGGGGGAGAATTCCCTTGCTCGTGGCAGGAGATTGGGATCGGATGATCTTTAAGGTCCCTTTCCACCCAACCCATTGTGCCATTCTGTGAGCCTCAGCTCCTCCTTGGACCTTATTTCCAGGCATTTTTCCAAGCAGATTTGCCTCTTTCCTGCTCGCTTCAACTCGCAGATCCTCCAAAGCAGGCAGGAGGGGAAAAAAAATGAAAGGGAAAAAAAAAAAAAAAAAAAAAAAAAAAAAACAAAAAAAA
>VXAX01002221.1:169922-194220 GCA_013399835.1 Leptocoma aspasia | reverse complement strand
CAGCCACACTTTAAAAAAAAAATTATATATATATATATATATAATATGTATATATCACACACACAGATATATATATACGTGTGTGTGTGTGTGATAATCACATAATGCAAAAGATATTTTATGTCTATAAATGCAGATATGTGGATATCTCACTGTGACTCCAGAAGCAGGAGAGCATTGTAATTATCCCGACCTGAGCCCAGTCTCTGCAGGTTTTTCTGTGGTGGTTTGAATTTTATTCCCCAGCAAGGAGGGGGAAATGCAATCCTGACCACCCACGGAGCTCTGGAAATGTGAACACGGTGGGGACAGGGAGCTGTGATTGCAGGGGGCTGTGGCAGGAAGAAATCCTCATCTCTGTCCTGGGTGATGATGAAGAGGCACCACACGCTCGAGGCAGTGAAGGGCAAAGCTCTTCCCACATCAGAAAAAACCCAAAATATCCCAGCTTTCAGCCTCCTTGCCTTAAAGAGCAGCCCAAAGCCACCTCAATTTGCACAACCAATGCTCTGAGATCCCCCAACTTCTCTTTTTAATTCTTTTTAATTCCCCTCCTCCTGGGGTGAACATTTGCAAGGTTCAATTTTTGGCAGCTTGCTGCTGTGCCAATAGTGTTGCATCAAGGTCTTTTCAGCTGTAATGGTGTCTGACAGTTCTGAGAGCAGATATGGCTCAGCTAATCATATTTTAATAGCCATACCTTGTAGGGAAGGACTGGCTCGGAGTGTACCCAGTAATATTTTAATTTCTGAGCTCTGATGAGCATAATTTTGAGCAGGTATTCAGTTTCTTTGTGTTCTAAATCGTGCTCCCAGATGTTCGATGCCAACGGGCTCTAAAGAGCAACTGCACAAATATAATATTTAATACCCCATGTCAGTTTGGGTGTTCCACTCAATTTCCTGGAGAGATCTTTAAATTCATCTTATTTAGCTTGAATACCCAATCAGTTCCATACTCCAGCTCTGTAATTCCACATAACTCAGTTCTCTAATTTCTGGGATGCAAATGTGGAGCAGATGTAAAAGGGGAGTGGAGGGAAGGGGGGATGTTCCTGCACTTTCTGCACTGCTGGTTATCACTGCTGGTGGGATCGGGGGAGAAAAAGCCTGTCAGGATTTGCAACAAATGCAACCCCAGATGCTTTGGACCCTAAATAAGTGTTTGGAGAGGAGGAGGGACATTAGGATGTCCCTAACCCTGAGAAGTCAGCCAGCTGGGGTGACCAGTTCATGATGGGAATAAATGCTCCTGTCCCAGTAAGTGAGCCTGGGCTGGCAGGCAGGTGGAAAGGGGCACTGAGGTTTCAGGGTGCTGGTGACAAAGGTGGGTTTGTGGCTTTCTGGGCAGGGGGATGGGCAGGGAGTGAGCTGTGGTCCTCTGGGATATCCCTGAGGCAGCAGAACTCGTTCCTTGCTGATTCCCCTGGTGCAGCACAGGATGTTCCTCTGCCAGTCTGCGACCACCAGCTGTCTCTACACCTCTGAGTAACTTATGAGTGACCTCTTTGGTCAGCTGAAACAGCTCCAGTCTCTGTCCTTACAGCTCCTGGCGTTATCCTGGGGTTGTCTGTGCAGTGGGAATCAGCAACAGCAGGAGAAATCCCCTTTCCATGCTCTGATTCCCATCTCCTGCTCACTGCTGTCCCCACACCAGCACCCCAGCTCTGCTCCAGAGAATTCCTGCATCAAACCCGACCCAGTTCCCTGCCAAGCCAGTCCACAAGGCTCAGAACTGGAGCTGGGAGAGTCCCAAAGGAAAGGGAACAGACAGGCCACTGGCAGAGGGCAGAGGGGGCATAACCCCTGTAGCAGCCCCAAAAACGCTCTCAGGGCTGGAAACTCAGCAGCTGCCACTCACAGAATTATCCATCACCACAGACTCACCACACAGCTGAGTTATTTGATCTTTTTTTTTCTGTTTTGAAAAGAAATACAATAAAAATGCAATCCTGGCTGCTGCTCCTTAAGCACAACAGACCAAGCACCATATATAGCATCAAGGAGGGACAGCCACAGACTTCCTTCCATGTTTTTAAGCAATTCCCCTTCCTCCAGCTCTCTCCAAGCAGCATTAATCATGGGCTTCTTCAGAGTAAAAGGGATTAATCTGCCCTCTCACCTTTTCCCTGGTGTTCTGCAGCAAACCCTGNAAAAAAAAAAAAAAAAGAAAACCAAAAGCCCTGGGGCTAAATTGAAGCCATTAGTAGCCTCGAACTGATGACAGGGCAATAAATTACTAATTAACCTTCGGGGCGAGTTCAACACCTTGGGGATAAGTGTGAAAACACGGAGTAATAAGCCCTGACACAGGCAGGCAGCGGCGGCTCCCGCCGGGCCGGGCCGGGCAGCGCTGCCTTGGCTTTTGCGGGAATTCTGCACGGATTAGGGCGGCCAGGGAGCAGGACCGGGGCTGGGNGTGATGATGAAGAGGCACCACACGCTCGAGGCAGTGAAGGGCAAAGCTCTTCCCACATCAGAAAAAACCCAAAATATCCCAGCTTTCAGCCTCCTTGCCTTAAAGAGCAGCCCAAAGCCACCTCAATTTGCACAACCAATGCTCTGAGATCCCCCAACTTCTCTTTTTAATTCTTTTTAATTCCCCTCCTCCTGGGGTGAACATTTGCAAGGTTCAATTTTTGGCAGCTTGCTGCTGTGCCAATAGTGTTGCATCAAGGTCTTTTCAGCTGTAATGGTGTCTGACAGTTCTGAGAGCAGATATGGCTCAGCTAATCATATTTTAATAGCCATACCTTGTAGGGAAGGACTGGCTCGGAGTGTACCCAGTAATATTTTAATTTCTGAGCTCTGATGAGCATAATTTTGAGCAGGTATTCAGTTTCTTTGTGTTCTAAATCGTGCTCCCAGATGTTCGATGCCAACGGGCTCTAAAGAGCAACTGCACAAATATAATATTTAATACCCCATGTCAGTTTGGGTGTTCCACTCAATTTCCTGGAGAGATCTTTAAATTCATCTTATTTAGCTTGAATACCCAATCAGTTCCATACTCCAGCTCTGTAATTCCACATAACTCAGTTCTCTAATTTCTGGGATGCAAATGTGGAGCAGATGTAAAAGGGGAGTGGAGGGAAGGGGGGATGTTCCTGCACTTTCTGCACTGCTGGTTATCACTGCTGGTGGGATCGGGGGAGAAAAAGCCTGTCAGGATTTGCAACAAATGCAACCCCAGATGCTTTGGACCCTAAATAAGTGTTTGGAGAGGAGGAGGGACATTAGGATGTCCCTAACCCTGAGAAGTCAGCCAGCTGGGGTGACCAGTTCATGATGGGAATAAATGCTCCTGTCCCAGTAAGTGAGCCTGGGCTGGCAGGCAGGTGGAAAGGGGCACTGAGGTTTCAGGGTGCTGGTGACAAAGGTGGGTTTGTGGCTTTCTGGGCAGGGGGATGGGCAGGGAGTGAGCTGTGGTCCTCTGGGATATCCCTGAGGCAGCAGAACTCGTTCCTTGCTGATTCCCCTGGTGCAGCACAGGATGTTCCTCTGCCAGTCTGCGACCACCAGCTGTCTCTACACCTCTGAGTAACTTATGAGTGACCTCTTTGGTCAGCTGAAACAGCTCCAGTCTCTGTCCTTACAGCTCCTGGCGTTATCCTGGGGTTGTCTGTGCAGTGGGAATCAGCAACAGCAGGAGAAATCCCCTTTCCATGCTCTGATTCCCATCTCCTGCTCACTGCTGTCCCCACACCAGCACCCCAGCTCTGCTCCAGAGAATTCCTGCATCAAACCCGACCCAGTTCCCTGCCAAGCCAGTCCACAAGGCTCAGAACTGGAGCTGGGAGAGTCCCAAAGGAAAGGGAACAGACAGGCCACTGGCAGAGGGCAGAGGGGGCATAACCCCTGTAGCAGCCCCAAAAACGCTCTCAGGGCTGGAAACTCAGCAGCTGCCACTCACAGAATTATCCATCACCACAGACTCACCACACAGCTGAGTTATTTGATCTTTTTTTTTCTGTTTTGAAAAGAAATACAATAAAAATGCAATCCTGGCTGCTGCTCCTTAAGCACAACAGACCAAGCACCATATATAGCATCAAGGAGGGACAGCCACAGACTTCCTTCCATGTTTTTAAGCAATTCCCCTTCCTCCAGCTCTCTCCAAGCAGCATTAATCATGGGCTTCTTCAGAGTAAAAGGGATTAATCTGCCCTCTCACCTTTTCCCTGGTGTTCTGCAGCAAACCCTGGATGCCTGTGGGGTCCTGTGCATCTCCCAGCCTCAGTGGGGATGGGATGCAAAGGAAACAGGAGCTATTTCCACCAGCTTGAGCCTCACAGCATTTCCTGCTTCTCCAAGCAGAGCAGTCCCAGGTGGTCAGAGCCCCCTGAACACTCAGGTAAAAAATCCTCACTTTCTCCAGGCTTCCTTGCCAAAAATAATTTTGTTGGGTTTTTGGGTGTTTTTTTGTTTGTTTGTTTTGTTTTGTTTTGTTTTGTTTTGTTTTGTTTTGTTTTTTTCTGAGTGACCCATCCCACTTCTTCAGTTTAAAGATCTCAGCAGCTTCAAAAGCTGCATCCTGATCTTTGGGTGTTTGTTCTGGAGAAGCTCAGAAGGTGCTTCAGAATCTGAATAGGTGAATGTTTATTTCTACCTCTTGGTATCTTTAATTGCCCATGAGTTTGTACGTTTTCTCCATCCCCAATGCATTTGCCAAAGGAGTCCTTGGAGATGTGCTCAGTGTTAAGCAGACAAGTGTAATGCCGTGCATGTATTCATAAAACATTAAAAAAACCCAAATTCTGTATTTTATCTGATCTAATCACAGTCTTTCTCTCACATGGACAATGTAGATCCTTCATGTCATGTCCTTACAAAACAAAAAAAACCCACCTCTTTAAAATGTTTTTTTTTTCTCATCTTTCTTTTTATTTTAATAAAAAGAAAAAACCACTTTAATAAAAAGAAAACCACTCATGTTCTGCCACATAAAAGTAGATTTCCCTTAATCTATGGCCGTGCTGATTGCAAAGTCTGGGAGATCTTCAATTAAATCCCTTGGGCTTTGTGTATTTCTTACAGAGAAAACCATCAAAATAGCATTTGTGTCTCATTACAGCTAAAACAGCACCATTATCATCTTTGCCTTCTTGTGTTACTTATTTCCATCCTCTGACTGGAGATCCCTCCTTCAGCTTTGTAGACAAGGATGGGACTCACTCCCTGCTGCAGGGACACTGGGAATTCCAGGATTTCTGGGGAGGTTAACCCCACCAAAACCATCCATGCCCTCTGCCTGTGCCACTGCCAGGAGCCATCCAGCTCCTGGGGCAGGGATCTCTCCCAAAAGACAGAATTCCCCTTGGAGAACCACCAGGAATGCCAGAAAGGGACAAGGCAAAGGCCCCTCCCAGCCGTGGTGGCCTGGGACACTATTGCCGTGGTCCATGCATTGACAAAGGACTCTTGACAATAATTACAGAAGGCTAAATATGATTCATTAAAATGACTCCATAATCAGAGGGTTTTGGGCTATAATGTGCCCAGGTACAGAGCTCAGATGCTTCTTCTTCAATGCTCTGTACAAGAATGCTGGAATGCTTACAATATCAGAGAGATACCAGTCCTTCATCTCATAGGTTGAAAGAGAACTCATATCTCCCATTCCTTAGGAGACAGGCAGAGAAATCTAAAAAACGTCCTTGAATCACAAACCAGAGATTTTGTTTACAGAAACTTGTACAGAGTAAAAGACAGTAAAAGATGCTCTCCCATGGGAAAATTTTCCTGTAGGCTTGCACACAGAGAAACTTATAATATGTTCTTGCAACGGGACATTTTGTGGGTGCTGTGCCACGGGCAGACGTGCTCTGAGTTGTTCTCCTTAGGCTGGAGTTGGGATGTTCCCCTGCTTTTTTCCTGGTGAAGATCAGCTGATCTTTCACACCCCTGAGGTTCAGGGAAGGTGTGGCTGCAAACTGGGCAAGGAGCAGGGATGGATCACGGAGACCCCACAGCTCTGGGCTTCAGGCTGAGCTATCAAAGCTTCAGGACATGCCAAAGCCACCTCGGTCACTTGTCCACGCTCCCTGCAGGACCATCCGTGGTGGCCTCAAAAGCCATTTCTGTTTCCTACTCAGAGTAAACACCTGAAAATTGCTGAAAATTGTCACTGTGGTTTAGGAGGTGCCAGATTTTCCTGGTAGTGATTTTTTTTTTAATTTTTTTTTTTTTAATTTTCTTTCGTGACACCTCCCACTCCATCTCTGGAATGTCACTTCAGCTTTCACCACGGATTTCCCCAGGACTGGAATATTCTGTTGAAGTCTGAGCTCTGTGTCTCCAACCTTCCCCAGGTGCTTCCTCAGACAAAGAAGACAACAAAATCATCCTTGTCTTTCACCCAGGACCCATTTTATGCACTGAAAATAGAAATATCATTTTAAAATGAACTGCTCAGAGAGACACATTCACCTAAATACAGATGAAATCACTTAAATATTTTGAAACTGGCAATCTCATCTATTTTAATTACAGACTGCAGAGATATTCTGCTGAAAGCAATTATATTGTAGCTCTTCCCACACACACGGGGAAACCCTGGGAGTTGTGCTTCACAATGATTTAAGCATTTAAGGCATCATGGATGTTTTTATTAAAAAATCAATTTTTTCAGTGTTTTGCAACAAGGCAAGTGGTTCATTGTTCTGGACATGGCCTTATTGAATATGTGAGGGGTAATTCAGGTAGGTGAAGGTGGCTGTGTTGGTTCCTGAAGCAGAAACACACCAGAACAACGTTTTCCCCCCACTTTTTGAATGAACTCTTGTTTTTTTTGCTGGGAAAATGGCCCGGCCCTGCTTCGTCAGGACTTTTTAAAACTTGCCACGGCCAGCAAAGATACTTCTGTTTAAAATCAGAGAAACGCTTCCCTCCAAAGCTCCAAGTGAAAGATATCTGTTTCCCTGGGCAGGACTGGCCGACAAGCGGGGCTTGCTCAAATGCGGTCGAGACGCTCAGATCCAGTTCATGCTACTGATACCCCTTGCTCTCCCCTCCAAATTAGCCAGGATGAATGGGGCCTTTTGTCGTCAGCAAAGAAACGGGCAGGAATCACAATCATCTCTTTCTAGCCAGGCTTCTGTAGCGTGGGGTGAGGCAAGGGCTCGGCCCGGTGCTGCAGGAGAAGGAAAACAGCAATTTCTCCGCGGTTTCCGCGGCGTGTTGGAAGCTGAAGGAGATCTTCTCACGCAGCTCCCAGCACCTCGGGCTGGTCCCTGCCCTTGACTCCATTCCAGCCCTTCAGTGCCTTCGGTGGGACTGGGGACCATGAATCACATCCTTCACATCCCCTGGTAGCCCTCAGGTGATGGGAGGTGGCAAAACATCTCCCGGCCGGCGAGGTTTTCGCGCACGCTTCCCGAGGCGGAGCCTTTGCTCGGGGTGAGAAGTTACACTTCTTTCCTGTTATTCTACAACTAAGTACTTTGCACATTTGGGAAATATTATTAAGTAATAGTCTGAGTGACGGGCTGTGGTCGGAGTTAATTTCTTCCAGTTCTCCAAGTGTCTAATTACACTTTCTTCAGTGCTAAGTGGATGGATTGTGTCGAGTGTGCAAAGACCTCTTGTTTAAATTTAAAACAAAACACACACAAAGAGAAAACCCTGGGTTCATCAGTGAAAGTCAGGACTAGGGACATAACCCAAAAATCTTCTGACAGCTGTTGTGGTTCTGCACCCCCAGCACCCTTGGAAGAGCAAAACCCACTGGGCAGAACATACCTGGCAAATCAAATCATCCCTTTTATACAGTTCCAGTATTTCCCAGCTTAGAGCTGAGCCTGGCTTTAACTTAGACCCAAGTGAAGACCTCGTTAAGCAAACACAGCCTCATTTTTAATGGGTTATTCTCCTCTTCCTTGGCATCCCTGCAGAGGGGACGCTGTGTCCAGCTGTCCATTCCTAGTCCAGGGTGCTGCCAAGTGAAGTGGGCTCTGGAAAGGGCTTTGGGCTGATGTGTTTGATCCCAGAGCAGGCTCAGGGCAGGAGAACATCCATGGAATCCCCAGCACATCAGCTGAAAACAGTGATTTGACCAGACTTCATGACTGGGATGTGTTTGGAGAGAATCTGAGCACCTGTTAATGGTTGGGGGAAGAGCAACAGAGGTTTTACATGGAAACAGCTCTCAGGAGAAGGACAAACAGAGGAAATTTCCACCTCTGCTATGGCCAGTTCAGAAAAACCAAACAGATGATTTTTCTGGTTGTGATTTAAAATTCCTTGGGGTGAGGGTGGCAGGGGAGAAAAGAGGGGCAGAGCCACACAAGGGGCTGAGGGACAAGCCAGGGACGCATCACCCTCCAGTGCCAAGGACAAGCTCTAGGAAGGCACCACCAGCTTGGTCGTGCTCATCAACCACCACATCAACCTTAATTTGGGCTGAGCACAAGTTTTTTGACTTTGGCCGTGCTCAAAACAAGGATTTCATGGTTCTCAGATCCTTTTTGGTCACTGTGTTCACTGCTTTCTCAGAGGAATGGCCACATCCAGTTTGGATGGTGGCTTTGAGGAGCAGACGTGGAATCCTCTGAGACCAGGCGAGCTCAGGTTGTGATTTATTTTTCTTTCCTGGGGTTTGTGGCCGAATCAGACGGGAGAGAGGAAGTGAAGGTTTGTTCTTTCTAAAGATTTATTTCGTTACATCTGCAACAAGTCAAGAGGAGAACAGGGTAGAAAGGCTTTTGGTTTTGGGCCTGGAACAAAGCTCAGGACTTGAGATAAACAAATGGGGGGAAGGAATTATCAAAGAGAGAGCTGGCCACAGACTTTGTTATGAGCTTTGTGTAACAAGCTGAGAAACTTTGAGAACTTAAACCAAACTGAAAGTGCACAGGGGTAAGAGGAGAAGCAGATGATTGAAGTACCTCAAGGAAAAAAATGGGGATACTTGACATGGAAAGCATCCTAAACTTTAAGTAAGAGGACCCAGCAGCTTCTCAGATGTGTGGTTGCCCTCTCATTGATTTGATAGCCATGGACAAGCTCTGTTGGCTCCTCCAGGAGTGAAGTGGTGAGGTTTTCTTAGTTTTTACATCCCTGAGACAAAACACAGGCACTGCTGTGGGCAGGGGCTGTGACCCTGTGAGCGTCACCTCCCAGGTGTGATGTGTGGCTGTACCCACAGCCAGGAGCTGCATCCACCCACAAGATTTTCCTCAGAGTTGGCTGCAAAAATACCCAGTAATTTTGATTTCCTATTTACAATTGTGAGTAATTAAAAAAAAAACCAAACCTGCAGAACAACAATGTCACCCTGTCCAAGTTTCCACTTTGGTAAGTAGGTGTTAGTAACTCCTACCTGGTGTTCAGGATGGTGTAGGAGCTGAATTACTCTGTGTAGGTCAGTGGAGGTGGTGAAAAATAACAAAAGTTCTGAGAGAGACAGCATTTGCTAACACAAAAAAAAATTATTTCACTGTAGGGAAGAAAAAACGGGAAAAAATGTTTAAAGTTTCATTTCCACGGTGTTAAATTAACAACAGCAAAAGCCAGCCAAAGGAATAAAATGCATGTTAAGGAAATTTAAGAGAGTTACTCTGAAATTAATGCCAGCTTGCTTTGCTGAGCTCCTGAGTCACCAAAACCCCATGGGGCACCTCCTAAAAAGCTTAGGCTCTCCACAGATCCTCGGGATCACAGCGTTTCCCTTCGGGATTTGGTGGCCTGTGCTCTGGGAAGGAGAGATAACCCTGCAGAAGGTCCCAGGACAGGTCTGACAACACTTCCCTGTTACCTGTGCTGAGTGCTCTTTATCTCCCTGATACTCTATCAGCCTGCCAGGGCAAGGCTCCCCGATAGCCAAGTGGCTCAATTAGCAGTAATTAGCACAGTGAGAAGCCCACTCTGTGCTGGGATGGAGCAGGTCCGTGTCTCCTGGTCCCTCCCGAGGAGCTGTGGGGTTGGGTGGCCATCGGCCTGGTAGCCAGGAGGGTTTTTGTGCTGGTGGTTCCGTTTTCCTGCTGGGCTTAAAGAGGTCTGGGTTTAGGGGCAAAGCCTAAAACTGGGAAAAGAGTGGAGATGATTCCATCTGGGCAGGGAGAGGGCGTGGGAGGCTCCCCCCTCCACAGGGGTGCACAGGCAGGAATTGCAGAGCCACTGGCATTCCCAAAACTGGCCTTGCAGGGGATGGTCCATGGTAGGGGCTGCAGCTCCTCACTGGGTGGGGATTTCTCAGTTTGACGGGAAATTTAGAGAACTGGGAGATGTGAGCTCCTCTGGTACAGACATTACAGGGACTTTTCTACAGCAACAAACTCCTTGAGATGCCCCAGTCAGCAGCACAGCCCGTGGGAGAAGAGGGAAAACCCCAGTCAGGAGTTCAGGATGTTTCCTGCCCACACAGGCTGCTCTGCATGGCTCCTCTCTCACTCTCCCCAGTTTTTTGCTGCAGATTTGGTTTTGCCTGCACTTTCTAAGCACTCACCCTCGGGGTGAGGGCTGTCCTGTCTGCAGCCCACAGCATGGCCAGGGATGTCCCTGCTCCTCCTGCGGGCACACGGTTAAAGCCCAGCATCCCCAGACGAAGGCTTGGCCGTGACAGTCCTCAGTGCTGCTGGCCAGAAACCTGCAAAGCAGAAGAGAAATGGTTTTGGTGGCAGAACTACAAATGCTCCATAAAGCACAGCTTGTTTCAGGGCTTTTTAATGTGGTTCTGTGCTGACTTTTGGTCCCCTAATTCACAGCAGAAGCGGAGCAGAGGGCGGTAGAGATTGAGCATGAATCCCCTGCACTGGGTTAATGGGAACAATTACAGAGGTTTCTTCTTTTTCTGCTGCCAAGCTGTGATATGAAATCATTCTCTGGGTTCCTGTTTCCACGGGAACAATTAGTTTCATGCCGTTTTGGTCTTAGACATCAATGAAGTGTTTAACTAAATGAAGGCCAACACTTCATAAACGTATTGTCTCACGCAATAATCAAGTAGCTACCAAGTGCCACAGCTAAATGTACTTAAAATGCCACGAAACCAACCCCACAAAACGCTCTGGAGCGTGTGAATGTTTATTGATCTGGTACGGCACATCACCCGCCAGCCAAAAATACCGAAAATTCCAGCTGTGGGTGTTTAGGTGTTACCAGCTTTTGAGCCCAGCCAAAAGCGTTTTCTCAAAGGGTCTGGTCACCTTGAGCCATCTCCAGGAGAGGCTTTGGGGACCTGTTGGGTGATGCTGATGGATTTCAGCTGGCCCATCCCGTGGGCCAAGGCGAGCCAAGGGCAGGGGACTTGCAGGACCTGGTAGCCCCGCGGTGCCTGAGCTCCCAGGGCCGTGCCTGGTCCCCAGCCTTCCTCCAAGGACTCCGCATATTTTCTCCTTCAAACAAAATATACAAAGAGTCCACACGGCACGGAGTGGAATTCAGGGCTCTGCCCGCTCCCTCCCCGGCACATCTGGGAGCCTTTCCCTCGCAGAGCTGAGCAGCTGCACGGGAGAGAGGCAGACAGGGAGGGAGGGAGGGAGGGAGGGAGGGAAGGAGGGAGAGTCCCGTGCTCTGCCACGGAGCAAAGCAAGGGTTGAAATGGGAACAGGGTTCAGGGATGCTGCTGTGGGGGGCTCAAGTGGGACAGGGACAGGATGGGAGGGAGGGGCAGGTGCTGGGCAGGAGTGACTTCCTGGGCTTCACTTCTGAAAATGAGCCACTGAAAAGGCTCAGGAGGAGTTGGAGTAGATGATTTTAAGGAGTTGTTAAGGAAGAATTCAGCATGGGACCCTTGATATTGGACCCTGAATTCTTACTTCACTGGGCAGTGGATCACATCCTTTGTTGACACCAGCCCTTAGAGAGAGGGAAATGATGTTTTCCCCTACATTCAAGATGGATTTAGACACAAAAAGAAAGAGTAATCTGATTTCAGTTGAGCAACTTGAGAAAATCAGAATTTTCCTTGGAGCATTCCCTTTTACCCCTTTTCATTCTCTTGATTGAAATATGTCCTGGGAATGGTGTCATACACATTTCCCTGCTCCTGATGGACAGTCAGACCACACTCAGTGACCCTTTGCACAGCTATTTCTTGGATGAAGCCCCTTGGTTGGCCCTTCCAGCCAAATGCAACAGAGATTTCACAGAGATACTTCACATGAAATCATTTTTTGACCTGATCCCAAAGAACACTTCCACACAGGAGGGAATGGTTCCTCCATGTGTACAGAGTGGACCCTCTCTGTCCACTGCTGTCCTTTTTGTCATCCTTTCTGCTGACAAGCTGGCAGGTGCTGAACCACCCCAACACAACACAAAATATTCTGTGATGGATGAAGGAAATACATGGAACAAAGCTGTTTCTCCATCCATTCACTTCCATCTGACAGAGCTGTTTCTCCCCTTCTCCCATGTGCCCTGCTGCCATCTGATTTTCCTGCTTATTTATCCTTCCCCACGAGCTAAAAGCAGCCTCGTTGTCCTAGGAAGGAACCAGGGATGAAGTGATGCCTAACAGGGCTGGCTGTCACATCCAACCCTTCCTCAATCCACTTGGATCCGCTAAAGCAACCAAGGAAGAGGGTGTGAAGCCACCCTCACCCAGGACACTTGGAAGCTGGAGCTGTGTCCATATCTGACGCAGATTTCCAGCAAATCTGGAGAAGGGAACAGGCTCAAGTCTCCACTCCATGGCCAGTGTAAACATTTCCACGAAATCTCCGTGCAGAGCCAGCCTTGAATCTCTCCCTGCTATTCCCCTTTTACCACCACAACCTCCTGACCTTGCAAAAATATGGCTCTGGAGGGTCAGAGCGTGGGCCTGGAGCAGACACTGATTCCTGGGATTAGGGCTGGGTGGCCCAAGGGCTGAGCAGTGCAACATTCCTGCCCAGGGGCTCTGGTTGAGATAAGGCAGCCCCACACTGTGATTTACTCCAAGGAAGAGGAGTTGAGTCCTGCATGTTCCCTGGCAGATGAGGCAGGGAAAATTCTGCAGGATAAACCCCTTTCAATCTGTTAGTAATGGTTTGCTTTGGGAAAAAATCCTCTAATTTTGTACAGCTGAAAGCACCAGGCTGGGCTGGACCACAAGCCAAGGCTCACCCCCTCCAAGCCCAAACGCACGGGGATGCACCAGGATGTGCTGAGCTCATTTATTCCTGCTTTGCTTAACCCTGGCCCAAATCCTCCTGGGTTTGCAAGCTTCTCCTGCTTGGATTTCAGTAGCAAAGTGAGGCAGAGAGCAGCAGCGTTTCCAGGTGAGAAAACCCAAGGGAGAGGCTTGAATTTCAGGGCTTGGCAGGGTCAGAGCTAAAAGAAAGGATCCATCTCCCTCACCTGGCTGGAAAAGAGAGAATGAATTCCCAGCCAAGAGCTCCAGCAGTACGGAAAGATAACACAGAGTTAAATTCTTTCTCCAGGGGGGATTTTATTGATCAGTTTGGTGGGAGGATCATGTGTATGTCCCCACCAACACACCCTGCGTTTTCCCTCACACAGTCTCTCACATTCCCACCACGCTGCACACACTGGGAAGAGCCATCTCCATCCATGTGCAATCCCTCTGGCCATTCTCCACGGAGGGAAAGCTGCAGGAAGGCTCTTCCAGACCTCACGTCCCCTTTGGAGCCCAAATATAACCCCAAGGCTCACAGCTGAGGAAACGTGAATTTTTCAATGCACAGCCACCATGAAACCTTCAGCTCTCCCTACACCTGCATTGCTGGTCCCAGCTACCAACCAGCCACTTCACCAGCTGGGAATGGTTCTTCCTTGTATCCCGTCTGGATGGCTCCAGATTCTTGCCTGGAAAGCATTTCCAGCATTTTTGGGATGTTACCAAGGGTTGCCAACACTTGGAACTGTTGCAAAATACGTTCAAGGCGAGGGGAGTCTGAGTGGGGACTCCCCATCCAAGGTCACCTTGAGAATGTGCCACCAAACACAGGACTGAAGTCTTTCAATGCAGGGAAAAATTTCATGGAGCACAACAGATGACGACTTTGGAATTTGAGCTTTACTCCTTTTTTTTTTCCCCTGTATATTTTATTGCACAACTTCTTCTCCCCCCCAGAGGAACACCAAGTTCTCCTCCCAGTTTGTGAACCAAAGCAGAAGAGGTGACTCTGACAATCTGCTCCTCAGCCTGCAAGGGTTCCTTTCATCGCTTCCACTGATCTCAGTCCCATCTCAGGGAGGTCACTGGAATGAGTCAGGTGACAAATAGAAAACACACAGTTTGTGCAACCGCCTGAAATGAAGGAATCTCCCCTTGGAAAAACAACAGGGCCATTGTATTCCCCATCGGAGCAGTCGGGAAACTGCTCCTGCAGGGCTGGGATGAATTAAAAGCTTTTCTGCAGCTGATTCAGTTGCTGTTTGCTGCTAAGAAAAGTTGTCTGGGTGTCTGCAGCACGTTAAATCCTTGAGTTCACCTTCCCAGCATCACCAGAACTTGCAAAATAGTGCGGGGGAAGGAGATGAGCAGAGCTGAGTGACTCAGCTCCGTGCTGATCTCTCCAGTTTCATGGGATATTGTTCCTCAGTCACATGGTGCAGGGAATTACAGCCAAAACAGCTCCTGCTCTGACAGCAGAGCCTCCCAACCTGCTTGGATGGACACGAGGGCACTGACAGCTCCTCTGCTGCTGGGCTGTCCATAGTCCTGGCGGTTAGACTCTGCCCCTGGAGTTTTCCAAGGCTCAGCTGAACAAAGCCGTGGCTGACCCTGCCTAGAGCCGCTGATGGACCTGCCTCGAGCAGAAATTTGGGCTGGAGCCCTCTGAGGTCCCTGTGAATCATGCAGAGACCTCCTGAGTAAGGTACAGGAGGGGCTCTCAAGGCAGCAGAGCCTTCCCTTGACTCCATTCCCATTTCTAGTCCATCAGCCTGGTTTTTACTGGATGTACTCTGCTCTTTTGGCTGGAAGAGGCCCCTGGCAGCAGCTATGGGACATTTCCAGCGGGCTCTGAAAAGCTGGAGCTGTTTGAGCACCAGCAACGGCTCAAACTGCTCTGCCAGCACTTCTGCTGTGCCCCCAGCAGCAGCCAGGGCTCTCTGGGAGACAGAAGAGCTCCAATCCCAGTGCTGGAAGCGAGGAAGTGAAACGCCAAGAACAATAAGCACAACAATGCCATGAATTTCCTCCGCCGCAGCGCTGAAGGAGAGTGACAGGGAATATTTTGATGGGCCTGAACAGTTCCGAGCATTGGTTTCACTTAAGAAATTCCAACTTGGTTGTGTTTTGGTTTTTTTCCAATGGCTGGAATTGCTCTCAGGGGCACGAATCATTGGAGTGGATCCTGGGCTCCTGTCTTGGGGCTCCCAACCAGTGAAGCAGCTGGGAAAAGGGAGCTGAATCCTTGAACTGGCTCTGTGCTGTGTGGATGGGCTTAGCAGCTGGTCTGCAAGCTAAACAACTGAGATAGCAGCAGAAGAAATCGAGTTAGCAGAAGAAGAAATGGATAAAATATGAATTTATCCATAGCAGGGAAGAAAGCAAGGCCTTTAGCATGGAAAAGGATAAAATAGACACATCAGGGATATTTGCAGTTAGAGGATACGTGCCTTAATAATTTGTTGTAAACTCTTGCCAATTAATTACTGACGTTAATTGCTTTGCACCAATAAAATACAATAAGCTGTTGCTTTGTCCACTGAATATAATGAGCTGGTTTGATGTAACAAAAGGCTTAGGATCACGCTTTGTTAAGGGTATAAAACTTGAGAACAACTTGTAATAAAGAAGAAGCCATTGCTGTCTCTGCACAAGTGTGTGTGTGTCGGGTGACATCTCAACAGTGCCACGAAGCAGTGAAGCAGCTGGGAAAAGGGAGCTGAATCCTTGAACTGGCTCCATCCTGCATCCCTTTCCCAGAGCACACACACCCCACGTGTCATGTGGAAGCTGGATGCACCTGCTGGAGGAGCTGCGTGGGGGCAGGCCTTATCCACCAGTTATAAATCCTGGGGCTATCAACAGCCTTCAGTAAACATTTGGACAATCCTTCCTACCTCTCCCTCGTCCAAATATTTGCATCACACGGGGCTGCTGCCCGTTTCCTGACATGCTGCACAGCTCAGAATCTCCCTGGGTCCCAGGTCGGTTCCAGCTCGCTGTGATGGATGGACTTATTGGATGAAATAAATGGCTCAGGGAGAAAGAAAAGGAAAAACAAAAATCTGTCTCCTGATAATAAATCCAGGTCAGGATGGAGTGAAAGAGCTTTCAGTGGGGAATGGTGTTTTTAGGAGCTTTCAGGATCTGGAGCACCCAAGGGTTAACAGTGAACAGCTCTGAGCTCTTTTAGTGGACTCAGACCACTTCATCTCTTGGAGGAATGGCTGAAGATGCTCCTGAAAACTCTTCCTTCCTGCTGGGTTGGGAATAGCCCCAGCCAGCTTTGGATATGGAATAGGAACTTGCTGCTTGCAGCCAGGTTTGGTGGCTCTTCCTCCAGAGCAGAGCCTCTTCCAGGTGAATCACAGCAGGAATCACCAGATTGTAACCTGTGTGCAAAACATTTCATACAGCAGAGTTGCCAGACAGAAATAAATCAATTATTTTTCTCTTAATGCCAAGAGAGGAAAACAACCTGAACTCTCCTTTAGCAGTTAAAAGGGTTTAGCAGTTAATTGAGTTTAGCAATTAAGAGTTCTAAACACAAAATCTGTGTTTTGTGATTTAAGACCACTGTGCTAAATAACGACTTGAGGGAGATTAAGCCTCACAACACAATAATTTTAGTCTTTTGCTAAAGAATTGATGTGGCTGGGACTTTATGGCTGAACACACACCGTAACAAGCTGGTGGATTTTCTGATAGAGTAGTAAAGAAAATAATCAACCCTCAGCTTAAGTGCAGGATAAACAGCAACCTGGGCTAGTGGAAAGTGTTGGAACCCATGGCAGGGAGCTGGAACAGGATGAGTTTTAAGATCCCTTCCAACCCAAACCATTCCACAAGTTTATGATAAAACTGCTTAGAGCTTAAAGTGGCTTTTCCACTGCAGCTTCAGCTTGGACTTTTTGTTTTAATCTTCTCCCCTGTCTCTAAAACCACCAAAGCCACCACAAATGAGAGCAGTGCAGCTCCCTGCTGAGAGATAGTTGGGCCATAAATGTGTTTTCTAATCCTGATATGGGACAAATCACATGGAGGGTTTGCTCACCCCCAGGTGATTCCCCTCTTAACTTCCTCTTTTTTTCTGTCTCTCCTACAGAATCGTTGAATGTCACCAAGAAAATGCAATGCTCGCCCTCTAAAAAAAATAAATTAATAAAAATAGGAAAGAGGGGAAAAAGCATCAGGGAATAAAGGCTATTAAATGACGTGGAGGGTTTGCTCACCCCCAGGTAATTCCCCTCTTCCACCCCCCAGCACCTCCAGCATCTCCCCTCTCTCCCCAGCCCGCTCATCCCTTCCTTCTGGGAAACCCAAAAAACTCCGAGCCCTCTTTTTGGACAGACTAAACAACATCTGCAAAGTCGCCTGTCGCCCCTGCAGCCCTCCCGGGGGAGCAGAGCCGCTCCCAGATGGCCGGGACGGAGCCGGTGTCACCGGGGCGGGCGAGCGGCGCTGCCGGGGGGGGGATGCGGGCGAGCGGGGATGTGGCGGAAGCATAAAGCACCTGTTGGGAGGCTATTTAGGGATTAGCCGAGTGCTGACAGACAAATTGGCAAGATTAATAAGAGCAATCAAGGCTGTGTGGGCTCGAGCTGTGAGCTGACATTAATGTGACATCACTTTCATCTGCTCCTGCCTCGCCCCGCGCCGCATCCCCGGGGCTCCGGGAGAGCAGCGCCGGCGGATGCTGGGGTTACAGCCCGGGGGTGTCCCTGAGCGTGTGGCAGGGCAGGGGGACAGCTCTGTGTGTCGCAGCGGGGACCTACCAGCACGTTTGGGGGACCCCCGGACAGCCCCGGTGTCCCCCAGCCCTGGGAGCTCGTCAGGGCCTACCTGGCTCTCACAGCACGGGGTTATTTTTGGCGGTATTTGCCCCAAAGATGCCAGCTCTGCTGGGTTTGGGGGGTTTTTTTAGCCCTCGGACAGAAGCGTTGAATGGCACCGAGAAAAGGCAATGCTTGCCCTCTCAATTAAAAAAAAATAATAAAAAGAAAAAAGAAAATAAAAAAAGAAAAAATAGGAAAGAGGGGAAAAAAGTATCAGGGAATAAAGGCTAATTCCAGGTGCGAGGAGAGAACAAAGAAACCCCTCTGCTGTCGCTCTAAGCCCCACACCTCGAGACTTCGCTGTCTCAGGGAGATGGTTTGACACCTTAAAGATGTTTTAAGGCAGAAAAAGCTGGTTTTAGAGCACTCCTCTGCCGCCAAAACCCGAGGGGAATTCTCCCCTGCATCCCTAGCGCAGCACAGCCACTGCACGGGGAAAGCTTTCGGGATTTTTAAGGGATTTTTCATTTTCCCTTTGTTTTTTCGAACATATTCCCTGCTACAATCTCCCTCGCCCCGAACTCTGCTCGCATCCCTTTCCAAGGGCGAAATTGGACGGATTTCTTTGTTCTTCTTGAAATGAAGGATTCTAACAGTAGTGAAATATCTGAGTGTCCAAATCCTCCAGGTCTGCCGGGCTCTGCCGCACGGGCTGCTCCGCCGAGAGCTTTTGCCCACAAAAGGAAAGTGTTGGGAAGGAGGGAGATGCCAAAGGCTGAGCGCACGTTCGCTCCCAGAGCTCCCGGGGAAAAAAAAATTCCTCTCCCCTGGGACCTAAAGTGGAGCCCTTCGTGCCGGCGATTTATCGAGTGCGGGGGAAAAAATCGGTAAAAATCGGATTTTTTAAGCTATCAGCTGTTCAAACTTTCAAACGCAGATGGGGATGGAAGCAGCTGGGGGTCAAGAGTAATTTTGGAGAGAGGTTTTATCAAGAAAACAAGAAAGAGACCGACCCCAAAAGCAGACTCTGGAAACAAAGTTACAGGATGACTATTGCTGCTCCAACCCCCCCCAAAATTAATTTAAAATCTCCTTATATTTTAACTTTACGTAAATTAATGAATTTAGTTTTTCTTAGTTGCATTTATAAGGACCGGAGTTATTTTATATACACAAACGTATCTATCCCATCCGAAATGGGTGAATTAACGGGGTTTTTGGAGTGAATTTCAGGTTCCTCCAGTCTCCACCCGCCAAGGACAAACCCCTAAGCGCAATGTCCCCAGCAGCCGAGGTTTTGGGGGACATAATTCCATTTGCCACTGGGACCCTTTAGGCGGGTTCGAGGTGGGTTCAGGGCGGGCGAGATGAACCCCCCTTTTCCCTGCCCTCCTCCAGGGCTCGTTTTTGTTGGATTTATGGCTAAATTTTGGAGATTTTTCCCCTGCAACCCTTCTCCATCCCCGCCTTTCTACTGGGAAACCACACGGAAAAGGAGCAGCCCCAGCGCTCCCTAATTCCTTCCCGCTAAAAATAATAATTTTACATCATTTTTAATCAGATTTGCTGCCCCCCCAAAAAAAAGCGATTAGGTTGAAAGTACACATCTTCCACCAATCCGGCAGCAACACCGCGGGCATTCAGTGGTCTGTTTGTAATCTCAGCCTTTTTCATTAACATAAACACGGCTTCAACCCAAATATACACGGCCACCTACGGAGCCAGCGCGGGGCCGGGCGCGCCGCTCTCCCCGCGGGGGTTAAGCCGGGCTTAACGCAGTCCCGCGTGGAAAACCCGCGGGGAAATCGCTGCCGAACCTTTGCTGTCGCTCGTGGCCGTGGCCCGGGGAAAGCAGGGGGAGGAGGAATCGCTGAGCGCGGTGTCCCCGTGCCCAGGGCCGGTGCCGGGCTCTCCCTGCAGCTCCGCGGGGCCCCGCGCACGGACAGTGAAATATCCGCGCCCCTCCGCGCTGCTCCTTCCCTCCCTCTCACCCCCGGTTTTCCAGGGAAAAAAAAAAATTAAATTGTCCCTGTCGTATCCTTGGTTTTGCAGGAAAATAATTCCCCTTGCCGTACTTGCTGTGTTGCTTGCCTTGGGGTTTTAGCTTTTGGGTTTTCTCTCTCATTCTGCCCCTTTTTTGTCTTTTTCGCATTTCTTTCTTTTTGTCTTTTCTCTTGTTCTTTCCATCGTTCTCTTGAAATCATTTTTCTTTGATTTTTCCTTCCTTTCTTGCTTTCTCATTCTTTGCTTTTTCCTTCCTTTCTCTTTCTTCTTTTCCCTCTTTTTTCTTTTCTTTTCTTTTCTTTTCTTTTCTTTTCTTTTCTTTTCTTTTCTTTTCTTTTCTTTTCTTTTCTTTTCTTTTCTTTTCTTTTCTTTTCTTTTCTTTTCTTTTCTTTTTTTTTCTTTTCTTTTCTTTTCTTTTTTTTCCTCTTTTTTCTTTTCTTTTCTTTTCTTTTCTTTTCTTTTCTTTTCTTTTCTTTTCTTTTCTTTTCTTTTCTTTTCTTTTCTTTTCTTTTCTTTTCTTTTCTTTTCTTTTCTTTTCTTTTCTTTTCTTTTCTTTTCTTTTTTCTTTTCTCTCTTTCTTTCTCTCTTTCCCTCTTTCCTTACAGCTTTTCCTCTTTCCCTCTATTTTTCTTCCTTCTCATTTCTTCCTCATTCTTTGTTTACATTTTTCTTCTCCATTTCCCTGTTGCTCCGTTTTCTTTCACCCTTTCTCTATTTCTCACTCTTTTCTCACTCTCTTGCTCTTCATTTGTCTTAATTTCTTTTTTCTCTAATTTCTTTTAGTTTCTATCTCATATTCTCTTTCTTTCTAGTTCTCGTTCTTTATATAATTTTTCTATCTCCTTTCTCTCTTCTTTCTTTCTTTCTTTCTTTCTTTCTTTCTTTCTTTCTTTCTTTCTTTCTTTCTTTCTTTCTTTCTTTCTTTCTTTCTTTCTTTCTTTCTTTCTTTCTTTCTTTCTTGCTTTCTTTCTTTCTTGCTTTCTTTCTTTCTTGCTTTCTTTCTTGCTTTCTTTCCCTCTCTATTTCTCTCTTTCTCTCTTTTACTTTCCCTCTTTCCTTCCTTCTGCCCATTCCGTCTGTTCTCTGTTTTTTATCCTCTCTCCCCTCCAGCACAATCTCTCCGTACCCATTTATTTATTGCAGCATTTGGAAACATTTCTGTTTTCCTTTCCTGGGGCTGCTGGGCAAACCAGAACCAGGGCTCTGCTCCAGCTCAGCTCCAAACCCTCTCCCGACGGACAGAAAAATCCCTTTCCTGCGGTGCCAGCGCGGATTTCCCAGCCCGGTTGTGTTTGGCTCTGCCGGGAGGGTTCTGACACCGGCCCCGCTCCCACTCGGGCACATTTCCATCGGTTTTAGGGCTCAGCCGCACTCCCGGGTGTCCCCACGCGTGGGGCTGGGGGACACGGGGGAGACCCCGCGGTTCCGAGTGAGGGAGAACTCCTTCAACCCTGCGGTGCTTTCAGCCAAGGGGTCAAATTCGATCGGTTCCAAAGGAGAAACGAATAATCCTGCGAGGAAAATTCTGATGCTGCAACCTCAGCCCTGGGGCAGCGGCTCTGCCCGCAGGTACCCCGCCAAATCTGCGGGAGAAAGGGATCTGAAGAAATTCCTTCATCCCCCGATTTAAAAGAGGATTTTTTAAAATTAAAAAACTAAAAAAAAAAATTTAACGCAAAATTAGTTGGTGTATTTTAACAACTTGAATTCGAGAGAGATTAAGAGAGAGGAGCTGAGGGTGCTGCGCAAAACGCGCTGGGAGTTTTGCAATTTTCCGAGCGGTTCTGAGAACGGGAGAAGCAAAACCATTTCTGGGTTCGTTATTCTAATTTTTACTGAGTTCCGGGCCAGTTTTGGTGCGGCTTTTCTTTATTTTAGGTGGGGTGTTTTGTTGTTGTTTTCAGTGGATTGTTCTTTCGGTTTTTTGGGGGTTTTGGGGTGTTCTTACAGAATTCTTCCCAATTCCTCTGTGGTTTCAGAATTCTTCCCAGTTCCTCCGGCACATCTACCCCAAAAGCCCCAAAATATTCACAATGGGAACATGGACACCTGGATGCACCCATTCCCCTTCCTGCCCCCAGGATGATTCTCCCCAAAATAAAAATCAATCCCTTTGCTGCAGAAATCGTTTACCTTCGGGGCACCACAACCCGTGCTGGGGAATGTTTTCCCACCTTGGCTCGGGCATTTCACGTATCCACAGCGCATCTTTCCCGGGCATGCCAGCCGAGCTTTTTATTCCCTGCAGAACATTTTTTAAAGCCCCTCCAGGTCGCTTTTAGTATTTAAGTAGGTGCTGGTTGTTCAAAAGGGATCGATTTACGAGGAGCTGCTCTGTTATCAGGAGCTGGGAAAGATGATAAACCAAATTTTGGTGTATTTTAACTCTCTGCTCTGGCAGCTGCAAAGTAGAGGGGTCCACGAACCTGCACCACCCAGAACCCGCTGATGCACATCATCATTATTTGGGAAATCTAGCGGTGGAAAACAGTTTTTGTCGGGAAAGCTTCCAAGGAAAACCATCCCCAGATCTTTGCAAAGAAAGGACCAGCGAGAGCACAAACCGCGCTTGTTTACAGCGGGAATTTCTGACGGTGTTTGTGAGCGCGTGTCCCGAGCCCCGGCTTTGAGTTGGGAAAGGGGGGACACGGAGATTCTGTGCGGGATTTAGTGTAGAAATAAGGTTAAAAAAACCGCAGGCTAGCAGGCCGTTGTGCAGCCCAGCCCCGCTCCCGTGCGATTTTCCTTTCTCCACAGGAACGCTCCGAGCTTCCCTACACTAAGAGCTGCTTTTGCAAGGGCTCTGTCCCTGCGCACCGTGGGCAGGGACAAGAGGGCTCTGCGGCACCAGGGACCTCCTCGCACGGGGGTTTTGCTCCCGGCAGGGCGGTACCTCCAGGGACATCCCTGTCCTCAGCATCCCTCTCTGCTCCTGCCGCATCCCTCCCCACGGGGCACCGCCTGGATGGCTCTGCCCGCTTGGCAGGTGACAAGGCACAAGGGGTGCTGCCTGCTGGAGACCCCGACACCTGCCCAGGGCAGTGCCCAGGTGCTGGCACCCCCTCTAACCCCGCGCCGGGTGATGCTCGGTGCTCCCGGCTCAGACCGTGCTGCACAAAATCCTCTCTCCCTCCCAGGAGCCCACCTGGATCCGCACCCCGGGGCTCGCGTGGGTCCCCCCAGCCTCCCCTCGGGTTCTCCTCTCAGAGGTCGCGCTGTCCTCACCCCCAGGGTGCTGTCCCCTGGAAAAGGGAGGCCGGAGCCTTCCCCAAACCGGCCGTGTTTGTTTGCCGCATCTCCCCGCGATATTTAGGAGCGATCCACGCCGCCACCTCGTCCATGATTTACCCCCAGAAGGGACGGTCCCTGCGGCTTTCGGCACTCGCGGAAGAAAATAACCTGTTCTTCCTTTATGTGGGACATTCCGTTTGGATTTCTGCCACCTCTCCGTGCAGACGGACTTTGTGGGACATCCCGAAACGGGGCTGGTGACCCTCGCCTGCACGGCGCTGAAATCCCCCTTTACTCCAGCACCGGCACATTGATGGGATTTCGACTGGGTTTTCGTTTAAACTTGGGCGGGAAAATAAACAAAACAACAACAAAAAGGTTCCATAAGGCTGGAAATGAGGCTGAACCCCGTGGAATTCCCTCGTTTGGTGGAGAACCCCGGCCCGGCTTGGCCCAGCCGGATTTTTGGCATCGGGAGTCGCCGGAGGCTGGAGGTGGTTCCCGATGACAGAAAGCTCAGGAGCGAATCGAAAGGTTTCTCCAGCACAATTTTATCTCTATCCTGACGGGATTTGGTGCTGGAAAAGCTGAAAGCGGCTAGGAATTTTGTTTAGATGCCACTGCTATGCCAAGTTGTTAGGAGAGGGGATATCCCTTCCAAGGGTTCTGTTTGCTTTGGGAGCATCCCCAACCCCGGGCCCCCAGGGAAGAAACCTCGTCCAAGAAAGCCTGAATGTCTCAGGAACGGATTTACACCTGGATTTACAATCCGAGCTGCCTTTAAGGGCGAATTTGTAGGATGTGGGAGCATCACTTGCCGGGTCCCAGCTCTGCTCCGGCTCAACCCCCGTGTTTCTTTTGGTACCAAATCCTTCGGGTCTGAATCCCAGCCAGCCCAAAAGCATCCCCCCCCGGGAAAGCATTCTAGCTATCCGTCCCTGAGCGGGGATATAAATACCCGGAGATATTTGGAAGATCTCTGTGGGAAGCGATTGTGTCTGAGTGGTAGCGCTCGGAGCTTATTATCGCTGGAAGCGATTTGTATTGCAGGGACCGCGTCCTGCCAGAAAACTCCGCAGAAAAGAAAAAAAAATCCCGAGCTAAAGCAGGCTGTAAATTCCTGTGCTGCAATATTTCATCGAAGGACGTCATGGAAAATCTGGGCTTGAAGGGCGGGGGGGAGACTCGGGACGGGCAGCGGGGGGAAAAGGGAGACAAAAAGGGGGAGA